>JALPQI010030267.1:0-600000 GCA_025490895.1 Thaumatotibia leucotreta | reverse complement strand
ATGTTTTTTTCAAATGTTTTACGATACTGTACAATTGGTTTATTTACAAATTGAATAGTATGGTTCGCCGATATCAGTTCGGTTTATTTCATGGCAAGTTTGAGAAAAGCACTATACAAATCTCGGCGAGAAACAGGGTTACAGGCCGCGTATCCCTATGTGGCCTCAGTTCCTTCGGCCAGATATATCTACTTGGCCTGTAACCCTTCGTTTCCCGTCCTCTATAGTAATGTACTATTACAAAAATAGTAACCTGAATCCATACATGGTTTAGGACAAAATTTAATATGGGGCCAACTTTGAAAAAACTTGCTGTTCAAAGTCAAAGTCAAAGTCAAATAATTCTTTATTCAAATTGGAATAGCAACAAACTCTTTTGAATCGTCTAGATATGAAAACTACTTCCGGTTCGAACCCTACACCGCTGACCCAAGAAGAACCGGTAAGAAACTTGGCGGGAATTATTTTTTCAAACAATGATGGTACATCTTACAACTAACATGCATTAAAAAAAAAACTTAAAATTGATTTTAAACAAATTGAAATATAATAATAATAACAAGAGATGTAAAGTCTCTAAAAGTCACAACATTTATAAGTAATAATTTAATTTAGTTTAGTTCCTTAGATAACGTTGATGAAAATGTATGAAATGCTATTCTTTTTTTGTGTGTGTACAGAGTTGACCCCAATAGTAAAACTCGATTAAAATCATCAATATATTCATGTTTAATTATCCTGTATTACGTTTTTGGTTACACCCCTGTATTTTAATGAAAAGTAGAAAAGTCTGTGATTTACAATTGATCGGTTTTTGCGAAAGTACCAACGTCTCTACGTAGCAGGCTTAATCCGGCAAACATAATTTTTAGAAAAAGTTAAACAGTAAAAAGTTTTAAGTTCGCGCCCATTTTACTACTGAACAATAAAAATACTATCTACACCGTGTTTTTATTGATTTCCGTTCAATTAAAGAGAAGCTTACTTAGGTAAAAAATAATCAATTTCTCTAAGAAACTAGTGTCTTAACTCTTACTGTTATTGAGTTAGGTATTAAAAAAATAAGTTTAATGACTGAACCAGTGTATTGCAACCTTTATAACATCCTAGTGCTACTTATTTTTACATGTGTCGTCATCAGCCGTCAGTCACCTGAGATCTTATTCTTAAGGTTCTCTCACACTTGCCATTAAATTATTATGTATGAAAAGGAAAAAAAAAATTTACGAATGAAATAAAACTATGAAAACGGATAAACTCGCGTATATTAACTAATTTAAACTTCATTCCGACGTTTCGAACACTTTACAGGGTTCGTGGTCTGCGGATGACTGACAATGGAGGAAATTTGATAGATCTACCTCCATCAAAATAAGAAAGATAAGTACAAAACTACCCACCAAAGAAAAATTACTAAACCACAGACAATAAATTTTAAGGGTGGATGTACATACAAAATTTGCAAATTAAGCTAGTTATTCATTACAAATATTTTCAGAATGAAGACAAGAGACAAAATAAATAATCTACGCCGGTTCTATCCCTACGCCACTGCCTGAGAAGTATTTCCTTCCTTTGTATGATTGTATTGTTAAGAAGGTATCCCAAAATTGGGACCGGCAAGAAACTCAGCGGGACAACTCTTTTCAAAAAACATTTGTAGTACATCTTAAGATCATCATGCATTAAACCAAAACATACAATTTTGATTAATAAGGAAATTTAAAATAATTTTGAAAAAATGTTGCCAGTACTAAAAAGGGGGGGAATGGTCACCACCGCCAAATACATCAGCCTCACGGTTTATGTCTAGACTGTTCCTTTATCAGATGAACAACTGGATCCGCAGACCACGAACCCTGTAAAGTGTTCGAAACGTCGGAATGAAGTTTAAATTAGTTAATATACGCGAGTTTATCCGTTTTCATAGTTTTATTTCATGAGTAATCCTCGCGGTAACCGAAGAAAATATTAAATTTTACGAAATTAACAAAAGCCGATATACCAGGCAACTTCTATTAATATCCCAAGTAACCTGTCCAATTTAACGGAAATCAATAAAAACACGGTGTATAAGTGACAAAAATGCAAGTAGATATAAATCATATTCGAAGCAGGTTTTATGAGGAATCATTCGTTCATTCAGATATACAAAGCTCTGGGCTTCTAAAATAACATGAATAGTTTTAGGAATTAAGCCGATTTTTCGAAGTGTATTTGTGTGTGGAGCTCAAACTTGGCTTATTTCTTTCAGGTGGTGTTAATATTCGTCGACTACTGTATAGTAGTGATTGCCCTGTTGATATACAGTATTTTCGCATGTCAAACAAATCTGGGATTTGTAACCAAACATGGCATAACCATCGCTACTTGCACGCAAATTGCACTATGTGGTGAGTACTGACTTTGTATATGTACCTACAGTCGACGTTAAAGATATCATTACGATTTAGGTGCCAAAAATATATGTACTCGACCTTAATGTCAAAGCAAAGTCGTGTAAATATATTCTTGACACCTAAACCTCTGATGATATCTTTGACGTCGACTGTACATATGTGGGGACCTTCACTTTTTTACCAAAACAAAATATCACAAAAGTTTGATACATACTTTTCAGTACATTTGGTACTACGTAGACGTACTAGTGCGATAAAATCATATTTTTGTCAGGGCGAAGCTTATCCATATATAGCCATCAGTACTGAAAAACGTCGTACGATACACGAGCGAAAACGAAATTCGTAACTCGTGTCGATATCGCCACTCGTTTAGCACTTTTTTTTGCACTTGTATGGTAATGGACTATTATTGTGCTTTTCGTTCTGTAACGGAATGGAAAAATTAAATTGAGACGCTTTTTTCCTGAAGGTGCATTTAGATCAAACGAGCATTCGCTATTCTAACCACCTACTCTACAAAATTCGATCGTTACACAAAACGTGATTCGTTGATTTTGTAGAGTGGGGGATAGAATAGCGAATGCTCGTTTAGTCTGAACTGAATGCATCTTTATATGCAATTGAAAGATCTCGCGATTCTGAGAAGAAGTAATATAATAAAAAAGTAGGAGTACTACACGTTTGAGAGGAAGCCTTTTTATCCATAATAAATAAATAAAAATCATTACACAATCTAAGACAAATCAACAAAGTCCTACACTTAGCTCAATAAAATAATTATTAAATCACTACATAGTATAAAATAAAGTCACTTTTTCTGTCCCTATGTCCCTTTGTACGCTTAAATATTTAAACCTACGCAACGGATTTTAATGAGATTTTTTTTAAATAGGTAGAGTAGTTCAAGAGGAAGGTTTTTATGTAGATATAGTACCCGTGCGAAGCCGGGGCGGGTCGCTAGTATTTAATATTTTGTAATAAACGACCGAGACTCAAACCCCGAACTATCAGCTTCGTAGCTTGGTGTACGTATTCCCAACCCAATTATATTGAACATAATTTTTATGTAAACTTATTTCGATTTGCCACCGTTTAGCCACATTTTTTAGAAAAATAGTGCAATTTTAACTCATGTTTTTTTATTTCAATTCTTGTCTGCTTTATTTCAGCTGTCACCATTCCCTTCCTAACATGGAACTACTATTACGACCCTGTCAAGACTTCTTCAATCACATGTGTACCTTTATTCATGGTCCTGGAATACGTATACATTTTAAACGACATAGAAGCGATGACTTCCAAAGGATATTGGAGGAAAACACCAACAGATTTCCTCGATGGAGCTATCAATTTACAAATGGACTACTATCATATTCTGCGTGATTTAGTCTTGAAAATCTCAAAGGAATCAATAATGTTCAAGAGGATAGATGAGGCTATTGAAAAAGTGTAAAAAGAGACAATTTTACAGTCACGCTTTAGTGAAAGTAAAAAAGCATTCGCGGTTTTAGTGACGCTATATAAAGTATATCGTCTAGGGGAAAATAACTATGTGTTTAGACCATGACTTCGATCAGATTTAAGATCCAAGAATAGGTCACATTATGCTACAGGGTAATAACGGAACCGAATGAACCGTAAGGTAAACTGGTGAAGTATGAAGGTTTGAAGAGAATATAGACAATCTGGTGCATTCCACGAAAAAGTCCACCGATGTCCCGTACGAACACGGTTTTTCTCAAAATTGTGGGTTTATCGATGTTCACGTTCGTGACTAGAGGAGTCAAAAATTACTCAAAAATATATTATGTGATAACTAATAACTCTGAAGAAAACTCAAATTATCGAAATATATACGCATTTGTACGGGACAGCCCATGGAATGCTCCATTTGGTATTTGTAGATCGGCTGGATCTCACTTTGTGACAGTATGACTGACGGCTGGTGAGCTTCATGACAGTATGACTTACGCTAAAAATATATCTGATTATATAAATATGTCGATTAGCGCAGGACGCAATTGCAGTAGTGTAATAGATGTCAAGCTGAACTGAATATACAAACGATACTCCTCCTGGAGTATGTGTGGCTGCTCCCGCGTTTCCGTTACTGCAGCTGTGGCCGGGTCGCATCCCACAAGAATAGGACGGTCGTTGCACCGTCATTTGGTGACGGTGTTGAGAGGCTGTTGAAGGAAGATTTGCCATGGGCATGGCGAGAGAGAAAAATGACGTTTCGGGCATGACGTTACACCCGTGGTCGCAGGCAGACTGGCGAGAGAAAGTATGTATCAACACCTTCGAGCTGCGCGGGTTTTTCGAACTACCCGCACTTGATCTTGATTATTCACTTCTAGGCTAGGGTTGTCACTAGGCCTACACACAACACTCACAACATCCAATGGCTTAAAAATGGATGTTTCACCACGCTTACATTTGTAAATCACGGGATTCCACGCGGACGAGATTCCTTGCCCCTCATTTTGATTAAAATTCCGATGTTTCTTAATTTCAATAGCTTCACGTACTTTTCGGCTATGATGTATACGCTCGGTTGAGAGGACTTTCGGGTTATGGAGCTCAATCCAGTGGTTAGGTCCGGACTCCAACAAATGCTCGGCCACAGCAGACTTATTCGTTTGACGCTTTTTAACAGCCGTGATATGTTCCTTGACCCTTTCCGCTATGGTGCGTTTGGTTTCCCCAATATAGGAACTACCACAGCTACAATCGATCTTATAAACGCCCGGTGTGTGATAAGGTAAAACATCCTTAGGCGACCTTAGATGACCTGCCACCTTTGATAACGGCATGTAAACGGTTGGTATGGAATACTTATTCAAAAGCGTACCTATTTTGTCCGTTACACCCCTGACATAAGGCAAAAATGCTGGTCGCCTTGCAACATCTGGATGTTTCTTCCTCGGTGTTCGTCTGGGTTGCCGTCTGTTCATTATGTAGCCATTTCTCTTCAGAACCTCCTGAACGTGCGATAACTCAATTTCTAGAAATTCAGGGTCACAAAGGTCATGTGCTCTGTTCTTTAGAGAATTAACCACAGACTGAAGCTGGCGATGTTGGCTGATGTTGAGTCACTTTTCACCAATGTTCCGGTTAAAGAGTGTCTAGAAGTAGTTCGAAAGAGGCTTGCTGACAATGGGATAGTGAGTTCTGTCATGGTTTTGCTCCGGAATTGCTTAGAAGGGAGCTACTTTTTATATCGAGGGGGGCATTATCTCCAGATCGACGGAGTTGCTATGGGTAGCCCTGTGGCACCGGTTTTAGCAAATATCTGGATGGAGCATTTCGAGGCCAGCATAGATCTGCAACCATGGGCAGTGAAATTATGGAAACGGTATGTCGATGATGTCTTTTGCGTTATGAGAGGTGGCAAGCATGAAGTTGAGCAATTACTCCAGTATCTCAATTCCATTCATACTAAAGTCAAATTCACGTATGAATTGGAATCGGAGCGCAGTTTGCCTTTTCTGGACGTGAAGGTGATAGGTCGAGATGATGGTTCTTTGGCGCACACTGTCTATAGGAAGCCCACACACACTGACAGGTATTTGAACGCTCTGTCTCACCACCACCCCCGCCAGCTTCAGTCTGTGGTTAATTCTCTAAAGAACAGAGCACATGACCTTTGTGACCCTGAATTTCTAGAAATTGAGTTATCGCACGTTCAGGAGGTTCTGAAGAGAAATGGCTACATAATGAACAGACGGCAACCCAGACGAACACCGAGGAAGAAACATCCAGATGTTGCAAGGCGACCAGCATTTTGGCCTTATGTCAGGGGTGTAACGGACAAAATAGGTACGCTTTTGAATAAGTATTCCATACCAACCGTTTACATGCCGTTATCAAAGGTGGCAGGTCATCTAAGGTCGCCTAAGGATGTTTTACCTTATCACACACCGGGCGTTTATAAGATCGATTGTAGCTGTGGTAGTTCCTATATTGGGGAAACCAAACGCACCATAGCGGAAAGGGTCAAGGAACATATCACGGCTGTTAAAAAGCGTCAAACGAATAAGTCTGCTGTGGCCGAGCATTTGTTGGAGTCCGGACCTAACCACTGGATTGAGCTCCATAACCCGAAAGTCCTCTCAACCGAGCGTATACATCATAGCCGAAAAGTACGTGAAGCTATTGAAATTAAGAAACATCGGAATTTTAATCAAAATGAGGGGCAAGGAATCTCGTCCGCGTGGAATCCCGTGATTTACAAATGTAAGCGTGGTGAAACATCCATTTTTAAGCCATTGGATGTTGTGAGTGTTGTGTGTAGGCCTAGTGACAACCCTAGCCTAGAAGTGAATAATCAAGATCAAGTGCGGGTAGTTCGAAAAACCCGCGCAGCTCGAAGGTGTTGATACAAAGTCAAAGTCAAAGTCAAATAATTCTTTATTCAAATTGGAATAGCAACAAACTCTTTTGAATCGTCTAGATATGAAAACTACTTCCGGTTCGAACCCTAAACCGCTGACCCAAGAAGAACCGGTAAGAAACTTGGCGGGAATTATTTTTTCAAACAATGATGGTACATCTTACAACTAACATGCATTAAAAAAAACATAAAATTGATTTTAAACAAATTGAAATATAATAATAATAACAAGAGATGTAAAGTCTCTAAAAGTCACAACATTTATAAGTAATAATTTATAGAGAAGTAAGGTTTCTCTCCGAATAGGTATATAATAATAACATTATATAATGCACGTTTGGAGATGTACAAGGTCTCCAAACGTAAATTATCGTAATTGAATGTCATGACTTTAACAAACTAATAATTAAATCCTAAATTACTCCCACGGTGTTTTATCATTCATGTAGTCTTGTGTACTATAATAAGCTTTAGATATAAGTTTACGCTTTACAAAATTCTTAAATTTGTTGACTGAAAATTCAGTAACATTTACTGGAAGTTTATTATAAAATCTTACACAATTACCCATGAATGATTTCCTAATTTTATGGAGCCGAGTGGCGGGTACTGCGAGCTTATGTTTGTTTCTAGTATTAATATTATGTATGTCACAATTTTTCCTAAAATTGATAATATTTTTATGTACATACATAATATTCTCATAGATGTATTGAGAATACAATGTCATTATATTAATAACCTTAAACTTATCTCTAAGTGACTCTCTAGGGCTCATTTTATATATCGCTCGAATAGCCCTCTTCTGCAGAACAAAAATAGTGTTAGTCTCTGAATTGGCAGCACTGCCCCATAATAAAATGCCATACGACATAATGCTATGAAAATAACTAAAATATACTAACCGAGCTGTATCGACGTCAGTTAATTGACGGATCTTGCTCACTGCAAAAGCTGCAGAACTCAGTTTATTCGAGAGATTAGATATGTGAGGACCCCACTGAAGCTTAGAGTCTAGTGTTATACCAAGAAAGACTGTACTTTCAACTATTTCCAATTCCTCACCTTTCACAAATATACTAGCCTGTTGATGTTTTACGTTACTTGTAACAAATTTAATACATTTAGTTTTTTTCTCATTCAACATTAAGTTATTCATATTAAACCAGTTTACTACTTTCGAAATAGCATTGTTTACATCATTCCACGCTTGTTGCTGTCGTTTGACTTTAAAAATAAGTGAGGTGTCGTCAGCAAACAATACTATGTCATGGTGGGTCTCTATGAGATGTGGCAAGTCATTTATGTAGATAAGGAAAAGGAAAGGCCCCAATATAGATCCCTGTGGTACACCCGTGGAGACCAATGACCCCGGCGATCGCTGTCCATTCACATCAACCCTTTGTATTCTACCGCGTAAATAAGATTCCAGTAAATTTAACGCTGATCCTTTAACTCCATAATGGTCTAGCTTCCTGATCAATGTTTCATGACAAACGCAGTCGAAGGCCTTGGACAAATCACAGAAGATACCTAAAGCATCTCGCGATTCCTCCCAGGCATCAAATATTTGTTTAATTAATTCGACACCAGCGTCGGATGTTGAGCGCCCCCGAGTAAAACCAAATTGCTTGTTATGCATTAAATTGTTTACGTTAAAGTGCTTAATTAATTGGGATAAAACTATTTTTTCAAAAATTTTGCTGAACGTTGGTAGCACAGATATAGGTCTAAAATTAGTGGGGTCAGAAGTGCTACCGGATTTGAATAAAGGAGTTACTTTACTATGTTTCATAAGATCAGGAAACTCACCACAATCAACACATTGATTAAATAGGGTAAGTAATATAACGTATACGAACTTATGCTATATTAATCATAATGTATAAATTCAGTTTGTATAAATGTATAATGCCTAACGTGTAATAAATATAACGTATAAAAGGTATAATTATTAAATGAATAATTGTAAAATGTATATTGAACGTAACATATAATATCGTTTACGATAATGATTAATTGGTATAACATTGAAATAATCTAATATACAAAATAACTATCTTACACAAAATATAAGCCCCTACGATTTTTTAATAATTAAACTATAGAATTATCATTCTATTTCATTTGAATTGATTTACTATTCGTCCGTTTATTAAGCCGTATCCGTATAGGAAGCGATTTAGACCTGGGAACCGGTCGACGAAGCCCCGCTGCGCGGGGCTTCTATTTCTGCTCTAAGGGATAAAAGGTACCTAACGAACCTATCCAGGTTAGAGTAGGGGATGTACAAATTTGTTATTTTCTATTGCGGGGGGCTCCGCCCCCCGAGCCCCCCTTGTGGGGGGCTACGCCCCCCCGTCCCCCCTTTTTTGGTTTCGCAAGGATGACGATGCGTAAACAATTAATTAAAACTAAGTAGGTCTTTTATTTATCCGGGAAACTACGCCCGAAACCTAACCAATCCAAGTCGGTTTTACCCTGATTTATTACTTGGATTGGTTAGGTTTCAAGGCTAGAACGGATTAAAAAGAGTAAGTAATATAACGTATACCTTTTTGTAGAACTTAACCTAACTTACTTTTCTGACAGTTATACCTATTTATATCGTTATATCAGATGTTAGTATATGTTTTAACTTTTATACCTTTAAATTGATATATGAAACGGAATTCGTTAATATGTACGTTAGACTAAACAACGGTATATATTATTAACGTTATATTATTTTTGTATTATACTATTTGGAAATAGATGTTTAATACATTATACCTAACGTTAGTATACGTTATGAACGTTTGTAAACTGTAATTATACTAAAAGTGCGTATTCATTATGATACGCACCCGATTAAATATTACTACCAATTCAGGTGCTACGATTTCAATAAGGGATTTGACGACATGAACAGAGACTCCCCAGAGGTCAGAAGTTTTTTTGACATTGATGGATTTAAATGCCTTTATTACATCTGAGATTTGAATATGTTCAAAATTAAAGTCGTTACTACACATAGGGACGTTATCTCTTAATAATATAGTGGCAGCCGAGGGTGATGAATTTAAATCCTTAGTTATGGAGACTGGTATATCGGTGAAAAAGTGCTCAAATTCTGTTGCTACTTCTAAACTTGACTCTATAATTTTGCCATTAATTTTTAATTTAGGATCGTGGAATCTGTGCTTTGATCGACCAGTCTCCGCATTAATCACTTTCCAGGTTGATTTAATGATGTCGGAACTATTTTTAATTTTTTGGGACAAATAATCGCGCTTAGCTTTATTACAATCAATCTTAAATTTCTTAGAATATTGTTTGACGTGTTCTTTAAATTCATCACTCGTATTAAACCGCCGTTCCTCATACAATGCATACAGTGCTCGTCTACGTTCATACAAGTCCGCAGTTGCCCACTCACTAAAAGCAGATGCACCACCAACCACAATCTTTTTGGAAGTGAATATTTTGTTGTAATGTTTCATAAAAATGTGAAAGAATGAATTATATATACATGTCATTGGAGTTAATGTTGGAAGACAGAGTAGGTAGCGTCTGCACTAAACTTTCTTTCATTCGTTCAACACGGCTTGTGGTTAACTGGCACAAAAGTAATTTGTTTTCTAATGTTATCTTTCCTGATGGTCTCAAACGTTATTAATTGACCTAAATGATCTGACTCTAAATTACTGATTACTTTTTTATTAACAGGAAAAATATCAGTAAAAATGTTATCAATACAAGTCGCACTAGTTGCACTGATACGAGTAGGCTCCATAAAAATGTGGTTGAGTTTAGAAGAATTAAATAGATTCAACAATCTTGTACTTGTTGTTGAATTTTCTAAAAGGTTTACATTAAAGTCGCCGCATATAAGTAACTTCTTACCGCAAACTGATATTTTATGAAGCACAGATTCCATTACACTTTCAAATTGCTCAAAATTACTTAAAGGCGGCCTGTACACACATACAACAATAAATTTATCTAATTCAATAGCACTCAATTCTATAGTCCGTTCAACAGACAGAGAAACAATGTCCTTACGTTCCTTAAATTTTAATTGTTTATTTAAAATAATTAATGACCCACCATGTATGGAACTAAGTCTGTTAAACGAACTAGCCACCTGGTGATTATTAAACTGAGGCACCACTTCATTACTTTTTAACCAATGTTCAGTTATACATAGAATATCAATATTAAGTTCATTTAAAAAAAGTTCAATCTGCAAATCTTTTCCTCTAATACACTGAATATTTTGATGAACCAGGTGGATGAGTTTTCTATTATTATTACAATTTTCAATTAATTTATTAGAGACTAATTTGCCAGAGATATGGCACTCTTTTGTCTTATCATTTAATTTAAATTATTGGTTAAAATTGGAACCAATTCCAAGTTCATAATTGATTGCTCAATAGGAGCACAGTTGTTTGCCAAATTTTTGGCAGATATATCAAAACAATAGGATAGCGACAGAGCTATTTGTCTCTTACAATAATTAGAAAGGTAAAACTTACCTTTAGTCATAGAAATAATAGGAAAATAATACTTATTCTTATTAACATAATTGTTAATGTCAATTAGCCTAAACTTATTACTATAATTATATGTACACAGCTTGTACATGGTCAGATTTAAATTATATCTAGTATCATTTTCTGTCTTTGACATTTCATTACAGTATGGAAATGTAAACATGATAATCTCTTTAACTTTAAGAGTATTTAATTGTTCAAAGAATTTCATTAGACTATTTTTGTTCAAAACTCCTCGGCTCCCTACAAGAATGAGCAGGGTACTTTGTAAATTTAAATTACTGTCATCTAAAATTTGACGCAAAATATCATTCAAAGAAGCTGAAGGCAAACAATTGTTGAAAATGCGGGGTCCCTTTAAATACCTGTTCAAAAATGAGCCCATGTTTCTTCCAAATTCATCACAATACATAACTACATTATGTTCATTATGTTCAGATATATGTAATTGTGTATTGTAGATAGAATTATTACTACTTACATCTAATGGTAAACTGGTACACAGATCAGGTTTAATTAAACTCATTGACAAGCGACCACTCTGTTGTTTACACAAACATGACTGGCCGAGTGTGAATATCAAATCATTCATTGCCAAAGTATATTCATTTATCACTTTCTTGGAACTATTATTCAAACTTTCTAATGATTTTATTGAATCCTCTAAACTTTCAATTTTTGATTTTAGCAACTGTGTATCAGTTTCATATTGTAATTTACTGCTTAATAATAGAGCAGAATATGCATTTAACCTATCCACTAAATTCACATTAATTTTGCAAAATTGCAATTTTTTGAAAAACAAATTATTTTGTTTTGTTAACTTATTATTTCTTTCTATTATTTTCTTAATCTTAATATATTTCTTTACTTTCTTACGACTACACTTCACTATCCTAGGAGTTTGGGAATCAGCTGCAGTAGTAGCAATTAACTTTGGGTCGGGCTCGACCAGTTCTTCGAACAGACTGTGTGTGTGGGCCGCTGAGATATTGTTTTGGGCCTCTTGTAGCACGTTGATTTGTTCATGGGCGTCATGCAGAGCTCTCTTCAATGAGCTGATATCATTCAAGGCTTGCTCATATGTAGCCGAGCACTCAGTAAACTTGTCCACTGTCTCTTGTAGCTGTACCCGCTGTGAGTTTACATCATTATATGCTATTTCTAGAGTACATAGCTCCTTCTTAAACTTATCTTTACTATCAAGGGCTGACAACAATTCCCTCTCACACTCTTCCCTTTCATTGAGCAATTGAGTATTCAACTCCTTGCAAGTTTTCAATTCAATCAAGGTAAGCTGGAGCTTGTCTAAAGTTTCCTGCTGGCGAGCTGCAGCGGCTGTGGCTCTGCGAGTCAGCATTATTAACCCTCTAATGCATAAGACAGGCAAAAATGCATTTCAAATTTGAACCCTAACAGCAGTCAATAGAGTCCAAAACCAATGAAACCATATTTGGCTTCATATGCATTAGAGGGTTAATATTTATTAGGAAAAAAACAACTTGAAAGGAAAAACAAGACAAGGAATCGCCTACTCAAGCCGATTGATAGCTACTTACAGTATACACATGAAATAATGACGTCTCACTTTGCCTTTATGAATTCGCAATGAAAGTTCTCTTATTTTACTAAATTAAAACGAAATTGGCGTAAATTACCGAGTAAAATAAAGAGATAAGACAAAAAACTAACACAGATTTCAAATTTATAACCTGTGACGGTTACAAATTCGAGTTAATGCAAGACACTAGCAAACGTCACTAAACCACTTCACTTTTTATATTTACATGAAATATACGACTTAAACTATTAAATTCACACTTAAAGGGCTTAATTTAACATTAATTATGATTAAATATGTAATAATTATAAGGGACCCGGCAAAATCAGCTGGTCATTCTTTGACAGCTACATACTTTCTCTCGCCAGTCTGCCTGCGACCACGGGTGTAACGTCATGCCCGAAACGTCAGGATATAATTAAACGTAAGTTTACGCGATTAAGACCCGTTTGTCTGTAAAATATGGGAAATTGGTCTAAATTTATATTTTGTTCGACTTGTCAGAGTAACATGGCTACTTTGGACAGCATCAATGCTGTCAATCGATATACCGTAACGAAAACCTTGTTACAACTTACCATTCCTATTAATTGATAGGCCACCAGTTGTCTTCGTGTAAGGATTTTAGAATTAAAATATCCCTAAGGTGAATTGAGTTGAATATTTATAGATGTACATAAATAAATCTGACTGATTGTAAATTGGTAACTTAAAATATGATGCAAAATAAAGACTGAATATATTCTCTGATAATTTATTTCGTATTTAAATAAATATAATTATTTTAATACGACATAGGTACATAGCTTTGTGGTGACGGCAGCAAGAATACATGTGTCACCACCTCAACTCCTCCTGCGGGTGTCGTAAGAGTCGACTAAGGGATTGAAGTGTCACTGACCATTATTTGATAAAAGATTGAAGATGGGCAGCAGCGTCATCATAGTGGACACATTACTGCGATCGCCAAGCCGCTTGCCCAGCTTGGCGATTATCGGCATTTACCTCCTAATGCTTCTATACGCATAGTTAATACGAGAGGCCTACGTCCAGCAGTGGACTATCATAGGCTGATGATGAGTTATATCATACTTCGGGAAAAGTCTGCAGATATTATCGGAGCGTCCCAGCGCGGGTCTCTATTGTCATGGGATGTGTGGAGATATTTTTGAGCACAATGGCTATTCCAATATAATTGAAGGTCAAGGATCGGACAAACGCCCATCATTTCGAAAAAATAACCCTGTTCCGTACAGTAGAGACTTCCTTAACTTATGACGTTAACATTTTTTATGTTATAAGATATTTTTTTAATAACACTATCACAAATTATCTATTTAGGATATCCCAACTCCTTCTTACTTGTATGTACCCTGATTGTGAATTTATGACAAATAAACGACTTAGAATTTTTGATATTGAATTTTGATCTATTGAGTGTATAATTATCTTCTTCCGCGATAGTTATTCATGAAATAAAACGATTGAAACGAATTATATCGCGTTAATATACGCGTATTATTAACGTTGTAACGACGTTTCGAACAATCATGGTGTGCACAAGTATCTAAGAAATAGTTGGGATATCCTAAATAGATACCTTAAATTAGTAAAATATATAAAATATAACATCATAAGATAAGGAAGTCTCTACCATACGGAACAGGGTTATGTTTTCAAAATGACGGGCGTTTGTCCGATCCTTGTTGATGGTGACTGTACATCACTAGCTCTTCGCTCTACTCGTGTGTGTCAAGCCGCGTGTCCACTTAGTGTTCTTAGCGAGCATTCTCTTGTTCGTGGGCTGACGAACGAACATTTTGCTGTGTGAAATCCTGTTTTCATCTGCCCAAGAACGAACGAATGCTCGCTCAGAACGCTAAGTGAAAACGCGGCTTCATATGCAGACATAGAAATCGCAGTGGCAATAACATCAATTAACTAGCGACTTCCTTCCGCTATTAAATTCACCGATAAGTGAATGACATTTAATATTAGCTGATATTTTCAGCGAATAAATATAAAATAACTGGAATATGCTGATTACCTAGCAATGTTATCTATATCTATGTATTTTTTAGGACTTAAAAATTTAAATTTAAAGACAAACTGATCTTAATCGCGTAAACTTAAGTTTAATTATACATTACTTTAATTCTAGAAGTGAATAATCAAGATCAAGTGCGGGTTGTTCGAAAAACCCGCGCAGCTCGAAGGTGTTGATACATTCTCTCGCCAGTCTGCCTGTGACGGGTATAACGTCATGCCCGAAACGTCAGGATATAATTAATCGTAAGTTTACGCGATTAAGACCCGTTTGTCTTTAAATTATGAGTAATAATCGTGAAGGTTTAAATAATTAAAAAAATATAATAAAAATCGACTTTAACATGTTCATTGCTAAGCCAAAATTACCACATACCGAACATACCGAGATGGCTAACACATAAAATTCGTTTAATTGGGTTATTTGGGCATTTCTTGTGTATATATGTTGGTATTTTATAAATGTAAACATATAGATATTATAAGAATATATATATGTTTTGTTACGCGAAGTCGCGTGGAGCGGCCATGTGGGCAAGATATACAAGGAAATGTATCCACTTCTCCTTGTATATCTTGCCCACATGGCCGCTCCAGGCGACTTCGCGTGATGAAAACATATCATGCGTACTTACACATTTCTCGACTTTGCGTTATTATTCATAGTAAAAAAGCTAAATTCCTATGTTAAATCACGAAATCCAATCGAGAAATAATAATATAACGGCAAAGGGATACATCTGCACTGCGCGGCTTCGGCGAGCCAACTAGCGAGCGCGCTGAAAAATAATGGAGATGGCTACCCACAGGCCACACCACCTGCCGAATAGGCCTAAAGGGGGACTAAAGTACAGTCCAACCCGTACAAATTTCTGTACGGGTGTACGAGTGTACGGGGAGTTACTTCTAAAGTTCCGATAAAAATAGACTGACACATTTATACTGACAAAATGTGGAATATATATTTCCCAGTCCACTTTAATTGTGTGTAATAGGAGCCTCGTTACATTTATCTGAGGATTCCTTCGATACATATTTTCGCATTTAGCTGTACTTATGAAGTACTTTATTAGTTTGCAGGTTTCTCGAAATGGGAATCAGGCCAGCCGGTTTACCTTGGATATAAATAAATATCTTGGGGCATCTTACAAAAATCAACGCAGTCCCACGGTAAGCTCAATTAAGGCTTGTGATGTGGGTATTAGGTGACGATATATGTAATAGATAGATACATATAAATACATAGACAGCTATGACCAAGGAACAAATATTTGTGATAAATAAATACACAAATAATGCCCTCGCCGGGATTCGAACCCGGAACCTCCAGCTTTGCAGGCAGGGTCACTACCAACTAGGCTATGTAGGCTGAGGAGGATATGCATTCCCTTTTTGTATCTTAGAAAATTCATGGCATTCTACTCGTATTAAATACGGATATAGTGAACAATATTGGCTCTTCGTATTAAAGAAATTGTACTTTGTTGTCGTTTTTTTTTAATTTCCCAAATTTGGCTTTTTTTTTCTACTCAGAATCGCGAGCTCTTTTGATTCTCATTAGCAGAAAAAAGTCTCCCGAAAATTCCATATTTTTTTTTCTTCCACTGAGTTACGGGTCGAAGAAAGTGTATGAAAAATAGTGACTATATGGTTTTTTTGTCATTTTTTTATTTCTTTGGGATCGAAGGAACTCGTGATTCTGAGTACAAAAAAATTTTAAAATAAAATTGGTAAAATAAAAAAAGCAATTCCCAAAAATACATTTTTATCACGTTTTCGATACTTATTGATAAAAATTGGTAGGCATAGTCATATTCATCTCGCTTTAGGCATGTTAATAATTTCTTTATGCATCCTCAAGAACAAAGCATGTAAATGCAAGTCACATTCATCTCGCTTTAGGCATGTTAATAATTTCTTTATGTATCCTCAAGAACAAAGCATGTAAATGCAATGTGCAATTGTGCATTGGGCATCAA
This sequence comes from Thaumatotibia leucotreta, assembly GCA_025490895.1. NCBI lineage: Eukaryota > Metazoa > Arthropoda > Insecta > Lepidoptera > Tortricidae > Thaumatotibia > Thaumatotibia leucotreta. Next base: position 583,081 of record JALPQI010030267.1, on the reverse strand, counting down.
TTTTCGATGACGGCGCGGTCACATGATCCAAGCAAAAACTAGGTATTTTTCATATAGATCTGCGAGTTGTCACAGCCATGTTACACAAAGTTAACTTTACTTGGACTTAATTTGCTATATTTTTATATATAAAGAGAAAATTCGACGCCGGGGCTACTTCACAATTAAGTTTCAACAAATTAGACTTGGTCTCCTGGAAACCCTTAACTTTCGAATGACCATTAGTATCGTGACACACCTGTCAAACTAAATAAGGAATGCCCAGACGCTTTTTGCGTTTGTTATATTTATTAGCTTACAATCACCACCACCGTCCAAGGCATTGATACTACAATTTCACCAATAAAAACATACGAGAAATATAACAACATAAAATGAGTAAGTGATACTTAGAAAATGTCCCCAGAATTTAGACCAGAAATAAAACGCGTAACTCTACTCAGAAAGGATATATAATTTCCAAGAAGCCATGAACTTACATTATTATCAACAGATCAAATACTTAATAAGGCACAAGTATAGAATATTTGTAGATACTTAAGGTTTGATGGTTCTTTGAGCATTACTCCGAGAAAGATTCAAACGCGTGCTTGTTCTCTGCCACCCAAAGCATGAACTCAAAGCCTCTGTCCAAAGCAATCTCTGTCAGAGCGTTGTTTCGAAGCTCCGCAGTCTCTAGATTGGGCCATTTCCCCATAATCCTTTTATACAAGTTGTTTAAACTATAGCTCCTTTTATCATAATAATCGTCAGGCCATGGGAAAGATCCTCTTTTTCTCTTCTGGTAAGATGTTTTTGGCGCATCACATGGCTCGCATATGTCGTAGAAAGCTGCCATGGAGTCCGCACAGGCAATGTATTCTGGTGAAAACTCTTCGTCTTCTGCTAACATAGTCCTCAGCAAAGAGAAATCGAATGTATTTCCATTGTGAGCGATTAAACATATAGGCTTTTTCAAATCGTTAAGGAAAGCGACAGTTTCATCCGCAAGGCTATATTCATCTTCATCATAGTCTTCGTTTATCCACATCATACCGTCTCCAGAAAGTTGACAGTGGAGCTTTCGTGTAGCTGGTTTTTTTTCAAAATATTCCTCTCCCCCGTCCCGAAAATACCGACGAAGATCTGCACAATCCATCGCTATCATATGTATCTCTGTTATTTTAATAGGTTTTATTTTGATATCGGTTGTACCAAGGTCAAAAAATACGTACGTTTCAATCTGAACCATGGTGTAAACTGATTCAAAATCACGTGTTTCATGCAATAGTTGCGTAAAAATAAAAAAATTGGATCACAGATAAACTGTGGATATTATTGTTCACAGTAGCACCGCAAAAATATACACAAACAATTTTGAGACAACGGCACGGAATCGCAAAACGTCGATGACTCTTTAGTTGCAATGAACGACTGAACAACGTTGGACGAATCCAGTTGGCATTTGGCAGTCACTCGTACGCATTGCAACGGCAAACGAGTGGGCTCGAATGGTGTCTCAAACTTCAATGAACACTTAAAATTCTTGCAACACAACATACGCTGCACGCTCAAGGTCAAAATGTTGTATTCCGCAAATAGTGATAATCGATATCTAGTCTTCTCAAATTTCAACCGGCTATTTTATAATGGGCAGTGATGGGATTAGGTAGTGCCATTTCGGGTGAATGACCTTAAACATTATACTTAACTGGATAAGCCTCGGGATCCTGGGACTTATGTATATTTTTTTACAGAACATTTTCTTGTTATGTCATAAATTGAAGAAACATGAAAAAATGAAAGGATTTTGTATTTTGTGGTGAATACATCTTTTATTTGATGTTTTTATAGCTGCTACTAACAGTAGTAGAAAAAAAACAATTATTAAAGAAAACTCTATGACTGCTCTACTTTAGACCACCAGAACCTCAGTCCAGTTAGTAGTTAACGAAATCAAAGTCCAGTGAGATCGGCCAAAAGAGTCCCAATAAGAGCGTCTCAAAGTCCGGTAAAGAAATAAAAATGATTGATTAAACCAATCATTTAACTACGAGTGTGAAATTAACAACTAGAAAATCATTAATAAAGGCACACATTTTTTTTTATTATTTATAAGGATATAATACTAACTATGTAGGTACATACATTTTTTATGATAATATCTTAAAACCACATTGGTTTGTCTCGATACCTCATATGACAAAATTAGCTATTATGCAAAAATACCCTTAAAACCATGTTCGATAAGTCAAAATAGACTAATTTTTATCAATATCAAACTGAAAGTAAACAAAATAGCTATAAAATTGTAAATTTAAAAAAAAAAATTACTTTTCGTATTAAATGTCGGACATAGAAGTTATGTCCACACTAAGATAACGTACCGAAGTCCCGCGAAATGGCACTACCTAATCCGATCACTGATAATGGGTAAGAAATTAATTAGACATTAAGTGTGGCGGGAAAATAAACCTGCATTCCTAAGTATTGAAAGTGTCATTTACAGTGTTATTGTCAGACGTATGTATGCTATTATGCAATATACTCTATGTACGTATGAATTTTACCTGTATAAATCATAATTCTTAATAACCGTGGACTAAAATTCAGCGAAACAATAGCGCTTTAGTTCACTGACCAAATGTCGTCGTACTAATTATACGTGGGTGTGAGTAGAATGTAATAGTGACGTAATATCTAGTTATAGAAAGATTTTCTGAATTATGTTCAGTGTAGTAGCAGAATGTAGATTAAATTTTCAACTATTTTCTGTGCGTAACTGATCGGCCTCGGGTATAAATTCACCAATTATTAATTTCGCATGTACGATAGCTTAAACTGATTTACCATGGCCATAGTGGTCATACTGGTCTGAAATAAACTATTTTTTTTATAGCTTGTAACAAAAGTACTCCTAATGGTGCTTAAAAATAAAACAATTTTTATTTACATGTATATTTAATTGGTACAGTATCATACATGTTCAGTCATTTGCGTTAAAGCAACAATCCGACTGATAACAGGAGCATTCCATGAAAACGTGTCGTAAGCGACACTGTCTTTTTAATACTTTTGAAAAATTTAATTAGTAAGCCGAGTTACAGTATAATAATAACATATCAAGGCTTTAAGATGGACAGTGTTTCCTAGCAGCTAGCATATTTTATTAGGGTAGTTACCATAGTCACACGTAAGCGACAAAAAGTGGATGTTTTCATGGAATGCTCCAACAACACAATTAATGATACCCCTACCACCGATAACAACCGTAAGTGATTTTTCTCAAACATGCGTTAAAATGTTTTTGACATGAAGGACAGCTGCGCGCACGTCTTGACACAAAAAGTGAAAGGTATTGGCCTACGAGGCTATCGACTATAGTGAGTATAAGTAGTCATCATCATCATCCTCAGCCTATGATAGTCCACTGCAGGACGTAGACCTCTCCTATTAACTATGCGTATAGACGCATTAGGAGGTAAATGCCCATAATCGCCACGCTGGGCAAGCGGATTGGCGATCGCAGTAATGTGTCCACTATGATGACGCTGCTGCCCATCATCAATCTCTTATCAAATAGTGGTCAGTGACACTTCAATCCCTTAGTCGACTCTTACGACACCCGCAGGAGGAGTTGGGGTGGTGACAAATGTATTCTTACTGCCGTCACCACACGGCGTATAAGTAGTGTACCTACTCAATCAATCGGAAGCCTAGGCTACTCAAGAATCCGCGCAAAATAAGTAGTAAGATTTCTTGCTGTCTACTTTATAACATCGCGTGACATAGTACACAAGTGACCTGGGGTTCGGATTGGTTCTGGGGTTAGGATTGGTTGGCTCTGATACTGCCTGGCGCTCGCACGTCCCATACATCAGTTGCCTCTTCCACAGCACCAGTATCTCCGTACTAGATAAGAACTTGAATTTAAGTGCTAGCCTCCCAAATATTAGAATTTAGATTATAATAGTATTGTATAAGAACAATATACACGGCATAAAGAGGGATTACCGGCTTCATACACCTGTAACTACTTAGCTGGCGTGACATTATTTCATGGCGTTTCATGAATGTATTTAGCAAATCGTTCAAATGAGTTGGAAACATCATTTACGGCTGAATAAATGCTAGGGTGGAATAGAGAGAAGAATCTTATAGCAACATTTGAGACAAATTTATCCCAACTAAATCAAGGGATCGAAATTTGAATGCTGATGCCACTCACACTTCACAAATTCACTTTAAGTTGTCTCTTAAACTACTTCGAAGCAGCATTGATTATCATCAAAATGTACAAGAAGATGTTGATGATATCGAGGTACAAGTTGAGAGCAGCGAAGATGTACTCCTCAGGGCTGATGCTGTACTTATGTTTGCCGCCCATCATGAGCTGTGTGTCGTAGACGAGGTACATGCAGAAAATGAGGGCACCAATGCATCCGTAGACGAGATGGAGGATGTTGTTCCGGATAAAGATAGAACAAATACCTGGAAAATGAAAAGTAAATAAGTTTAATCTAGTATTTTCATTGAATCTTTCTACTTCAAAGGGGCTACTTTGATATTTTAAATACGATTCAGGTTAAGTTCGGCTTGTCAGCTTTTGACAGTTGTTGTATGGAACTGGCACATTGCAACATTGGTTAGGTCGTAAATTGAATACAAAGTGTTATCGCATTAGTAGTTCGTGGTAGCCCCCTGCGGCCCTAATTTCGAGGATTTTTCTCCCTCACTCTAATGACGCCTTCGTTTGAGTGACAGAGAAAAATCCTCGAAATTAACGAATTTCGATTTTCGCGGTAGTAGACCTGATATGATAATCAACCAACCAAAATTGGGTAAGTTTCGGAATAGAGCAATCTCGTTACATTTGAAAGCAGCGCAACTAAAGAATGACTTGCTGTGATTTTTTTTACATGTATGACTAAGGAACAGTGTACTTCTACTTATAATATTCGAGTTTCTGAAAAGGGACTAGGTGTGTTGTTACCGTTACCTACTCTTTAATTGCGTTCCTTTCATAATTAAACTTATATTATGTTTTAACGGGGTCCATATTGGCACTTATACAATTTTTTCTTCGAATATTTTTACTAATACCGTTTTTTACTCATAATCATCATTACTCCGAAAAAATTTTCTCATACTTTTTTTCTTACTAAAAATTATACTTCTACCTACAATGTTCATAACGATTTTTATTTCGAAATTTTATCCTCCTAAAGTCGTCAAGTAGATTAATCTATACTCATAAAGTTATTTGAAATAAATCGTTTATTTATAAACATTTTCCCATTAGGTTCACTCTGTTGAGGTATAATTCTTTTATGAATAACATAAACTATGTAGTCATAATGTGCTTTGTGCAGAAACTGTTGTGACATACTCAACTTTAGCATATTTCTTTGTGGCAGATTTCGAGTTGTTCGAATATTATTCGAGCATAATTTCGATGCTCCTATTTATGATGAGGCATAATCTGGATGTGCATAAAAAGTATCGGCATAGTTTGTTTTAGCATAACAGAGAAGGAATAATTACAACCTCTCAAGATAATCGAGGTAGTAGTAATATTCTATACGTTACTTACTGTGTTACTGAGCTGAGTACTTTCTAGGTTGCTAAAAAAAAAATAACCTCGAAGACTAAGGCGGGAGCAAAGCTCCCGCCTTAGTCTTCTAACCTAACCTATCCGAGTCGGATCTGCCCCGGAAGGTTTTGTTCGCTCGCTTCGCTCGCTCACTGCAGAAATTTTCACCCTTACAGCAAATTCTGCCTGACGAAAAAGGCAAGTTTCGAACATTTGCAAACAAGTTTCGGGCATGTAGCCCAAAAAAAAATTTGCATTTTTTTTTTGGGCTACATGCCCAAAAAAAAATGCAAATCTAATTTATGTCTTATAACACTCGGCGTAATTAATGATATGCCAAGATAGTTTCGGACAAAATAATATTCGAAATATTGTTATTTAAGCCAAGTGATGTTTCTGTCTCATTAAGTTGATGCCAAAATAGATTATACCAAGTCTGTTATGTCCTAAGCGTTTCGGACAAAAAAAGTTTAGAGGGAACCCGTTTAGTACAGTACCTACTCTGCCACAACCTGATTTGTGCAGGTAGCTAGTTTACAGTAATAGTACGATTTATATTTAATTAAACAAAAATAATTCATACATAAAACCAGTACAGATAAAAATAAATACCTATAACATTAGAATATATAGCATAAAATAAGTATAGTGAAAAATTATATAAACATAAAAGTTAGTACTAAAAATATGTACCTATGAAAAACAATATTATGAACATAAATAATTCTATGTGATGATGATTATGAACAAAGATTATTTTAAATACCGATCATTATGAAGTTAAATTGTATAAGAAAAATTTTCGGAGTTCCAATAATCTAAGTTGCAATTTTATAAATACTTTGGCGCACCCGTTTTAACGACAAATAGGACTTAATCGCGTATCGCGACTTTATCGCGTTCAATGTTATCCCGACCTTCTGTAAATGACTCAAACTTACCAAGAATAAGTAAAGCGACTGTAGCGCAGACTAGGAATCCACCCATCATGGTGAAGTCCCATTTAGTTTGGAAAGCAAACAGCGTCAGAGCCAAGCTCACTGCTGCTGTTATACCGACAGCCATCATAACCTGCAACAAAACAAAAGCAAATACCCTTGTTCAAAAAAGTGTCCTAAGACTAGATATTGTTTGTCCCTTTCTATCTTACAGACATATATAGATAAGACCGAAAGGAACAAACAATACATAAGCAACCCTTAAATGAACTTATCACCTTATTCATAAACGTTTTATGAATGAGGGGGTAAGTCAATTTAAGGGTAGAAACTTTAGGTTCATGGGGCCCCAGCGCACGCAAATTGTTTGCTGAGATCGCGAAACGTCTGGGTCGCGTTTTATAAAGTTACAATTTACAATTTCGCTGTTTGCCTCTCTTTCTAGCCAATATGTGCGTGTGTTAGAGAGGCAAACAGCGAAATTGTAAATTGTAACTTTATAAAACCCGACCCTGGTTGATGTAACTAAAGACCGAAAAGCTGACTTCCTCGTACAATGCATCAGTATTGCGATACAGTGAGGAAATTCCGCCAGCATCCTCGGTACAGTGCCACAAGGGCCAATCCCAGATATAGGTTAGGTTAAGTAGATTAGTTAGATTTAATGAACATAGACATAAATTGTAGTTTTAAAAATAAATATATATTAAAAATTTAAGGGTTGGTACTACAAAAGGCCGGAACTAGGGATGTAAAGGGATGGATAGACTACTACTGAAAATTATTATATTATACCTCATCACCTACTTAGCGCAAGTAGCTGGTAAGAAATGGAAAGGTTGTTCAGCTTTATTCAATAGGGGACACAATCTTTCGAAAGGAATCATTTTTACTAGTCTTTTTGAGCGGTTCTGTTAGCTCAAACACGTCTACTATTTCCAAGGATCCTGAGTTTGTGCTTGTTGCATCCATTTACTATATATATCGTCAAAATTTTCCACACTATGCGTTCTGCGTTTTAAGATCAGATCAAATAGAAACCTGCCGTGCATTTGCAAAGGGAACGAATCTTTATTTTGCCTTGAAACTGTCATGTTTCTAGGAACTTTGTATTGTATATTCTGTAGGCTTATAATGGTACCGCGCCTAATCGTTTGTCGTCGTTGCCGTCACGTTCTAATAAGCATGCAAGTACAAAAGTGACGCGTAGTACGATAAATAGATAAAATGAGATCATCATAAACCATTTTTCCGCTACTCGACATCTAACGTGCCTATTTTGCGTGATCTCAACACTGGCCACTTGTTGGGGACTTCACATACACTCTTCAATTTAGATGTATGCCAGTTTCCTCACGATGTTTTCCATTGACACAATTTTCTATGCACTTACCGCATCTGGAGCGCTAGTGGCACTAACTGCCCCGAGCAGGAAGCTCTCGGCAACGGTGAATATTGCCAGGAATATGAAGTTCAGGGGGGTCGTTCGCCGAACATTCTCGCAGCATGCCATAACGATCATCACGACTATAGTCACAGCAAAGGCTACCCAGCTGCAAGTCAACATTGTTAATTCAATAATTGAATTATTCATTAAGCCTTTTTGTATGGGTGTACAAATAGGAGTAAATGTGCAATTCTAAAAAAGTTTGTACATCGATATTATGATGAAAATTGATAGGCTGGTAGAGTAATAAAAGATACTGATTTGATGATGAATTGATGATCCTAATTTTCCAGAATGTTTCAGGAAATTTGTATGAACTTTTATTTGTTACCAGATATATATATCCTATATATTTTTGGTAACAAAAAAAAGAACGTTTCATAAAAACATTTTGAGACATTTTGGGAAATGTGTTGAACCTTTTTCAGCATCATTCACTTTACCAGCCTAACAAATTTCATCAATATCGAAAACGTCATTTACACAAACTTTTTGAGCAATGCTCTAATAGGGTTAAAATAATCGTATGATGACCCCGTGTTTATCATTTGTCGGCATTGCCATTGCCAGCAACGACAACGGATGATAAATATGATACCATCATAAAAAGCCTACTAGGTGTCGATATAGGTAGCTAACATCCTAAATTCTTTAATCGATACATTCAATAAAAACCGGCCAAGGGCATGTCGGGCCATGCTCAGTATAGGGTTCCGTAGTTAATCGAAAACGGCTGGGCCGATTATGTTTGAAATAGTTTTATTTTAAAGCATTCTATAATCAAAAGGATCAAAAGTTAGAAGGGGGGACAATGTTTTTTTTTTATTCTGGAGGGGTTGTCTCGGAAAACATTAACTTACAAAAAAACTTTCTTCTACCACCCTTATTCTATTTAAGAGACCTATTCAATGATACCCTACACTATAGGATTACAGCAAATAAATAAATGGGGATGATTTATTTATTTGCTGTAATCCTTCACCAGTTGGGGAGGTACACAAAAATAATCTAGCATGATTAATATGTATACGTGTACCGAATTGCAACTAACGGCCACTGTGCTATGCTGTGGACAGACGGACAGACGGCCAGACGGCCAGACGGACAGACGGACATGGCGAAATTATAAGGGTTCCTTGTTTACTATGGAACCCTAAAAATTATAGGTACCTACTTAACTGTAATAAAAATTGTGCAATCATTATCCATTCGATCTCTCATTCCAATTACTTTAATACAGTAATTAATAATGTATTACAAACAAAACTCGAAGAAGTCTTGTAAATAGATTGAATGCTGTGTTAATTTGTCATTATTATCTGTTTCTACTATTAAAGAAATGCACCAAATAAATATCCATTATGCAGGATATAACTTACATCATGTAAGTGTTAGCCAAGAACCATCTCTTAGTTGGCTCATGGTATACGAAGAGGCAGATAAAACCGAAGGTCACCAGCAGCTGGCACATCAAAATTGAATAGACCTGAAAAAAATAGTTGCTATTTTAATTTGAGCATTTCTTTTTCAAGACCGAGTGGCCGAGCGGTGCAGGCATCAGCCGTGAAAAGCCACGTGGGTTCGATTCCCACCTCGGACGTTGGTGATCTTGGTCGTTCTTGGTGGTTTTCTTTGGTATATGACATCCAATATTTACATTTCTTTTTATTCTGTTCATTTTCATAATTTTGAATTTATGAGTGAACTCTTTTCTATTCAGAATCACGAGCTCTTTCGATCCCAAAAGGAAAAAATCTCAAAATTTCCATATATTAATCGGATTTCTTCCTTTGTTACCGCCATACAATGTCTATGGAATATTGTAAGAAAACAGGAAAAAATCCATTGGATTTTTTCCCATTGGAATCGAAAGAGCTCGTGGTTCTGAGTGGGTACACGCAAGACCACTTTAGAACCATGTCAAAGTGGGAACCAGAGAGGTATTTCTTAAAATCTAACTTACAACGTCACTGCGACACAGTTCCCGAGTGGCCTACGCTTCCAATTGGTTCTACATAGAGCATAGATAAACAGGTACACAACACAGGTACAGCTATAGAATAGGAAAACTTGAAGAATGATGATGAAGAACTGTGTTTATGATGATCACGATATGCAATTCCAATTGGCTGTGTAAAGTTTTCTGAAGGTATGAATATTATATTTTTCCCTGATAGTCGTCGTCAAGGTTCAAGAAAATGCGGCTCTTTTATTTAAATTACCTATAATTTTTTTTTAATCTTTTTTTAAGTTGGTGATGTAACGTGTGTGCAATTTTATGGATGAATAAAGCCTAATGCATGGGTCAGCAATCAGTACAAAGAAAAAAAATTGTCAACGTCAAATCAAATGTCGCTAGAGTCATTACATTTTTTTTTATTTCATTGTACACACGTTTTCCAGACGAAAGCATTAGGCTCTGTTCAGCCATAAAACTGAACAAATGTCATCTCACTCACTTAAAAAAAGATTGTAAACAAATTATAGGCCAAAAAGTGCCACATTTTCTTGAACCTTAAGACAACGGCTATCAGGAAAAAATATTACATTCATACTTTTAGAAAACTTTACATAGCCAATGCCAATACAATTCCTAAGCCTTGAGGAACCGACGAAGAAAAAATAAATATATTATAAACATTACGTTTATAACTACAAAACGGATCTTTAGGTATTATATCTTATCATTTGTCGATGATTCAGTGGGAAAATGAGTCACAATCCTAGTTCGTATCTCAATTATATTTCATCAATCGACTTTAAAAACTCCCTGTTTTAAATCGACACGAGTTACAAATTTCGTTTTTGCACGTGTCTCGTACGACGTTTTTAGTGCAGACGGCCCTCCGAAGTTTTGGACCTGACATAAAATGACACACTTGTCGCACTAGAGCCTAAAAAAGGCACCATCTGTACTAAAAAATATGTTGAAACATTGGCATGACCCTCACCTTCCGTATAAACCCTTTTCGTATGCTCTGGTCATTGAATTCGAAGCCTTTCACCTCTCCGTCTTCTACGTCCATGGTTCCTGGTTGCGCGTAACCGGTTGTCTGAAACGTACATATATATATATACAGGTTGTTCGTTTCGATTTGCGTTAAATTAGACAGGTTACTTGGGTCATTAATAGAAGTTGTCTGGTATAACGGCTTTTGAAAAATTCGATAAAATTTTTTTTTTTTGTTTTCTTACATAATAAATGAAATGGTAAGTGTGAGATAACCTTAAAAATAAAATAAAAGTTAATCTCAGGTGACTGACGGCACATGTCAAAATAAGTAACATTAGAATGTAATAAAGGTTGCAATACACATGTTCAGTGATTAAACTTATTTTTTTAATAACTCAATAACGGTAAGAGTTAAAACACTAGTTTCTTAGAGAAATTAATTATATTTGACCTAAATAAGCTTCCCTTAAAGTTATAGCATATGAAGAAAAACACGCTGTATGTAATTTTAAATAATATATCGGTGTATAGATACTGAAGAACTTGATAACTTGAGATTAAAGGTGGAAGAAATTCGAACTTGAATTTCTCATAAATTGAATTATTTTTCCTTTAACAAAATATTTTGAGTTATCTGGTTCTTCACGCCATTAACGAATATTTTGTGGCATAATATTAGTTCAAAGTCAGCCATTCCATAAATGTCGCCTACTACTACACTACTATCAACACAAAACATAAATATTTGGATGAATCAACTTTTTTCTGTCTGTTATTATCATGGTTACGGTCGCCTGAATCACGCTGGTTTTATGCATAATTATGCTACTTAAACTATGCAAACATGCACTTTTCTGGTGTTAATAAACCCTTTCCTTAATGGATCATCTACAAACTATGAGGACTATATATTATGCATGTTTTCATACATTAAGTAACATAATTTTGCATAAAACCAGTGACTTAGGCGACCGTAACCATGGCAATAACGGACAGAAAAAAGTTGATTAAACCATTTGCTTTAGAAGTAATAACAATATCTACGCTGGTGCTTCTTTTTAAGTGTTAAATACACTTGTGCTAAGAGAGCACCACTTCCAAAAAGTAGGCAATTAATACATTATAATCTTAGGCTATCTTCTTAAGAATACAAAATTGAAAAAGTAATAAAAGTAACTAACTATTTATTTTTATTTTTTATTTTTTTATTTATCTATAGTTTTAGAGGTCATATTTCTATGTTACTAAAGGCAATAAGACAACGATTCATTATCTAATCCCTTATTATTATTATATTTAAATTATAGTTACGTAGGTAAGTATTTTTAAGTTTAAATTAGTTAGTAAAAAAAATGTACAACATTTCGACACAGTTATTTGTTGATATAAAGTTAAATGTGATAATATCCAAAATATGGGGTTGAGTCCAAACCTGTACACATTCCTAGTTTACCTAGGTACTTTAATAAATCTAATATAGTTTATTAAGACATGATTACTTCATCTAGTGATATGATAGTATCACGAACTTTTTATATTGTGCATTAAAATTAATTGTGGGTGATATTTTAAAGTAAAATTGACTTACCCACAAAAACAATAGGTAGGTATACAGATTTAAAAATGCTTTTGTTGTTTCGGCTGTGTAGTGTAATTCATCAATTACTTATATCCTTTAAGCTTTAAAGCATCATGAGACTAACTGAAACGACAAAATTATAGTTAAAACGAAAGATTGAATAGATACTCTTGTTAAGACACCCTGTATTACTAGAAAGCTAAACTGGCTCAATAAAAATCATCCACAAATTAAAAATATATAGGTATTTTACTAATGATAAATTAACACTAGTATAGGTAGGTACTATATTTATTACAGATAAATTCGTATTTTAATGAAAAAAGTTATTGATGATGTTGTACCTACTTATTAGTACCTAGTATAACGTCGGAGATAGTGCAATACCGCATAACTAACAATTCTTTTAGGGTCAATTTGAGTGTCCATTGTTTGATATTAGAACTCTATCTGCTTTGGTAGTTGCGCGGTATTGCAGTACCTATCCCCGACGATAAGTTCAATAAAAAAAAATATTCTAGGACATATTTAACTGGGATAATCACCTGAAAACTTTAATTATTCTAATACCGCTCGCAATTATTAGAATCCGAAATTACTGGGAACCTTGCACTTGCTGATAACTTATTGATTTATCATATCACTATCAACTGTCACAATGATAACTAATGTTAACAAATTTGAATATGTCCACACACAACGGAGATCACTGTCTAATGAAAATAAATAGAAGTATGTATTAATATTTGAATATTCTAGACATAAAAACACTACTTACCTCAGCCATATCACAGTCACCAACACACTAAGTTTAGGGAGCGTTATCTGTGATAAGGGGAGTGATATGGATAAGGATACCCGTTATATCAGCTTTTAGGCTAAATTTGAATGTGTCACAGGTATGCGGTAGCACTGATTTTGATCAGTCACGATTATGTGTTGGCCGTGTGGTGACGGCAGTAAGAATAGATTTGTCACCACCCCAAGTCCTCCTGCGGGTGTCGTAAAAGTCGACTGAGGGATTGAATGGTCACTGACCATTATTTGATAAAAGATTGATGATGGGCAGCAGCGTCATCATAGTGGACACATTATTGCGATCGCCAATCCGCTTGCCCTGCGTGACGATTATGGGCTTTTACATCCTAATGCGTCTATACACATAGTCAATAGGAGAGGCCTACGTCCTGTAGGCTTATGATGATACCGTAATCGTTTGTCGTTGTTGCCGTCAGGTTCTAACAAGTATATAAGTGCGAAAGTGATGCGTAGCATTATAAATAGATAAAACAGGACCATCATAAGCCACCAGCAGTGGACTATCATAGGCTGATGTCGACGACGATTATGACAATAGTCGCCAAAAGACGTTGGTAGTGGAAGGGAGTTCATAATCACTTCATGCTGGGTTTTTGCTAAGTCACTGAAAAGACTCCGTCTGGCCTTCTAATCAACACCCAAAAAGTGAAGGTCTTTTTGGAAGTAATATAGTCTGCGAGCCAAAAATGGTACACCAAAACTTGTTATTTTTACACGTCCCTAGAAATACGTTCTTGCTAGAAATGCTTCAACCGATGTGTATGAAGAAGCGATAGAAGTCTTATGCTACTTTACATTTGCTTATAGTCATTTGACGCATAAATCTACTATAATATATTTTACTTCATATGTCTGGGAATTTAAAGTTAAAATTAAAAGAAGAAATATTTTTTCATGGATTAACATGAGAGACGGGAATAATCTCCTGGTCCCACGCTTAGCTTCAAAGCATTATTTGAAAAGTTATTTAGGAAGAGGTCATCAAATATCCGATGATTTGAATCGAATGACCATCACTTTTTGTCATTTCAGTATTTCTTATTTATAGATTGACAGGTATGTCACGATCATGTTCGAAAGTTAGGGTTTCTAGGAAGTCCAACATTTTGAAGTAGTCTCTGCGCTAAGCTTTCTATTCATAAATAAAAATATAGAAAATTAAGTTTTCTTAACGTTCACTTTCCGTACATGGTTGTGACAAGTCACAAATATAAATGAGCAATATCCATTTGGGATCATGCCCCGGAATCCACCTAGACCCAAATTAAAGATCAATCAAAAATAACTGGAAAGACTCGAAGCAATTCCTCTAGATATATTGAGACAATCTTTAGTGCGACTATACGTATCACTACTAAGTCTGAGTAGTTATCTTTTCTTCTTTACGGCCATCAAGATTAAGCTTCAAAACCAACTTATTAACTAAGATACCGAAACTATTGATAATATCAGTGTATAAGTTGAGGGCTGCGAAGGCAAATTCACTCGGGGTGATGGTGTAGTTAAGTTTTCCTTTCATCATGCGTTTAATGTCGTAGACCAAGTACATGGTGTAAAGTATGGACCCGCAAGATGAGTAGACGTATTGGAGAAGATCCCGGCGGGTAGATAAGCAGACAATACCTGAAATTGATAATTATCAATAAACGGCTAATGCGTATATTGAATGGCAAGTATTTCAAAAACTTTTTTTTAGCTACACCGATAAGATAGCATTTGAAACAGTGCCAATATATCCGTTGTCCCCGTTTTATTTAGAAGGTCCCTCCCTTCTCGGACTTTATGCGATTCATAGATTTCATAACCTATTTATTTAATAATTAAGTATGGTACAAAAAGAGGTAATGCCCCAAGGCATTCTTCACCAGTCACAAACATTTAGAGTACTGATGAAACTCTATCTTAGGCTATAATAATTGCCCTTTTACGATATGCATCCCCAACACTTTTTCATAGCTACATCGTAAATGAAACCCATTAAACTGCATGATTATGTCTGACATTGGTGTAACTATACAAATGTCATATTTAGGTTTTCGAAATGAATGGTTTTTTATTTATAAAAAGTCTTTCAGTTCGTTACCCTGTAGAGATATTGATACCACTGACTAGATTATGTTCGGAAAGTGAAAGCACGTGAGACATAATTTATGCCAAACGATTTTATTTTTTACAGCAAGGAAATGTACAGATTATAAAAAAAATACATAATTTAACGTCATCATTTTTAGTGTTACTAAGTTTAATTTTGTAGAACAACTAATGCCAGTGAAAAAGCATGACAAATTAAAATTTTCTATGAGCAATCAACAACATAATTGTTTTTTAATTTCCCTCCTATTTCTATTGCCAAAAGTTGTTGGAAAGAGTGCGCGATAGTGATTTCTGTAATCGACTCATATAGAATAGAGTCTATCTGCTAAAATTACCCCCTGATTCAGCCTATATCAAATATCGTCGCTATACTAAACTGACTTAACCTCGTATCTACAGCAATTTATCCATGGAAATGTCGCCTTTCTTTCATTCTTAATATTGGTGGTTTTCCATCAACTGAGAATTGCAGAAACGAGCTTAAGTATAGTGCTGATATTTGTAGCGAACTTACCAAGAATTGCTAAGCCTACAGTGGCGCAAACGAGGAATCCTCCCCATATTGTGAAGTCCCATTTGCCAACCCACGCGAATATCGTTAAAGCGAGGTATATGGATCCGGTGACACCAACTGCCATAAGCACCTTGACCAGTAAAAAAACAGATTACGATAATTTTCTTGAAAGAAGGCAAAATACGGTTCTATCCTTTGGTCCTGTAGCCGTTCCAGGGTCATTGTCCGAAAAACAAAAGTTGTCCACTCGGTGGTCAAAAGTTAACAGCTTTTATAAATCTATGTTACGATTTGATAGGGCTATAAACCGGAGAACCTAGTTGTACCGTCAATTGTTTTATCCCAAAATTAGTGCAGGAATTCCTCAACTTTACGTATGTCCACCGAAAAGACGATAACCTAAATCTGACAATGACCCACCATGACTTTGCCAGTTTCAGTAACACGTTAGGTTTTACTCGACACGTAAAGTAGGCCATCGCGCTCGCTCCAATATGTCAGTGCTAGACAAGATAATGCATTGCGTATCGAGTAAAACCTAACGTATCCTTTACTTTCCAACTCATAGTACGGGGCTACTGTACTAAACTGCACGCTCGCGATGAATAGAACTGTCTATCGAGATTTCAAAGAGAAGTGGCAGTAATACGTTTAATGCAAATTAATGGCTGAAATGTATCTTGTTTTTGTACATTGCTGTACTTAACTGCAATTATATCTTTGGATTTCACAAAGTTTTGAACATCAGAAGTGGGATACGAACAAACTCTTACAAAAGTGGACATACCTACGTTTTTTTCACTGTGATTCTAGATATCAATATCCATGTGGCGTCATTGGCACATAATTTTTCTTCCAGGATTGGCTTCCAAAAACTGATACTCGTATAGGTACTTTTATGGTTAAAAATTTAAAAAATCTTACCGCTTTAGGAGCTTGGCAGCAGGCCAAAAGCCCAAACACCAAACTCTGTCCAACAGTGAAGATAACCAAACAGACGTAGTTTAATGGCGCTTTTCGACGAATTTCCTTGAAGCTAGCGAAGGCAACTATACTCACGCCATGCAGAGCTATAAATATGTACCTACAGGAAAAGAGCAGGAATAGTATACGATTTCAACCACACATTAGGTAGTGACAATAGACTTTGAATAATAACGTTCCCACGGATCCCGCATACCGTATTCGAGAATGCGTGTTCTGAACGGTAGGTACTACACAAAGTATTGTCACTTCGACATTCGATAAAATCTCGAATACGGTATACGGGAAAAAATACTCCGTGTGAATCTAGCTTCATACAAAAAAATGACCCAGGTACGTTTTGCTATCTACTCATCTATCGTTGTGTACTTACAATAGGTAACCATTATCTTTTATCCAATTCTTCGTAGGTTTGTGGTATACGAGGAACAAGACGAAGGTCAAAACTATTAGCATCTGAATCGACAAAATCAAATAGACCTGTAAGCAAGATTATTTTATTATCTTAACGACAAACGGGACTTTATCGCGTTAGCTTAAGTGAAATAACTATCCTGACGTTTTGAGCATGACTTTACAACCGTAGCAGGTTTTTGTCATAATTTTATGGTTAATTTTGGTAACTCAGAATCACCAGCTCTTTTCGATTGCAATGGGGAAAAAATACCCCATGATTTTCCTATTTTTTTACCATTTTTCATACAGTCATACACTATGTGGCGGTAAGAAAGGAGGAAATCCGGAAAATGTACAAAAATTTAGGATTTTTTTTCTTTTTGTGATCGAAAGAGCTCGTCATTCTAAGAAATAACCCGAAAGACACCCATAAATTCAAAATTATGAATGTTTTTAACGAATGGCATGGCATATGACACGATAGGCGTGTCATCATATTCTAAGGCGTAGGTAAGGTACGCTTGGCGTATCATGAAAAATTTGTTCGCCGCCATAGATAGTTTTTGAAAATGGAACCTTCAACAAACAAACATTGGTTACCTTCTTGACAAAATCCTTTCGAATTCTCTTCGTGCTGAAATCCTTGTTCAGGTTCACTTCGTCTATAAAATTAGAAAAATCATCTGGCGCTTTTGTTGATGGCTCTGGTGACGGATCGTTCTGATTATTCTGGAATTTAGAGATAAACCCCCTTATTCACAAACGATTCGTGTTGACAAGCCACTAAGTTTTTTTTTAATATAATTATTGGAACAACAAAGTGGCTCCACTCCACCTGGGTCGCGTTTTATAAAGTTACATTTAACAATTTCGCTGTTTGCCTCTCTAACGCACGTACATATTAGTTAGAAAGAGAGGCAAACAGCAAAGTAAGTTGTAACTTTATGAAACGCGACCCAGAAGTGTTATTCACTAAGGAACTTTAAAGGACTTTGACTTTGAGTTTGAAACCGCCTTGCTGTCAGCGCTATGTCAGCGCTGCGGCAGCGTCGAGCCTAAAAATGGTATTCACTAAAATGTAACTAAAATGTTCAGTAACGTAGCGTAGTGTTCTCTCAGTTACACAAAACGTGATTCGTTGATTTCGTAGTGGGGGATAGAACAGCGAATGCTCGTTTGGTCTGAATGCACCTTTAGCGAATGGCATCTTGGCTAAGCACCCTTACCTACCGCGAACTTCGAAATTCGTACATTTCGAGGATTTGTCTCTCTTACTCCAAGGAAGGCGTCATTAGAGCAACAGAGACAAAACCCCGAAATGAGCGAAATTCGAAGTTTGAGGTACCTACTACCGCTGAATACCAACCTATAAACGTCTTTTAACTTGAAGTCGCTAAGTATTGTTTGTCCCTTTCGGTCTTATCAATATGTCTGTAAGAGCGAAAGGGAAGGGACAAACAATACTTAGCGTCTTGTTAAGTTACGAAACGTTATGAATAAGGGGGATAGTAGGTAAGTAGTTCAAAATTTTCGAAAACGGTGTTCGCAGATGCTGCAATCCCCAGAACTTATTTACCGTTTCAGTGCGGATGACACGCCAGGCGTGTAATGAATGTTTTTAACGAATGGCGTATGACACGATAGGCGTGTCATCATATTCTAGGGCGTAGGTAAGGCACGCTTGGCGTATCATGAAAAAATTGTTCGTCGCCATAGATAAGTTTTTGAAAATGGAACACGCAACGAATCGGATGGTTACCTTCATGACAGAATCCTTTCGAATTCTCTTCGTGCTGAAATCCTTGTTCAGGTTCACTTCGTCTATAAAGTTAGAAAAATCATCTGGCGCTTTTGTTGATGGTTCTGGTGACGGATCGTTCTGATTATTCTGGAATTTAGAGATCATCGTCATCATCAGCCTATGATAGTTCACTGCTGGACGTAGGCCTCTCCTATTAACTATGCGTAATAGACGCATTAGGTAAATGCCCATAATCGCCACGCTGGGCAAACGAATTGGCGATCGCAGTAGGTAATGTGTCCACTATGATGACGCTGCTGCCCAATTGCCCATCTTTTATTAAATAATGGTCAGTGACACCTCAATCCCTTAGTCGACTCTTACGACACCCGTAGGAGTTGGGGTGGTAACAAATGTATTCTTACTGCCGTCACCACACGGCAATTTAGAGATACACCCCCTTATTCACAAACGACTCCTATGTTGACAAGCCTGTAAGTTTTTTTAAAATATAGGTAGATATTGGCACAACAAAGTGGCTCCACTCCACCTGATCGTAAGTGAAAAATGGAGCCCAAATCGCGGCGGCATAGACATAATAATAAGACAAAGGGGACAAACAATACTTAGGGGCTTGCTAAAGGAGACTTTTATAAATATGAGGGCTAACATTACTATGTAATTGATTAATTATGTAGGTATATAAATTTTAATATTAGCCATCAACGCCGGAGGTGGGATTGCATAAATATATTCTCGAGAAATTCGACCGGTATCCCAAATGTAGTTGGGCATTGAAATATAATATAATAATGTAGTATAGCGTGAAAAAAACCTTAACTGCCGTCAGCTTTGTAACGACAGTTAAGTACAATCTCTTTAGGAATTTAAAATTAATCGGCGTTTTTATATTATAATATGGCCTATAGTTTGTAAAATGAACACCAAAACCGAGTTATTATCGATATTTAGTGCTTAATTGTCGTTACATAGCGGACTGAAATTAAGGTTTTTAACTTCACGCTAATTGGGAGACCCAAAAAGTGAAAATGCCCAGGGTGCTTAGCCAAGTTGCCAATCGCTAGCGCTTGGTAGCGTATCGTAGTTTTCCCTCTCTGTCATTCGCTGCCTTACGATTGACGATTAAGCGCTAGCGATTGTCAGCTTGGCTAAGCATCCAGTTAAGTCAAAATAAGCGAAAATTAGGTCTGTACTTACGTTAAAAATCATGTTTTGGTCAATGCCAACGTTCTTTCATTTGAATATCTTCGGTGCATTTAAAACTGTAGGAAACTCAAACTAATCAGCCCGAAGTTAGAACCTCATTACTTACTGTTATTGCTCATTAGATAGTTAATTGATTTTTCACGCTTATCTACAGTCGTTATCGTTTAAGGCCAAAAACTATCCTGGAACTGCCGAAAATGCCCCAGCATAGCATACCTGAACTTTGAGAAAATTGAAATTTCAGAATATTTTTTCTTGTCATTTTTATGTTTTCACCAGAGCAGAGAACTCTTTGGTTTTGACAATATCTCAGCCGTAGCTATCGTTTAAGATCAAAAACTATCCTGGAACTGCCGAAAATGCCCCAGCATAGCACACCTGAACTTTGAAAAAATTGAAATTTCAAAATATTTTTTTTGTTATTTTAATAATTTTACCAGAGCAGAGAACTCTTTGGTTTTGATAATACCGGAGCCGTAGCTATCGTTTAAGGCCAAAAACTCTCCTGGAACTGCCGAAAATGCCCCAGCATAGCATACCTGAACTTTGCGTAAATGCCGTTTCTGACACCGATTCATTTTGTTTTGTGTGTCGATAAACTGGTAAAATACGTGTTGCTTGTGTCAGGAACTCTCTATTTCTACATAATGAATCTATTCTATGAGTTTCATTGTAATCGGATCGATTTGATATGCTAACGTGTGAAGTTAGCATATCATTTTGAAGAAAACAGTGACATCATTTTTTTTCCAAATTATGATAGAACTATTGTTAAAAAGTATCAGGAACTCTAGAACTATTGTGCATGCTATAAGAACTCCAATAAAAACGTGATCTGCTCATACTTGATATGCTAACTTCACGCACCCGTCGAAAACGTAGTTCAATGTTGCAAATACCTACCTTTAATCCATTAGCCCAAAGTAATTCGGATCTTATTAGCGTTCTTGTTGCTCGCGTGCAATAGATACAGTAGGAAAGTTTACATGTGAGTTCTTTCGTAAGTTGATACAGTACAGTCAGCAGCAGATATACCTGAGCGGGCAAGGTGTCCAAGAAGTCATGTACACTTAAATCGTCAGAAAAATATGAACATCTAAGTTATCATTTTCACATACGCTTTCAGTTCGTCACATATATCTTAACATTCCAGTTTTTCTTTAACACGTACACGGTTATTTAATCACAATGTCAATAACGGTTACAAAGTCAGTGGTAACTAAGCACTCAAATTTAAGCAGTTGTCATTAATATCTACACGCACTGCCAATCACATACGTTAGCAGCCAAGGTGCCACCCGTTGCTTAGCAGTTGTTATTTCAATGGTAACTAAGCACCAACATTTTGTGTGAATAACTTTCAATACTGTAATTTTTCATTCTGTAATTAATTAGTTAGTTGAATGCAGTTTTTCCAAATGGCAAACGTATTTTCCTAGCTAGCTTCGGCACCTACCGCTGAACAGCTGCAAAGAAACTTTCTCTGTCACTTCAATTAGGGCTTCAATCAGCCGTGTGGTGACGGCAGTAAGAATACATTTGTCGCCACCCCAACTCTTCCTGCGGGTGTCGTAAGAGTCGACTAAGGGATTGAAGTGTCACTGACCATTAATTGATAAAAGATTGATGATGGGCAGCAGCGTCATCATAGTGGACACATTACTGCGATCGCCAATCCGCTTGCCCAGCGTGGCGATTATGGGCATTTACCTCCTAATGCGTTTATACGCTTAATAGGAGAGGCTTACGTCCAGCAGTGGACTATCATAGGCTGATGATGAAGAGTGACCATGACAAGTTCTTTCGATTTGATGATTTCGGATTTCGCGGTAGCGGCCCTGAGGGCTTATTGCGAGCTACGCACGAAGTTTTGCCTCTTTGTCACACTTACGTTCGACATTGCAAGATTTGCAAGTGCGAAAAAGAGAGGCAAAACATCGTTCGTGGTTCACAATAGGCCCTCTGGTTACAACTTATAAAGAATATTTGATCCATATGTGACAAGGATTGCTTTGACGTCTGACTGATTGACAACTCACGAAAGCAGTGCAGACTTGTCACTGCATACATCTATCTCAGGTTATGGCAAACTATTCAAAATGGATACATTTCTTTAGAATATTGAAATATGACTTATATTTGTAATAACATATTGTTAGATAATAAATGAAGGTTGCAGGAGTACATTCATTCCGGACCTAATAATTATCAATATGACGTCAGTAGGTAACGTCAATATTTCATTGCAAGTTTGAGAAAAATAAAATGAAACAGATAACAAACATAAAACATTTTATTTTCAAAAATTGAATGTTTCATACAAGCTTTTTTCGCTGGAGGAGCGTTGGTGGCCCACCGGTAAGGCTTTCATTCCGAAGGTCGTGGGCTCAAATCCTGTCGGCTCGTACCAATGAGTTTTCAGAACTTATGTACCGTACCTATGTACGAAATATCATTTGACATTATTTACCAGTTGCTTTTCGGTGAAGGAGAACATCGTGAGGAAACCGGACTAATCCCAATAAGGCTTAGTATACCCTCTGGGTTGGAAGGTCGAATAGCAGTCGCTTTCGTAAAAATCTAGCACCTACGCCAAATCTTGGGACTAGTTGTCAAAACCGGCCCTAGGCTCTCTGGCCGTGGCAGAAGCCGGGGTAACGAAAAAACAGGAAGAAGAAGACAAAGTATCGTCGCTGACTGTGCTTTACTTCCCACGACCAACTTACACATATCGAGACGATTCTAAGAAACCCAAACACAATGGGGGTTGGTTGTTTCATCACAAAGTTCCTATGGCTACCTTCCAGTTCCACCATCAGATCAGCTCTTTGTCATAATAATATTGCATTGTCATCAAATTTAAGCAGCTCAATCTAAAATCGGGAAATGGTTCAAATTTAACTTGCAGGATTCGATCATAGACAACGGAACTGAAAACTAAGTTGAAACTAAATTCTAAAAGCTTGTAAAAAGGGAAAAGTAAATAATTTATCCTAAAGTTGACTAAGAAGCACCTGTCAAATGATTGAAGAGAAAAATGTGAGATAGATGTATCTGATGACAAGACTGCACTGCTTTCGATGATTGTCAAAACAGTTACTTAAAATAAGTATAGCTATTTTTCAATCAATATGCAACCATATTTGTACCATACAACGTCTATTTTTCCTTCTTGTTCAGATATATTTGCCTTATTGACTGCTTAGGTACCAGTGGTTTTTTAACAGCTGAGGTATCAATGATTTGTTGTATGTTAAGAAATTAATGAAAATCGACTGTTAAGATATTTGTGACTTGTTAAGCGCTCACAAGTAAATACTATCATGACAGTCAACAACTTTTTGAAAGTTTAAATGTTAACCTCTCTTTGGACACCTCAAGTGTATAGTGACTTCTGATGCTGACTGTACCTATAGGTACGATTCACCAAAGCTGCGGCCCTACCGCGAAAAACGAAATTCGTAAATTTCGAGGATTTGTCTCTCACTCTAATGACGCCTTCATTTGAGTGACAGAGAAAAATCCTCGAAATTTACGAATTTCGATTTTCGCGGTAGTAGGCCTGGCACGAATGGAATGAATGAAATGAATGACATCTATCATTGTGTGTATGCGGCCGTGCTTCACCTACCTGGCCTGGTACCGCGAACATCGAAGTTCGCAAATTTCGGGGATTTTTCTCTGTCACTCTAATGACGCCTACGTTGGGAGTGACAGAGAGAAATCCCCGCAATTTGCGAACTTCGATGTTCGCGGTAGCAGGCCTGTACCTACTGCCATTTTGATATCCACACATACATATTTTCTGTCACTTACTCGATCCATTCGTGCCAGCTTTGGTGAATCGACCTATAAGTACGACATCAACAAATTTCGTTTTGTGTAAAGAACGAATTTCTTAGAGTGGGGGATAGAATGAGCATTCGCTCCTTTGGTGTAAATCCACCTTTATAGTTCTTATAACTATACAGGGCGTCCCAAATTTATGAGACAAAGGGAAAGTACCTTAAATATCGTAGACAGGCTATTTTCCTCAAATACTGTTATTTTTTTTAAATTTTCAAAGGTTTCCTAAAAATTACTTGCTTAGTCTGGGAATCGAACCGACTTCAATAAAAATTAATCACCCCTATTTTTATATTGCCAATTATAACTCTTCTTAAGTGATGTATTTTTGAAGAAAGGTACAGCGTCAAATGCCTGAGTAAAATTGTTAGAAATTATTTATTGAAATGAGAAAAGACAAGCTTTTTTAATTTTTCAATGCTGAATTAGAAACTTTTAAAAATAACATAAATTCTTCTTTGAGCAAAATACCCTATCTAAGATATTTTGGTTACATTCCTTTCATGTCCTATAATTTTGAGACATCCTTTATATATATTTTAATTCTGTCCTTATGGTGAGCGCCAAAGTGAAAAGTTTTCACTAAATCAGTCAATCAGTTATTATATCAGTTATAGGATATTTTTTGAAAACATCACGAAGGTAAAACAAAAAAGGAAACAGGTTTTTGTTAAAAAAAGACACTCTTGGAATGTACCTGCCATACATTTATTATAAATATGTGAGATTTTAAAGCACAGATTCATTATTTTATCTAAAAATATCGATTATCAAAGGTATGCCAAAGTCAATGACATGTACAGTCAGCGACAATCTACACAGAAGTAGAGCTCAAAAAAAATACACAAATCAAATATAATTTTATTTAAATTTACTTAAGCTCACAGTACTATTACCTGCAAAAGTGCATACCAAATTCCTAAATACACCCACATTCATTTTCGCTGGTCAGCATAAGTGAAAATTTAAATCTCGATACTGAATTAGAACCATGTCAATAAGGTAATAGAATCATATTATTGAAGTTTTATCGTTGTTCTAAGCATTGACTGTATAGAATAATTAGCCAGAATAATCGGAAACCATGTCACAGTGACGTTATACAGGGTGCCCATGAGGAAAGGGAAAAAAATCAACAGCGGATTTCTGACCTTTGAAGTTAAAAATGTCATATGAAGTTTTCTGGATTCAGTCTATTTTAAGAGAAAATTTGATTTTTTCTTAAAACCGTTTTAGACCGTTACTCTATGATAAATGCATTTTAGGAAACGATTTTGTAGCCATGTTGTCTTAGTCTTGTCACACTTAATTGACAGACATCAAATGAACAAAAAGATCTTTAATTACCTAGCAAATGTAACATTCAAAACACCAAAAAAAACCTAAAAAAAAATTTTTTTTGCAGATTTGACCAAAACTCATTTAACATTTTTTGCCTTTTTTAGTCTCAGGAATATGCTGTTAGGGTTTTTCCCTTTCCTCGTGGGCACCTTGTATAATATAAATTACATTGAAAGATATTTCTTACTACATGTCATTGTGACATGGTTCTAGAGCCCTTTAGTCGAGTGTAAATGCAACGTAACATTCACTTCTGAGTTTATTCGAAAAAATATAAGTGCATTAAATTTCTACAGTTATTGTATTTTCTTCTAAATGCATGTTTTCTTCAACTGACTGTACATTAAAACCATGAAAAAAATGAAGCTATGTTTATTATATTCGCGCAGTGAAAATCTAATCAACATCTTGGGTAAGACTTATCCGTAGTAATAAAGACAGCTTGTTTAGAAAACTTCTCGCTCTATATTGCTGAATCTTACCCAAGTATATTCAAAAACAAGTATTCTATATATCATTTCATAATATTCTATGGCTGGATAAACAAAAAAGTTGCAAAGTAAAAATTACCTTCCGAGAGAGTAATCTAACTTGGTTATCTTAGTTCAACATTCTGTAACTTTGCTTATGTCATTATAACCAGAGTCCGGATTTTCCACGGCTACACAAAACACTATCGTAATCTAGCCAGTGAGAGATAAAAACCGTTCCAAAATAAAATAACGTCGAATTGAGAACCTTCTAACCTTCTAATAAAATAACGTCGATGACCTGTAACGAATGTTACTAATAAATATTTTCTTTTCTTTTCTTTTTCTTTTCCTTCTCCTTTTTTTGAAGACGGTCAACAAATACAGGGTTACTTTTTCACCAGTACAATAAATCAACATACGTAATAGTAGTCTAACATACAAAATACTAGCATTTATTGGAACCCAACTCCCCGCAGCCGCGCGTCATACCGCACCGTTGACGCCTTGTATACCACTAATTGGAGTTCGAGGCCAACGAAACTACGACAGATGCGTTATTGTCAAATTTGTCAAAGTCTCTTATGTCATTGTCAAATAAAGTTTTCAGGTTTCGACAACCTTTTTATTATTTAATTTATTTATTTAAAATAATTCTTAATAAAACCATTATATACCTCTGTTATAATTATAATGTTTGTACGCCTTTTTGTTTAATATGCCTGTCACAACTAGGATTTTCTTAAAAACACGTAAATATCTAAAAACTTTTCTTTTCTCTTAACTAACATTGATTTGACAAAATTGTCTTGTAAAGAACTTAAAATGATAAGAGCCAACGTTTCAAAGCCTATTTTGAAAAGAAGTTGAATTACACATTAAATTATACATAATAACTACCTACAGACACATTCAAAAGCGTTGCAATTCCAACCATCAATGTTTATTATTTTTTGTACATACATATTAATGACAACTCGATTGTACCTAGCGACAGCTGGTTTCACAATATGTATGGACTGGAGATGTAGATTTTGTGGTAACTTTTTCAAAGCTGGTCCCATAGTAAAGCTTGGCTGTAATCATGAGTAGATGCAGAAAATATGATTTTGTATCATTGTGTTATATAACATTTCACCCAGTATATTTCATTTGGAATTTAATTTTTGATGATGGGGTTTATAGCGAAACTAAACATGGCTGAACCAACTTGTTAACAACCTACGGAAGAAAACAAAACGTTAGATCTGTATGATAATTTAAACGGAGAACTATAGCACTGCCAAAGAAATTTGTAGGGCAAAGGAATTTTACGAATACGAAATGTGAACATAAAGCACGCTACAATGTACTATTCTGCAATTTTCTAAACGTATGCAGAAATAGGGTTTTAATTTATGTGTAGTTAAATTGCTGTACCAAATGTTATTAACACCTGAGGTGATACCAGCGCAATACCAACTTTGTTACTAATGATTGCGGATAGTTAAGTTTTTATTAAAATGTCTTATATTTACGTGAAAATAAGTAAATAATATTGTTTATATAAATTAAAGAATTAAAATTACCAATATATAAGATATCTCAACGTCTGATTTTACAAAATAAGGATTTACTATTGTAAGAACATTTCATTGTTGTGGCAATATTTTCGTAGATTCTTTGGCCTCGAACTCCAATTAGTGGTTTAATTAGTGCGCCCATTATGTTATTTGCATGAAGGATAATATAAAATAATAAATAAATAAATATCTCGGGACATCTTACACAAATCGACCTAGTCCCACGGTAAGCTCAATTAAGGCTTGTATAATATAATATTATAATACTAGCCAAGAAACTCACCAAACATCACCATGGGGGAGGGGGGGGTCAAAAAGTAACCAAAAAACATCACATGATTTATGCATGAGCCCTAAGCATGAAATAAATATTTTTGAACGACTAAACTGACGCATTCCTAGTTGACATATTTCGGACAAGATAATTTTTACCAATACAATTTTTTGACATTAAATATTATAAACTATAAAAGAGGTTAACAAAACGTTTATATCATAGGCATATTGAATGGTGACAAGTTTTTGTTAGTAATTTTCATTCATTTTAACCACGTAAAGTACCTATCTTAAAAATGAATGAAGTTTATTAATAATCGCAATATTTAATATTAGTTCCAAATGTTACTAATATTTGGATGAATTTTATGTCAACAATATCTCTGTTGTCAAACTAGCATTAGAATATTGTGAGCGTAACCTATCTGCTATAAGTATATGAATACATTAATTCAGGTAGATTATATCTTTGGGTTAGAACAAAACCTTACTTATTTAGATCGGAATTTTGGGTGTAAAACTTTTTAAAATTTGTCAAGTGGACATGAAAAACATAGGGTAAATTGCTAGTAACTGGCCGCTCTCCAGTAACTGGACACCTTATATAAAAATGAACGCTATGTGCTTATAGTTAGAATTCATTTTAAAACGATGTGTCATGGTTATGACATGACAATGTCAATCACTCTCCCTCTTCCAAAATGAATTCTAATTATACTCGTAAGTACATAGAGTTCATTTTTATAAGGTGGCCAGTTACTAGCATTTTCCCTACATCCATAAAATATACATATCTACACATTGTAAGTTCAAGATTCCGAGATAGGCAATAACATTGCATACTAATTTTTCAATAATATTCCTATTTTCCTTGATTAAAGTGTTCCCATATGTCCATTTAGAGTTATTGTTAAAGTTTTGCACCCATAGTTCCTATCACTTATCAATCTTATCATAGACGATCAATTTTATTGCTTAGTTATTTTATCTAACATATGAAAGAACGAAATGAAGGGTCCACGGAAAGAATATGTCTAGTCAATTCAAATTACAGAAGGAAAAACCTACTTACCTTTAATAGAATAAGGTGTTAATTTGCGCTGATTTTTTTAAGCACTGGAGATTTTTTTTCCGTGGACCCTTCAAATAGTTGACTTAGCTATGACCGCCTATGGACCTTAAATGCAAATACTGCTTTAAACCCAAAATCGTGTAAACATTTAATGAAGCCTTATGTACTAACACTAATAATTTAAGTTTGTACATTAAAAAACAAGTGAAAAACTTCTTTGAACCATAGTGATAATATTTTTTACATTTAAAGCGCAATATCTCATTTTATATCTGATGATTTTTCGCAGTAAAAAAAGGAAAATTGTACATCTATACCTCTTTGGGTAATATTTTAATGTTACTGCGAAATGAATATACAGACTACATGAAAAAATACTTGTTCCGTTACCATTCTGTTACATTTCTGGACAAAATAAGCAATCCTGACAGCTTACATTATGTTTCAAAAACTGACATTGTAGACAGATACAGATGTAGTGCAAAATCCTTTCTCTTCGGCTTTTCACGGAAACGCCCGAATTAATCTCCCTGTCTCAATTAGCTTCAGTGCAATATATACTGAAGTTCATTGTGACAGCAATATGAATTTGGATGTTTCCGTGAAAAGCCGAAGAGAAAGGATTTTCCACTACATCTGTAATATATTGAGCTGACAGCTGTCAGGATTGACTTCATAGTGTATAATAGTTCTAAGCCGCATGTATCTATTTATATGACGAAAACAACACATTACAAAATAAATCGAATAAGCCAGCCCTAAAAATATACTGGAATTCGAACCACTACTAAAAAATAAAACAAACAAAAACTAAAACAAAATATATTTCTTAAAATGGGATATAAGTACCAGTGATCCACGATGCATTAGTATGCGATATGAGCACTTTACGGCAAAGATAATAAAGGTTACATTTTAACCAATCGATTTTCCCGATATTCCAATTTAAGCCTTTAATTTTTGTCTCTTTGGCATAAAGTCGAATACTAGTACAATGTCAAGACTGGTACTATATGCAAAAAGGACTAAATAGTTTATATAATTGAGTTTTTATAATATTCGAAAGTCATTCCCAAGGCGCATAATATCAGTTACACTACATAATAAAATCATTTAACCTTTTCGACGCTATGTCAAATACAAAAGCTGTCACTCAGAAATCACGTAGCTAAAGTGTCAAAACTGAATTTAAACAAGTTCGTGTAGGTCTATACAGGGCGACATTTGCCGTGGAGCAAGAGTGAACAAAGTACCTACTAGGGCTGGTCACGCTGAGCAAGAATTCACGAGAAAAAAATCTGGTGACTCTTAATTGATTAAATAACAATCAGCTCATCAATCGAGAAAAAAATCTCGATTTCTTGGTTATCTCCATAGAAAAGGTTGCTCAACGTGACTGTCTTTAGTACCCTGTTTCATGACCCAAATGTCACCCTGTATTGCTCGGTGGACCGTGACTTATATATCGGTCTTTAGCGTTGTACCTGCGGTGCCGATATATTGTCCAAAAGGTTAAAAATCATGAATGCGCGATTTCCTTCTCACTGAGCTACAAACGTAGCGATCTCTCCTGCGATTAACGCACTAAAACCACGCCTTTAAGAGATAACGCTATATTAATTTTATTTTGCCAACACCACAAATACTATCAATATCAAACCATGAATATATTATCCATCTTTTCATCAGTCTCACCATACATACAAAATTGTTAAAGCAAAATACCACTACGGCAAACGAAAGTTACAACTCTCTCAAATAATAAGTAAGAGAATCGTATTAGAATACTTTTATAATTTTACCAAAAAATGGACAATTCGAGTAGGCATTTATTGATGGATCTTTATGAGACCCTTTGACCTTTCAAAGAAAAAATATTCGATGTTTACTAATATAC
This sequence comes from Thaumatotibia leucotreta, assembly GCA_025490895.1. NCBI lineage: Eukaryota > Metazoa > Arthropoda > Insecta > Lepidoptera > Tortricidae > Thaumatotibia > Thaumatotibia leucotreta. The sequence goes on along the minus strand of JALPQI010030267.1, from coordinate 552,353 downwards.
CAACACTTTAATGATGATTTATAAGCTTCATAAATATCGTACTAATCTCGAGTCAATAACATGAAAAATCGTTACATTTTCATGATCTCACGAAAAACACTTCATGAGTATCATATACTTAAGTTAAGCCCCATTTAAAAGTTGCCAGTAATAAAATGATAAGATACTGAAATTACACAAAATTACAAAAAAAATCCTTCATTGTTCTATAAAATCGTTATTGTATTGACAGGGAAAATCGCTCGAAATAATTTATTCCACTTACATATCCGATTATAGAAGCAGGATGCATAAACACACGAATCGTACAAATTGGATTCTTGTACATTCATTAAATAATATAATAGTAGTTAAAGTAATGTACGAAAACTTGCATACAAGTTTGGCTACATTTAAATGGCGCTTAACTGTTTGGCGTCACGTGAAATAATTGCATATTATACATTCACACCTCGCTCTTTTAATAAAATTGTCGTTTGACAACCAACAGTCACTAGAACTTGAGATTACCTATTTCAAAAAGTGTCAATTTATTTCAAAAGCCAGGCCGTTTCATATCATTGTTACAATTTTCCTTTGATGACGATTTTAAGTGATATTTGGTTGTCAACTTACGAAAATATCATTATTACACACATTATTACACATCACTACGTTAAATATGGATGTACGTTAATACGGCGATTACTAGCATTTTTGAAAATGATAACCTTATTAGTACATTACTATAGAGGACGGGAAACGAAGGGTTACAGGCCAAGTAGATATATCTGGCCGAAGGAACTGAGGCCAGATAGGGATACGCGGCCTGTAACCCTGTTTCTCGCCGAGATTTGTATAGTGCTTTTCTCAAACTTGCCATGAAATAAAACAAACTGATTTCGCCGAACCATACTATTTCATTTGTAAATCTACTAATAGTACAGTATCATAAAATATTAAAAAAAAACATTCGCGCCTAACTTTTTTTTTAATCTGTTTGAGGTATTCTTTAACCTGGTGGTAGAGACATCAGTTCTAAGGTTGTTTTTTTTTCTGTGGCTGAATGTCAAGACCTTGTGTCACAATTTGACGTTTCAAAACAAAAGACAGTCTGTTTGCAGTCCTAGGTGTGAAATAAATACATGAAATCTCTTTACATATCATTTTAGCATATGACACCGGAAAAATAGTATTTCCGGGCTTAATTTAAAGTAAGTAACATCAACATTCCGTAGCAAGTTTGAGAAAATTAAGTTTTCGAAATCTATTGTCATATTTTTCAACATTCTTGCGTCGTGTGTGATTTCTATCGTATTTGCAAATGCAATTCGCTCAAATTTAGTACCACAATATGAAAGGTCAGGTTATTCAGACTACATCGACGAAGCCATAAAAACGTACAACTGATGTCGTTTATATTTGACGGTGCTAGTTAAAAAGTTATCAAAGACATCAAATTTTCGATATCAAATTCGACAGAAATTTATTCGCCTTCAGTACTACACAATGCCACATTTTAATCCCTAGAAGCGGAGATGATTATAAGAATATACATGAAGATATTAATAATATCGAGATACAAGCTCAGAGCAGCGAAAATATACTCGTCTATTACCGCTAATATATAAATTAAAGTGGTCTCAAATTTGAGATAAATTTATTCACCCCTCACAACTAAATACTGACTTTTGAGTGAATCTATTCATACGTCGTAAGTTTACCGCAAATATGACTTGTGATTTAAATGTGGTATTAAATTCTAGGGAAGTTTATTCACCCCTCAGTACTAAAACTGACTTTTGAGTGAATTAGTCCCTATAAGCGGAGATGATAGTAAGATTATACATGAAAATGTTAACAATAACGAACCGCAATAACTTATTTTGATTTAAATGTGGTATCAAATTCGAGGGAAATTTATTCACCCCCTAGTAATTCACCCCTCACTAATTCACCCCTCAGTACTAAAACTGATTTTTGAGTGAATTAGTCCCTAGAAGCGGAGATGATAGTAAGAATATACATGAATATGTTAACAATATCGAGATACAAGTTCAGAGCAGCGAAGATATACTCCTCAGGGCTGATGCTGTACTTATGTTTGCCGCCCATCATGAGCTGTGTGTCGTAAACGAGGTACATTGAGAATATGAGAGCGCCGATGGACGCGTAGACCAACTGGTAGATGTTGTTGCGGACGAACATGGCTACGATACCTGGAAATTTAATAAAGTTATTAGAAACACAAGCACTAGGGTGTCCCTTATTTTACGAGTTTTAGAAATTAATAACGCATACCCCCTAAATTGGCTTCTTTTACCTCAAAACACACTGAAAAAAAAATCATTTCTGTAACTGTAAATAGTAATACTTTACTTTTTGATATAACAAGTGAATGTAATATTACACACGTTTCTACACACCACACACACGCACGCACACACACTCGCATGCATAAATATGTTATTTAGAATTATTAGATTTATAACCTCTCATTTTGAATTAATTGTTAGTACTATTTGATAAGGAGGAGCGAGGCTTCCTGATACAAGTATTATTTACTTAATAGGAGGTCTCAACCCACTTGTAAACTGCACCAAAATTGTTCAAGGAAATAAATATTTTTCATTTTCATTTTTCATTTCTGTAACTGCAACCCGTGCCGACTTTCATGCCATTTTCCTATACAATGTATAAAAATGACCAAAATTTTTTTTCGTTTTTATTTTTATTTTTTTCTATGGCATTAAATTATACTACTGTCTTATAAACATTTTATCATAAAATTAACTTGATGAGAACAGAAAAACAATACATTATTATCAACTTACTGTCTGACTATTTTTTTTCATAGTAATTTGTATGGGAATTTCAGATGAAAGTCGGCACGGGTTCCTGTTACAGGAATGAGCTGATTTTTTTTTTCAGAGTGTTTTGGGGTTATAAAAGCCGATTTAGGGGGTATGCGTCATTCATTTCTAAAATTCCTAAAATAGGGGACATCCTAACAAGCACACATAATGTATACCTTCATTCTCAAAATATCTTGCACATATTGGAACTACCATTAGGATATTATGGGTTTGATTTATAGTAACTGTGTACTAGAAGGGCAAGGTGTTCCGTTCCGACACGCACTGAGTAAAGTTAGTAACAATGAATAAGGGTCTGACTGAAAACCAGCGTTGCAGTCTACCGGTAGCAACATTTGCTGAGTTCAGCCCCTATTTTGGTATCACAGTATAGTAATAGCATTAGTAAATATAAATTTAAGGATGCAATGTAAACATAAAGTTTATTTTTGTGATACCTTAATAAAAATGGTCTATGTCTAATTCTAAACTTAATGAAAAAATCGGAATAAATCTGTCAAACCTTGCTTTCCTTTTCTTTTATATTGGGAAATTAATAGGGATCATTTTTGACGGATCGATTTGGCTTTTTTTATGAAGACCGCTGCTAGTTAACCTACTGAAGCTAAAAAGCCAAATCAGTTTAAATAAACGTTTTTAACTCCCAAAACCCGACCAATCGACGCTGAGAAACTCGCTGATTCTGAACATATTGTCAAGTAATTTTCACCGAAAATGTCGCTTCAACCAATTTGGGTTTCAGCCTATGAATCCTATGATCTATAGTCCCCGAGTTCTAAGAATGAACTTTTGACAGTTATAGATTAAAAAGTGATCATCATTATCTCAGCCATAAGACGCTGAACATAGGCCTCCCCTCTGGACCTCCACATATACCGGTTAGATGCGACCTGCATCCAGCGTGTCCCGGCGACCTTCATAAGGTCGTCTGTCCAAGTAATATGAGAGTAAAACTCACCGTTTTTCTGATATACTTAACGTCATATACACCCTGTTTTTTTTTATTTGCGTTAAATTTAAGGGGTTACTTGGTACGTTAATAGGAGTTACCTATATCGATTTTTGTTTAAATCGCAAAACAAGATTTTTTTTACTTTTTCATACATAATAATTGAAATGGCAAGTGTGAGAGAACCTTAAGAATAAGATCTCAGGTGACTGACGGCACATGTCAAAATCAGTCTCATTAGGATGTAATAAAGGTTGCAATACACTTGTTCAGTCATTAAACTTATTTTTTAATAACTCAATAACAGTAAGAGTTAAGACACTAGTTTCTTAAAGAAAATGATTATTTTTGACCTAAATAAGCTTCCCTTTAATTTAACGCAAATCAAAAAACAGGGTGTATATTATATAAGGCTCGTTTCTAATCTATCATATATTTGTTCTTAGAAATCGACAACTATAGCTCTTTTCCCACAATAACTCACCAAGCAATAGCAGAACAACAGTAGCGCAAACGAGGAATCCGCCCATCATAGTGAAGTCCCATTTGGTTTGCAGCGCGAATATCGTAAGGGCGAGACATACGGCTGCCGTCACTCCAACCGCCATCATTACCTGAAATAAAATGAAAAATAAAAAAAAAATCTTGGGACATCTTACACAAATCAACCTAGTCCAACGGTAAGCTAAATTATAGCTTGTGATGTGGGTACCAGGCGACGATATATATAAGGTCCTAATTTATTAGTTGCAGATATTTTAACACATGATACCTACTTTACATTAAAATAATTAACTTTAAATATAAATTAAGAAATCTTTTCATGTAACTTTTTTGATTTCATTTTCCTAACAAAAAAAAAAAATATTATTTTGTCTAAAAAAATCATCATGTGCATGTGTCATTATCACATGTCACAATAACACTGTCTGTCATGTCATCAAACGACACAATCCAACGGAAAACAACATGACATTGACAATCAAGTATTTCATTTATCGACGTGAAGTGGCCAGTTCCAGTTTAGTGGTAAGTAAAAGAGGTACTAGAATCTGTTCAATGAGTTTTCATTTAATCATCACATAAACAGGGTGTTTTTAAGTAGCAAATTTGTTTTTCCGTTTTCTCCAAAAAAACATCGTAAAAGCTATACTGTTTCACGGTTTAATATACTCCAGAGACCGAGTACTATCAGCTGTAAAAATATCTGCATCTAATAAATTAGGACCTTATATAATAGATAGATACATATAGATACTCAAATACAAAGACAGCCATGACCAAGAAATAAATATTATTTTGTGATAAATAAATACACAAATAATGCCCTCGCCGGGACTCGAACCCGGAACCTCCAGCTTTGTAGGCAGGGTCACTACCAACTAGGCTACGGAGGCCGACAATAAAAAGTTCGTGGACGTCACTCGTTGGTATGGTTACGTTCTCCTGGGTCATGCTTAAAATCAGAGATCAATACCATTCTTTTTCTACTCGCCGACTGTAACGTTTGAATTAAGATAAGAAGATAAAAAATGTTCAATCGAAAACCATTTCGAGATAATTATCTGTAATACCTGTTTTCTTGTGCCATGCCATAAATATGTGGAGCTATTAGTATGTTTTTTATTAAATGTATTTGCATGTTGTTTACAAACAACTTAAGAAGGCGGACAAATGTATGGTGCTCGCGAGCATTGCGAGAGATTTTAACTATGCATTCTAGACATCAAAATAAACAAAAAATATTACGAGACCTAATGTCAAATTCCACAAAAAAAAAAATATTTTTTTAGACTTTTTGAATACTTTATAATATTTCCAATACTTTTTATCATAACAACAATTTCTTTAAATTTTTTTTTAATGATTTTTTAGGGACAGGTTTTTTCGTCAAGTCTATTCTTATTTTTTGATTGTCAGGCAAAAGGTGTGGTAATACTAGAACACATTGTGGTAGCATTATAATCAAAAATAATTTTTATGACGAGTTACGTCGAAAAACTTATTTCGAAAAAAGGCTAATTATCTCTGGAACTAAGCCGAATCCAGGAAATTTTATATAACATTAAATACTATCCATTAAAATCTTTCGGAATGCTCATAGTACACCAAACGAAGGAAACTCAGAGGAAAAAACTCGTGTATAAGCGAATTTTGGCATAGTTGTAGGGAGTGGTGTTTTAAACCACATACTAAAAGTACTGGTGGTTAGGGGTGGAGCTAACGGGGGGAGGGGGGTGTAAAGGTCCTTATTTTTAATTTTTCGTAAATAACTCGTAAACCGTGGCTTATAGCAAAAAACGGTCTAGTACATAAGTAATCTACATAAAATTCTCTACAAAAATGGTATACGCATGTTTCCTCTGGGATCAATATGTTATAAGATAAGAAAGCACGAAGATGGACAGAATAGAAATAAACACATTTGTTTAAGTAGGTATGGCACATACAGAATGCTCGCGAGCATTCCAAAAGATTTGAATGCTCAATTCCTGACCATATTTAGAGTCTTTAATGTTATATAAAATTTCCTGGATTCGGCTTGGTTTCAGAGATAATCAACCGTTTTTTCTAAATAAGTTTTTCGACGTTACTCGACATAAAACTTCTTTTTGATTACAATGCTACCAGAATGTGTTTTAATATTACCACACCTTTTGCCTGGCAATCAAAAAATGGGAATAAACTTGACGAAATAACCAGTCCCTAAAAAAAATATTAAAATAAATAATTTTTACAAATTGTTGTTATGATAAAAAGTACTGGAAATGTCAAAAAGTATTCAAAAAGTCTAAAATAAAAGAGAAAAAAAAAAATTTTTTTTGGTGGTATTTGACATTAGGTCTCATAATATTTTTTGTTTATTTTGATATCTGGAATGCATACTTAAAATCTTTTGGAATGCTCGCGCCCGGGCGCGCCCTGTATGCTTATTTGTAAAAATAAAATTCCTAATTATCTTCTAAACCTAAAATATTCTCATAATCATCGTCAAAAGATTTTTACTATGCATTCTAGACACCAAAACAAACAAAAATTATTATGAGACCTAATGTCAAATACCACTAAAAAAAAATTTTTTTTCTTTTTTTTTTGACTTTTTGCATACTTTTTAACATTTCCAGTACTTTGTATCACAACAACAATTTGTTGAAATTATTTATTTTAATATTTTTTTTAGGGACTGGTTATTTCGTCAAGTTTATTCCCATTTTTTGATTGCCAGGCAAAAGGTGTGGTAATATTAAAACACATTGTGGTAGCACTGTAATCAAAAAGAAGTTTTATGATGAGTTACGTCGAAAAACTTATTTCGAAAAAAAGGTTGATTATCTCTGAAACCAAGCCGAATCCAGGAAATTTTATATAACATTAAAGACTCTAAATATGGTCAGGAATTGAGCATTGAAATCTTTTGGAATGCTCGCGAGCATTCTGTATGTGCCATACCTACTTAAACAAATGTGTTTATTTTTATTGTGTCCAACTTCGGGCTTTCTTATCTCATGACGTATTGATCGAGTACTGATTGAGTACTTTTAGTATGTGGTTTAAAACACCATTCCCTACAACTATGCCAAAATTCGCTTATACACGAGTTATTTCCCCCGATAGGCAACTTTTGGTCTTCTTTAGGTGGGCTATCACGAGCACCGTGTATTGTGTAGTTACGAACATCTATGTACAAAACCCTTTTTACGCAAGTAAATCGTTCTTATTCTTGTTACTTACCGCTTCAGGCGCTTTAGTGCTAGCAACTGCCCCTAACAGGAAACTCTCTGCGACGGTGAAAATGCCGAGGAATATGAAGTTCATCGGCGCCTGGCGACGAACGTTGCCGCAGCACGCCATCACTAGCAGGCAGACTATAGTCACACCTAGCGCTACGAACCTGGAAGTAACAGAGTGAAAATTAATGTATATTTTGAAGTCTTTGTGAGACTAAAATCCAATTATTTTAAAAACCGGCCAAGAGCATGTCGGGCCATGCTCAGTATAAGGTTCCGTAGTTATTCGCAGACGGCTAGGCCGATTATGTTCGAAATAGTTTTATTTTGAAGTATTATATAAGCCCACTAATCATGATTTTTTTCATATTTTTTGGACCTACGGATCAAAAGCTAGAGAGGGTGGCACAATTTTTAGGGTTCCGTACCCAAAATGGCAAAAACGGAACCCTTATAGATTCGTCATGTCCGTCTGTCCGTCTGTCACAGCCAATTTACTCGGAAACTATAAATGCTACAGTAACGAAATTTGGTAAGGATATGTGTTGTATGAACCGCTACAGGAATGTGATACTAAATTGTAAAAAAACCATTGGGGTCCCCACCCCATACATACATGTAACTGAGGGATAGAATTTTTTTTTTTAGTTGTACATAAGCGTGTGGGGTATTAATAGAAAGGTCTTTGAAAATAATATGAAGGTTTATACATCACATTTTTATTTAAGCAAATCGTTTTCGAGATATCAGGTCTCAAAGTCTGAAAAATGTGTCCCCCCCCTCTATTTTCTAAACTACGCGATATAAAATTCTGAAAAAAATATATGTTATGCACATTAATAAACTCTATCAACGATTTTTGGTTTGATAAAATTATCTCCTATAGTTTTTGAGGTAGGTTGATTTAACTGTATTTTTTTAATAATAAATTAATAATGGTACGGAACCCTTTGCGCGCGAGTCCGACTCGCACTTGGCCGGTTTTTTTATTCTGGAGCGGTTATCTCCTAAAATATAGACTTTAGAAAAAAACTTTTTTTTGGGGCCCTTATTCTTTTTAAAAGACCTATTCAATGATACCCCACACTCTAGGATTACAGTAAATAATAAAAATCATCTCCAATTCACCAGTTGGGCCTCCCCAAAAAGATTTTTTGTAGTTTTTATTCCACCACTTTGTCGGCATGATTAATATGTATACCTGTACCAGATTGCAGATTTCTAGTACTAACGGCCATTGAGCTTTGCTGCGGACACACGGACATGGCGAAACTATAAGGCTTCCTTGTTTACTATTGAACCCTAAAAAGGAGTTCAATATTAGGCTAATACTAATAAGTTGTTCACTTACATCATATAAGAGTGATCCCTGAACCATAGCTTCGATCCTTCGTGGTAAGTGAAGAGAGTGATGAATGCCATAGTGATCAGTAGTTGACACATCAAGATGGAGTATACCTGGAAATAAATATTCAATAGGGATGATGACTGTAGCACAGAATATATAAACTACAGAAGCTTCACTGCTTTGATGTTCACAAATGCCGGCTTTTTATGTACCTACACAATTATTATTACCAAACAAAACGGCGCGCGAGGCGACGCGAGCAGCTGAAATGGGCCGTATTGCGTGGCGGAAAGATCGCTTATAAGCCGCACGCCGTCGAAAACAGGGTTGTCAATTATTGAAAACTAATAAAATAACGAACGGCGCTATGAGGCGTCTGACAAATACATTACTGCAATGATATCTACGGCGTTAATAGCATTCGTCTTGATTCAACAATTTAGTTCATGCGTGATTATAGAATTTACCTACGCATTTCATACACGTGATTCAAAAATATTTGTCTCAACTCGGTCGGCACCTTCTTTGTGCTTCGGCCGCGCGTGCCCGGGCGGCATTGTTTGAGGTGTGAGTGAGATAGTAACACGACTTCGCTAACTTTAGGTGAATATCCATCCGAATAATCCTGATAATAACACGAACATTCTAAAAATATCTGTAGACAGTATGTGAGGTGTGCAGAAATTAATATATCTGCTTAATGCATTTAAAAATAAAGAATTACGTTAGGTACCTACGCATTCATTACAAAAGCAGCATAAATAAGTAATGGTTTAATCACAATCGTAAGGCAGACGTAACACGGCATTTTCTCTTATATGTACCAGTGTACCTATTTGATATTATGGGAATAAAGTCAGACAGCCAAATAATATGTTAGGACAAAAGGCGCGAAATTCAATAAAAGTATGAGAGAACGAAGTTTTTTACATTATTTAAATGTGCCGCTTTTTTACTGACAAACTTGTCCGAAAATAAACCGTTTTGTCTGTAATTGACTTGAGTTTCTGAGAATTTAATTTACTACGAATGTAGGTAATAAGTGTATTTATTCCTTACTTTTTAGTATCTCTCTGACGCATCGGCTGTGTTGTGCGAAAAACGCGTCATGATAATTAACATTATTATTATTGCAACATGCTGCTATGCAGTATATTTTCGGCATTTTCATTTAAGATGCACATGTATAAAATAATCCTAATATTTGCAAGCGATATATTTCGCGATACGTGACGAGCCAGCGTTGTAAATTTAAACGTGCGTTCCGAGACAGCGCGCGCCAACCATTGAATAGACCACGGAGACGGGGCGCTCTGCATGTACTTGTAGCCGCGCGACGGAATCGCGGAGTGACACCCCCTTGACTGTAGTCAAAATAAATTATTTAACATTATGCACGACATAATACACGAAGAAATTATTACTAAGATGTAGATTGCAGTAATTTTTGTACAGAACTTCTATTTGATATCATTGTCAGCCTCCGTAGCCTAGTTGGTAGTGACCCTGCCTACGAAGCTGGAGGTTCCGGGTTCGAATCCCGGCGAGGGCATTCTTTGTGTATTTATTTATCACAAATGTTTGTTCCTTGGTCATGGCTGTCTATGTATTTAAGTATCTATATGTATCTATCTATTATATATATCGTCGCCTGGTACCCACATCACAAGCCTTAATTGAGCTTACCGTGGGACTAGGTCGATTTGTGTATGATGTCCCAAGATATTTATTTATTTATTTATTTATTTATTTAATAAATTGAAAAGAACTTAAAAGAGTAGGTCATTTGGCAGTACTCAAACGTGATGTCACTTTTGAGTATTTTATATAAAATTCCATTGTGGTGATCGTTTTGACAGTTCGAAAAAAGATGCTGATTTGACTTGCTAGTCATCATGCCTATTTAATTATTATTAGATAATAAGCTGACAAGTTGCTGATGTTACGATGGTTGATAGTTTTCTAAAAAGTTATCTATAAAATATTATGGCTTAGCACACGATTGGTGCGACAGTATGTCGCCGCGAGATAGATTTCCCGTCTATTTACTAACTATATTAATAAAAGAGGGACGGATAGTCTAACTATCATGTGCTAAGCTTATAGGTACCATTATCCAGGCTTTTATTGAAACTGAGCAATTAAATGTAGATTTCTAACCGAACCGTGACTATTACGATTAAAAACTTACATTTTAAAATTCATAAACTAAGTTAAGTGAGAAGCAATTTACTTCAAAATTAACACAACGTTTGATAACTAAGAAGAACACGCGTTACATTAATTGTTCTTTTCAGTAAAAGGTAACAGTTTTTCGTTTACCATAAAGACAGGATTTGCTTGTATCTTTATATTATCTGTTTAAACGTCCTTTTGGTAAGCGACAAAGTGCCTTCCAAAGGCCCTCATAATGTGTGCTAACATATCTTGTTCCCTTCGAAATTTGTCAGATTTTTTTGTTATGGTTATGGGAAAGAAAACTCGATAGCTTGACACACTTATTTCTGATTGTAGTAAAAAAATCTCTTAATTTGCGACACCTTTCCTACTTAACAACAGGATGACATAAATAAAAAATGCAAAAAGCATTCGCCCAACGTGGGGCTCGAACCCACGACCCTGAGATTAAGAGTCTCATGCTCTACCGACTGAGCTAGCCGGGCAGTTGACAACTCATCGAAATTAGGGAACACCTTGTAATCGTTACGTTACTGATGCCTTCAATACTGACATAAGGTTTATAATTTGTGGCAAATAACATTGTGATGCGACGTTTGGGAAGTTAGTATACGGTTCGCTAGCTTTTTTGTTTTAATCAATTGTAGACTTTATTGTAAAGGAATAAGATAACAATGTTCAATAGCATGTATTAAAATGGAATGGTGTAATAAAAAGCAATAAAGTTTTGTTTATTTTGGCAAGACTGCCTATTGAATACGTGATCACTGTGATCAGTTTAATAATTTATGTCAACACAGTGAACACTAAGAATGAATATGCGAGTTCTATGCGAGGCTTTAACGCGAACTTCGAAATGCGTAAATTTCGAGGATTTATCTCTTTCACTGTAGTGACAACTTCATTGGAGCAATTGGGAAAAATCTCCGAAATTTTCTAAGTTTGTGATTGCGCACTGTTCTGCACTCGCTGACTACAATTTAGGTTTTTTAATTTCAGGATTGGGTGTTCCTAAGATTGTATCGAACAATGTTTTGGCGCCTGCTCAAAATGGATGTAGGGCTAGGTCCCGTGGTACTAAAGACCTCCTCATCGATATGACCATTTGCCAAATCCGGCGTAACAAACGGGCCCTCTCCGCCGCTTGGATTGACTACAAGAAGGCATATGATTCGGCGCCTCATGGTGTAAAATGAAATAGCTCTTAAATGAAACATACCTTACGAACGAAGGACTTCCGTATGCTCTGGTCGTTGAAATCGAAGCCCTTGACGGATCCATCTTCCCCCAGGTCCGCCACACCAGGTTGCCCGTACCCACCCGCCTGAAGAAACAAACTTCTGTTTTAATGTAGGAAAACATTGTGTACACGAGTCTTAATATATTTGCTGTCTATGAATATTAATTTACCAAAGTAGTCTTTATAATTAAAAAAATAAGAACATAGCGATTGGATGACGTACTGGTTGAAAACAAAAGAGGAAAAAAAGTGGAGATGAAGAATTGGAAAAGGGGTAGATCCGTCTACCCCTTTTCCAATTCTTCATTCGCTGAAGAATATTTATGTACTAATTTAACAAGGATATTAAATAAAGGTGTGAAATACTGTATAACTGGATTTGAATTTATCAAACATACACTAACATATTTAATTATCATCATGATCATGATCATGATCATGATCATCATTACAGCCGGAATATCTCCTGCTGGACAAAAATCCGGAGTCGTGTGGTGACGGCAGTAGGAATACATTTGTCACCGCCCCAACTCTTCCCGCGGGTGTCGTAAGTCGACTAAGGGATTGTCATTACCCATTGTCATTAACCATTTAATTATCGAATACTGATGACGGGTAGCAGCGTCATCAACATCATAGTAGACACTACTGCGATCGCCAACTCGCTTGCCCAACGTGGCGACTAAACTAATTCTTATAAATATTATCGCGTTCGACGCCGGTGACACGCATATGTGACCGAAAACACTGTACTCCTATGCCAGTGACACGCATACGTGATCAAAGTAATCTTATTCTTATGCCACTAGCATTAGGCACTGGTCTCACCGCGAGCTACTAAGCTATGAACTATCGGCTATAAACACGAACAAAAGATCCGCACTACCGTGTAAATAAAAAGGACACGGCGATACTCGCCCAGCTATCAGCTATCACCGCCGGGCGAGTATCGCCGTGTCTCTTTTATTTACACGGGAGTGCGTATCTTTTGTTCGTGTTTATAGCCGATAGTTCATAGCTTAGTAGCCCGCTGTGAGACCAGTGCCTTAATCAAGTTCTCACTCCTATGCCAGTGGAATAGTAATACGAACGTTTTTGTCACAAGTGCTGTGTCGTCGGCATAGGAGTACGATCTTTTCGGTCACACATGCGTGTCACTGGCATAGGATTTCTATCAGATAATTTCGATCGGCATAGTAGGTATAAGCACTTAGTGAAAAAGTACCGGAGGCCAAATTTGTTAATCCTCTTATAAATATTTTACGACGTTTTTATTACACAGAATGAAAGTGCACTGGAACATGTTTTTGAGCATTTTTATATACACCTTATTTTGACTCTGACTGTTTATATCCGCCTAGTTAAAATCAGGTAACTTACTATCGAAACCGGCTGATTGTAAAACATGTGGCAATGACAGATGATATGATGACAGAATTGCATGTGTAATCAGTAGTCGAGTCGTAGATAAACCTCAACGTTTAATGACCTTACATTAGTAATATGATTCTGTTGACCACAATACTATGTTTCGCCATAGTACAGTATCATGAAAGAGATAACATTTATTATTAATTTATTAAACCTGGAGGCGAATCGACTACATGAAAATCAAAAGAATTTACCACATTTGCATATATATACATAATTGTCAGACTTCGTCAAAGACGACCATGGCTTAAATTGTTTTAAATGGTCTATACTATACTTACTTCATCTTAATGTTATGCATCAGTCTTACAATCACCCAGTATATAATATATAGTGTAGAATGAGATTTTTCTACATAGCTAATGAAGGTTTCATTAATTTCATTATAAATTTAATATTTATTTAACACGTCCGCCCCCGGTACTGTTTCACTAAGTCCTCATACTATACCGGTCGAAATTTTCATATTAGAACTCCTATGCCAGTGAATGTATGTGGGACCGAAATGATTGTACTCCTATGCCGGCGACACAACACTTGTGTCAAAAATGTTCGTATTTCTATGCCATATAGGCATAGGAGTAAGAACTTGATTTATGCTAGTGGCATTGGAGTACGGTTATTTTGATCACGTATGTGTGTCGCTGGCATAGGAGTCAGAATTTTTTGATCACAGACGCTGTGTCACCGGCGTCGAACGTGTTAAATCCTTGTAATAATGTAATCTTGACATGACTTACTTTATGAGCAAGAGCAACATCTGGTAGTATCATGTCGAAATGCAACTATGTATTATATAATAAAATGTTCGGAAGTTAAGTGAAAAAATCATTTTTCTACTACGATTAATTAATTATTGCAATTTTATGATCGTCTTAGCGAAAACAATTTGATTATTTATTAGCTCAACAATTTATCAGTATGCGTTGCGCATCCTACTAGATTATTTAAACTGTCATAAAATTCGTTTAACTGTGAAATGAAGGTCACTAAATATGTATTTGGCATTTTTATGCCTATTTCAATATCACTTGAACTTTTATGCTTTTTACACGGCATTAAACCACAGCACATACTATTTTAGTATATCAATTAACTACGAAAATAAACTACCCTACGAACAAATAAAACATGGAAGCCGCACGCCATACTAAATTGCCTTTCAAAAACGGTCCTGAATTTTAGTTGACAAGTGTCACCCCCTTTTCAATGCATCACGGTAATTAATTTCAATATCAACCTGTAAAAACCTAAACCGCTATTTAAAAATAGTTGTGACTAGTCCGTCAAAGTTTTGATTGGCTATATTCTATAAACATTTGTCAAAGATGTTGCGCCGAAATATGCGCGGTGTTAAAAAAAGCACTAAGTCCCATCTTGGCACAATTGAACAATTGTGTTTGGGGGCATTTTTGAACTGGCATTAGACGTCCATGTTATATATATGGTCGCACTACCTCATAGTGTGAACCAACGACCACCGAATAATCCTAATTAAAAAAAAACTTACTTCGCCATATCCAGGAGCCCCATAGCCTGGCTGAAAACCAGGTTGCGGCGGATAACCAGGCTGGGCGGGGTAGCCGGCTTGTGGGTAACCGCCCGGTGGGGGGTAGCCGCCCTGTGGGTAACCGCCTTGTGGGTAGCCTTGCCCTTGCGGGTAGCCACCTTGTGGGTACCCGCCTTGGTTCTGATCTGTGAAGTTTGAGAAGTTTGTAAATAAATGGTATTTTAAGGGTAATTTCGCTTGTTTTGTTTTGTTTGTATTTATTTTTCATCTGAATCATAAGCTCTTTCGATTTCTTTGCATCTAAATATGAGAAGTCTCTACTTTTATTTTTAATTCGAATCTTAAAAGAACATAGGAATTTAATGACACGAAGGGCCAATACAACGTATGAGAGTGAATTAACTTTTTTCGGTCTGATATTAGCATGGTTCTATGCAAAATTATGTTACTTAAATTATGAAAACATGCATGTAGTCCATGTTTGTAGGTGGCCCATTAAGAAAAGGGCTTATTAACACCATAATAATGCATGTTTGCATAATTTAGGTAACATAATTTTGCATAAAACCAGGGTTACTCAGGAGACTAATAAAAGACCGAAAAAAGTTTATTCAACCATGAACACTTTCGAACTTTTATTATAACTTATCAAGATCGAATCAGCTAATAATTCACATGTAACAAAATTCACGAAACTGGCTAGCAGAGTGCAAGGTGGATGTATCCATATTTACATTTGACTTTTTGGACACTGACATTAACATGCAGTGCAATAATTGCATATAATTAATGGACATTTATATGTAGGTACACAAGCTTTATGACAATTATTACGAAACACATTAGCAATATTTTGCATATTACGATTTCTATGTGACGTATTTTATTCGAATGTCGGTAGCTTTTTTCGGAATTTCCGAAACTCAGGAGCCATTAGGAATTATCGATTTACGTAAATAGATACATAAACATAATACTAACTATAATACTATGGGGATATCATAGGAGATAGGTACTTGTATTAATAAAAATTTGGTATAAATAAAAAATAAAATTATTTACGACATAAATCCAAAATTTCCGAGAATTACTCAATATATCGAATTAAGATGGTAAATATTACCTATATTCTGAAATATATGACTCGTGTCGAAACATGACTCGTTGCTGATAATGTGATTATATTTGTTCACAATAGGTCTTTTACATGTTTTTTTTTCTGTTTTCAATGCAATTGTTACGTAATCTACGTGTTTTTTTCTTATTTGATAATTTATATGATTTTCAAGGCATATGTTTTCTAGAGCATTTTAAAGCCTTTAGGATTACTAGGATTATCTAACAAGGAAGTGACTCGGGTAGGGGTTTTTCCACATTATATGTAACTACAAGTGTTATTCATATTATTTTTCTTATGGTTATCCTTAAACTTAATCATTATTAATGCGGATAAATAAAGAATTTACGAAGTAAAGAACAGCATGATTATTCACTTTTTTCGTTGCGCATCCACTGCGTCGATTTGGCAAAGATTCAAATCTGTCAGTAAACATAAATATACTATAAACAGCTCTTACCGATTTGAGAGCGATTTTTTTGCAATGGTCGTGTATTTTTACTTTTAGACACTATTTTAGGTATGCTGTATTTGAGTACGAGCTTCGAAATTAGCTTTCTGCGGATATTCTAAACACGGTACCTACATTTTATATTTCCCTAAAAGACGAAAAGAAAACTGCAAAGTGGAAAAAAATGTGTACGTGGTTGGTTTGTGACCGATGAGTCTATGTGCGTACTGCGTAGGCTATATGCTGTAGGTACGAGTCAATAAAAAGGGATATTCTAAAACGACCTTAAACCTTCGTAAAAGCAAAAAAAAAGTGATACTTAATAATGAAGATTTTTTGGAATAGTGGGTCAAATAAACTTAAAAAAAAACATCTAAATTTTTAATTTAAAAATAAAGTGAAATTTCGTCTGTTTTGTTGTTCTTATCAATAAACAAAGACATAAAATACCACGAAAACTCAATTTGTGTAGTTATTCAAGTAATTACTTTTTTTTTGCTTTTACGAAGGTTTAAGGTCTAGGGTAGTCTTTACATTACCAAAAATCCTTGGGATGTTTTATTTTTTTTATTTACGTACATTAATGCTATTTTGATGCATTTTTAACGTAAAATTTTGAATTTGGTATTTTTTATCCTACTTGTATCAAAGTGAGGACGCTAATTTTTTTGTCAGTAAATGCTTTATTTGTAGTAATACTTTTACAAAAAGAAAATATTAAAAAAACTCAATAGTTTTTTTATCAATAAATTTCTTCATTCCAGAAATTTCTCAAAAAAAAAAATTTCAAAAATTCATAACTCTAAAACTACAAAAAATCGGCTAACATACATGGGGTATATTCTGATAGCCCATGACGTAAGGAACCTAAAAAAATTTTTTTGACGTCAAGGTTTGGACCACCCTGTATAGATATTAACGATGTCCTACAACCGATACCACAAAATAGATTAGGAACTTCAATAAACGAACAACACGATTAATGCAACGATATACATGACATTTGCCTACACACCACCATAACATATTGGATACCGCATTAATACACATTTTACTAATCAAATAATTGCCTGCTAACGAAGATGGCGCCACACGGTTCATCAACATTGTCACTACATTTCACGTAATTTTAAAATACATTTCCATGTCACTGTCACCGGTATCAAAACCGTCTAACACGCTATAGGCAGACTTAATAACTGATATTTACCTACAAGCTATCGATCGAAATAATACAATGCTGGAAAGAAATGTACTTCAATAGAAGCCACGGCCACGTATGCATCACAATTAAGTGAATTAAGTCTTCAATGTTAATACATTGTCAAGGACATTGGATAAAAATTGAATACAAAGTGCAGGTGCAATATAATAAATTTTTAAATGTAATAACTAAATGGCTGTTGGACAAATGTTTTTACAGTACGAATGAATTTTTGAATTTCAATACGTAGTATTCAAAAAATAGACATAATAGGTGTAGTTTCATATTAATTGACTTTGTGATATTGTATTATTTTTCTTTTTAATTTATTGATATTGTATTTTTTTTTTGACATTGTTGAATTGAATTGTTTGTATTTTTTTTTCTCTCTTTCTCTCTTGACTTAATCGTTTTGTAAGTGTCGTTGTTTCTGTTTTTTTATATAGTCCACAAATCTCTGCATTTGCATGTCTTTACTAGACTGATACTATATCCACTGTACCTTAACATCTTGTACCTGAACCTGTATTATGTATTCTAGCAAATAAATATATTGATTGATTGATTGATTGACAGGATAATATGTAGATTGAAAGTAAGGCAGGTCTTCCACAAAATTAATCAGAGTAATGCGACAGATTCGTATTTTCTTCGTTAGCAGTTTTTATAAACAAATTATAATTTATAATAAGTTAATAATCATTTCATGCAATTTCAGATGATTTTTCTAATTATATTGGTAGTTAAAATAGTCGCATTGCGATTTGTATTGTATTGACATCTTTTTCATTCGAATATAAATATGTGTAGAAGTGTTTGCGACCCCTACCGCGAACTACGAAATCCGCATATTCGTGGATTAATTTACGAACTTCAGTGTTCGCAGTAGCAGGCCAGGAGTATGAAAAATTTGATTTTTGCACCTGAACCTAATGGTCCTAATAACACATGATGACATTTTACCAATTTTACAAATGGAAGAACTTTTGTATATTATACCTACTAATTAAATTCTCTCTTATAGAAGTACTGCAAAATCGATTTAAGAACTAACGCTGACGTATCAGTAAACTTCTATGTAGGCATAAGAACCAGACCCTTCGAATAGCGTCAAATACATATTGCCTTGTAACAAATAAGTAGCCACGTCCCATGGGAAATGTGCCACATACAGAAACAATATGCAAAGACTAGTTATCAAAACAACAATTTACAGAGATAATTATTTAACGGCTTGTGCTTTGCAAAATATCTTCATCTGTTATATTATAAGTACAGATTTTGTAAAAATATTACAAATTAAAGAAAGGCGATCGTTGCACTTCTACCATGTTACTTAATAAGTAGATACTCTATCTTGTTATTGCATGTTGATTGTATTTTTGTGGTCATCTTTTATTGGCTTTGTTTACTGTAGACTCAGATTTGTAAATTTCTTATGTACTGCTGTTGATAATAAATAAATAAAAATACATTAGCCACTCTTATTGTGGATCTTGTGTTGTCTAGGTATTTAGTCAAATTATGACGGAACAAGGGTCGACAAATTTCAAATATATGTAGATGCAGAATTATCTGTTCTGGTTGATTAAATTAGACGTTAGATTACTTATTAAAAAAACATACTAATTTGATTATGACATGACATAAAAAGCAGAATAAAAATAGTCAGCAATATAAATAGAAAAAAAGTCTTCTATTCCGTTGCCGCAAACTGACACATAATTATTCAGGTTCATTTTTTTCATGTGACGAAGGTAGACAACTGAGCTCTCAGTCCACCTGATGGAAAGCAGGAACTGAGGCCCATGGACATAGCGATCACAAAATCGCCTATGCGCTGCCTACCCTGAGGACTTAGACGGATTGCCTCTATCTATGCCAGTAATTACACCGGCTATCTCTTACCCCGAAACCGAAATAAACCAGTGCAAACACTGCTATTTAGCGGCAGGTTAACGGGTAACGGCCCGGCCACGACATTGGTCTAAGGCGACCAGCGGCGAGCGAATCCACGAGTCGGAGCGGGATGCCGATGTGGGTACGAGAGGGAGCACCATACGTTTTCCGCTAAGCCGGTCGCCTTAGACCGATGTCGTGGCCGCGGCGTAAGACGGCGGTAGCTATACGGGCGGACTCTGCCCGAGGGCCCGAGGTCCTACCACTGGCAAAAATCGCCAAAATTACCCTTAAATCGTCCGCTTTTAAATACACTGCACAATTTTACTATTACAATATTTCTACGTTTTTCTAATTCACTCGTATTATCACCATGCACACTATCAAATTAAAACAAATAATATATCTCACTATTCACTGTCGACATTGCACTATCAACATTCGCCCACGACTGCCTCAAACTACGTGTCTGGCTAAACCATCCAGAATTCTACATACAAACTGAACCTAATTGCGATACTGTAAAGCCTAGTTTGGAGTACTATTGACCATTTAGCGAAACAATTGCTAATTTCACAAGGTTATACAGTGACGTTAGGTCAGAATTGGCATAGCAAGATTATATGTTGTTCCAAATGCTTATTTAGCACTGGATAACAAAATACTCAAGAGAAGCCCAATGTCTGTTAAGGCCCGGCCACGACATTGGTCTAAGACGACCGGCTTAGCGGAAAACCATACGTGCGAGAGGGAGTTCCCATATCGGCATCCCGCTCCAACTCATGGATTCGCTAGCCACCCGCCTTTATGGCTGGGCCTTTAGGAAAAACAGACATAGCCACCAATGAAATAATTGTTCCATACAAATATCTAGTGCAAAATAATCATTATTATCAATAATTTATTTTAGTATCTGTTTAAATATGAAAACCACTAGTCTTGGTTCCTGTTCATGTTTTAACTGCTAGAGCTCAAAAACCAAATGAGATTACATGCCTAGGTACTAAGCGGTACGATAATTGATGCTGATATCGTTTCAAAAACGTCATATAATGAATATGAAAATAATAGTGGAAAAAGGAATTGGACGCACGGCAATAAAGTTCACAGTTGATTAAGAGAGGTTTCCTAATTTTGTCTATTATGACATTAATGACGTACGTCGTTCATGTAATGTATACATAGTATGTACAAATATAATGAACCAATTGGAGCCCTAGGCTAGGCCACTCTAGAACCTTGTCCAAGTCCAAATAACAAGTACCTAGTATGAAGTTTCTTGGGTGAATCAAATTTTTTCGGTCTGTTATTACCATGGTATCTCTTGAGTAACCCTAGTTTTATGCAAAATTATGTTTTCATAATTTAAGTAACATAATTACCTACGCATAAAACCAGAGTTACTCAGGAGACCGTAACCATGGAACAAACAGACCGAAAAAAAATTATTCACCCTCTTACAAATTGATTTGTAGTGTCATTCACTGTGACATAGTTCCAGATTAGTCTAGGGTTCCATTGATTGGCTGTATTATAGACTTATAGCCATTTTAGTATCACGTTTCACTTTGTCGCTATCCATAAGGGCGGAATAACGTATTATCATTTTATTATCTGTTTAAATATCCTCAGGGTATTCGAAGTGCGTTCACAAGAATGTAAGGAACAATTTTTGTCAAAAACTAGTTTTTTTACGAAATTATCATTAACGTCAGCTACAACGTGACCTATTTTATTTTCATTACGCTAGAAATCGAAGATCATTACTATCATTAGGTAGCATTTTTTAGTAGATTGTTCGACTTCTTAATGATCTAGGTACGTAAATATAACTAGTTAATAATTTATTCATGGTATTAGTACTTGTGACGTTATATTTTAACCGGTTTATTGACATAATAACTACTCTTAAATTATTTATTTGGGTCATTGTCAGATTTAGGTTATCGTCTTTTCGGTGGACATATAATTACGTAAAGTTAAGGAATTCCTGTGCTCATTTTGGGATAAAAAAATTAACGGTTTAGCTAGGTTCTCCCTATCAAATCGTAACATAGATTTATAAAGCTGTTAACTTTTGACCACCGAGTGGACAACTTTTGCTTTTCGGACTGACAATGACTCATTTAAGAGCTACCTTTATCCCGAGTTTACACCTGTGATAGGTGATAGTTTTCTAACAGTTCTATAAAGTAAATACCTATCAAACTGTTTAGCGCCATCTAGCGAAGATGATAATAACATATAATATATAATTTTCACAGCCCTATGTACCTTCCCAAGATTGCCAAGGCGTTATGTTACATACATATAATATATGTTCTCACATTTATGAGAATAATGAGATGAAGACTAACTCTAAAGGACTAAACTACAGAATGATATGTTTAAAATGGCGACTAATCAATCCATTCTCATTATTTAATTCCGAAATCGAAGATGCTTTTTTTTCTATCCAAATGCTCACGTTCTAAAATCGTATTCTTCTAATTTTTTATTATTTTTTTTGTAATCAATCATACAATTTGTAAATAAGTTCTCCGCTTTGCCCGAAGGTTGCAACCTTATTGGTAGAGAATGCTTCATAGCATTGAGTCAGCCTTTTGTACATTAAGTTTTCTTCTGTGCCATAAAGTTGAAATACATGAATAATAAACAGAATCCCGAGATGGTCCCGTTGGCACCAAGTCGAGGTCTGATGTTGGAGAAATTGATTGAAGTTGGTTTTCGTTTTTTTTTATTTAGTTAGTGTGTATGAATACAAATACAATTAATTTATTCATGGCAAATATACAAGGTGGACTGATGACCTGGTGAAGGTTGCAGGAGTCCGCTGGATGCGGGTGGCGCAGGATCGGTCATTGTGGCTATCTTTGGGGGAGGCCTATGTAGCAGTGGACGTCTTTCGGCTGATATGATGATGATTATGATGAAATATAACAAGCATGACAGGACAAAACAATGAAGCTGTATGTCACTGACACTGAACTAGGGCTGGATTGCTTCTATGTCATAGAAAATAACGAGGGAATTCCTGTTTATAAGTATGAATCATAGCTAAATGTGTCACAACAGACAGCTTCACATGATAAGGTTGATGTATCAACTCAATTTCAACATTTTCAACCCTAACTAGTAGGTAATAAGGAACTGATGACTGAAGTACATCCTTCTATCAACTTATGAGTAGAAGAACTTTAACACCTGGTGATAAGGTTGAAAGTTTATTTTAACAAGTTTAGTAATAAAAAATAATGTGTTTGGTCAAGCTGTTTATAAGCAGAAATGCAAATCAAGTGTGTAATTTCAGTCTCTGAAATGTTTGATAAGAGAAATAAGTGAAATTTAACCTGTAACCATAAAACTAAATTGAGCCAAACATTTTTTTATTGTGATGTATTCTTATTTCAAGTATCACATTTCTGAATCATTGGAAAATAATATTTTTGGTAATTTCACAAGCTTTAAATTGGCTTCCTCCCATTCTAATAGCTTTACAACACAACACATGGATAAAATTTCCTACACAGTTTTTTGGGACAAAACAGGATTATTGTTGTATCTTTAGTTAAAGTATGCATGTGGTAACCCTAGTACCAAAAAAAGTATAATTTTTACTCTGCATATAAGGTGAAGTTTAGCAATGTTCCAAAATAAATGCAGACTTGTGAATGTTAATTTAAGAGTTCAAAAAGTGTGGCTTATGAGCTAAGTGAAAGTGTTCTTATGTAAGTATAACCAGCCTTGTGCAAACATGTAATTCTTATGACTCATACCTTGTCAAGAGGACTTTGAGTAATTTTATCATAGATATATGGTAAATCACTAGTAACTTCCACACTTCAATAAGAATATGGCCACCACATTTGAAAACAGAACTCAGTATACCTGTTAAAAGAACTCATTTTAGAATATAGTGGCCAGTTATTGATGATTGATGAGTAACCAGTTATTAGAACCTTATTCTATAGTGAATTCTGATTTTAACCCTTAATTTGGCAATATTCCTTACAATTAACATAGTGTTCAACCCACTTTTTTTTTTTATAGAGAATTTTCTGCTCTACTTAATGGCAAGGAGGCTAGACCACACGATTTCTTTTTAATTTGCCAATTTAAGGGTGGGCATAGAGATAATTTTTAAGTGACCAGTTGTAGAAGGTGGGCCTGTTAGTAGTGATTTACTAGAACATTTAGAAGAATTTTACACTTCACTGTTTAGCATGCTAAAGACAAAAAGTGCCAGGTGTACATTTCAAATGCTATCCAATGCTTGAAAAAAGATTTAGAAGCCAAAGACAAAATATTGATAATGTTTTTTTCCAAACCTAAGGAAAAGTTAGAAAATTAATAAGCAACAATAGTCTTTTAACATGCATTGGCATAGACAACAAGGAGAAACATTTAAAAAATTTAAAGAATAAAGACCTCCCGGATACACTCCTGGATTCTGCCACATTTTCCAATACTGGCTGCAGAGAAAAAAAAAGAAGAGTATAAGAAAAATGTAAAAATATAAAGGTATACATACACATGGTGTTGTAATTTGGTTGTTGGTTGGGGTTTAGCTTGTCAGAATCCGTTTTGAATGGTGCACTTACACAAGCCTCGGGTTTTCTGTAAGTAAACAATGCATAGATAAGACACCAGCTACTTTTAACACTGATTCAGAGATAATGTTAATGTTTGCCTTTGATAGCATGGTTCTAGAATTCCACTAACACTTCATATTGAAAACTTTTATATTTATTAGGGAACAACAAAACAAACCATAAACAAAATTCAAACCCTCGTTTATTTTCTAGCATAAATATACACAAAAATATTATTATTCTAACAAACCTTGACGTAAGAACCTTGCTGTTCAAGTTAACTTCCGAAAAATCTATATTTTAACATGATGCAATACACAAAACACGGTGATAATTAATTCGGTCAAAATATCAAGTGGTAGGCAAGAACCCGATATAGTGAAGTACTCTAATAACAAAAGCAAAGTACATGCTTTCCCATACTCAAATTTAAGTAGAGAAAGGTAAAGAGAGCCGTAGAATATGCTAGACTAGCGGCGCACTCCTTGATCGATCTGTTTTCAAAACACTACACACATTTCTTTCGATTACGCCATTTTAATGAACCCACCTTATAAGCTCTCACCAAATCCAAAGATACACAAACACGTTTAGACAATTGAAAAGCTTATTTGTTTACTGAAAACACGAATAAAACAGTATCACTTCGGACGATTATTTATCACGGCCTTGATAAAACAATACTGAATCAAGTGAATGAAGTGAATCGCGCTCGCGTTTTATGACGTTATGATTATGATTTCACTTCAACGCAATGAATGACATGGGCATGCCAACCTACTAGCACTTTCTATGGATGCTGATTGGTGTACGATTTTTAGCCGTCAGAAGTTCTACTGTGGTTGGCTAAAATTTGTGACAGACGCAAGTCGACCAATTAGAAGTTAGTGGTGCGTTCCACTTAAAATGACGTTAAGCAACACAAAAGCGTGTAAAGAAACGTTTCAGGTTAGTGATGTTAATAGAATCGACTACCTTCGTAATATGAAAAGAATGAATGCAAAATGATAAAAAAAACGTAGTTTTTGCATCAAGTTTTTGTTAAAAAATGTTTAACGAATTATGAAACCTGGAGGCCACTGCCTACATAAAAAATTTTGTATTTCGTGTGTCTGCCGCTCCAACTATGCCTTTAATTATTAAAATACTTACAGATAGTTAGATATTGTAAATATATGTTGTCCGCCTTTGTAAAGCAAAATTTGGAAAACCTTTGTACCCTTAACACCTTTGTAAGCCCAAGACCATGCAATAAACATCATTTGTATTTATATTTCCAATTTCTATAAACTCCCTTGCGCTTGCCACACGATGGTACGGTACATCACTAAGAACGTCAAACGTCAAATGCGATGCGGTAAACATTGAAGATTTAATTTAAGGTTATTTCTATTAAAATCGTATATACCGCGATTAATACAGACGTCCACAATGAGTATCTTACTGAAAACGGCCTCAATAAATGTTCCAGTACGATGTCAGTACAGTCCATCATTTGTAACTTTGCGAAATCCCAACCTGTTAATCTGGTTTATTAAAAAAAAAAATCATTTGATTTCAGTGTTAACTCGTAGCTTTAGCTGCACCCCAGCATTGGAAATCAAACAATATCGTGTAAGCAAAGGTCTGCCAGTGAATCGCAATGCCGAGGGCGTGCTTACCGATGGCCCAGATTACACCTTCCTGGATGGGCGCCCTACCCCCTTGCTGGTAATATTATTACAAATAGTATTGGATTATATTCTGGCAATTTTCCGCAATTCGACACCAAACGTGCCTATTTTGCGTTGTCCCTAATGCTTGCCGAATATAAGTTGGGAACTTCACATTAGGGTGGGTCACTGATGTATGAAGAAAAAAAAGTATTTGTTTATTACTGGGCACAGTTGTAAATAGTTCCGTAATTAGGTCGACAAAGAGTGTGCAAAATGATTTGGACATAGGAATAAACTTTCTGCCTCCGGATCTAATTTAGAGATTTCATAGAAACTTCAGTACATTTTGTACTTAGATTGTTGATATATATGTTTTTACATTTTGTTGCAATATGAGCTATGTTTGAGTATTGTGTTTACCTGGAAATAGCTTTTCTATAGTTACGGAGCCAAAAGAGACGAAAAAAAAGTCGAAAATAATAACTTTTTATTTTGAAGCCCCATACATTTTAGGAATATTTATACTCAAATCCGGAGGCAGAAAAACTCAAATTAAAAATATAATGAAAATAAGAGTGTAATCAAACATCAAATGGCACCGTTTTGTAACTGTGCCCTCCAGAAAATCGAAATTTTTGAAAAATTACCCACCCTACTTCACATACCCCCTTAGAGATCTTAGAGATCGCTTTTTAGTGATAAGGCCGCCTTTTGTGACCTCTGTTTTTTGTGTATTTCTTTTGTTTTTGTGAACTTTTTGTTCTTTATTACGCGTGAGGTGTGCAATAAAGAGTTTTGTATTGTATTGTATTGTACCCCCTTGAATTTCTTCACAGTTGTATGTAGGTTTCCTCATGACGTTTCTTTCTCCGAGATGTAGGAAAACAGGTGGGGTTCAAAATTTGGGGTTGAATTGATCAGTGTTAGACATCCCAAGACAGAATCTGTAAAGGTAGTGTTTTAGTTGCCTCAGCGCTTGTAATAAATTTATTAATTTACAGCATAAACAGAAGCTGAGAATGGAAAAACAGCAAGATTTTGCATCCCGAATAGTACAACTGAGCTCCGAATTGGACTTTGCTAAAGAGAGATACCAAAATATCCAGAAAGCCAAGGATGAAGAAAGACAGAGAATCTTGAACAATAGATTAAAACCAAAGGGAGAAGCATTGAAGTAGGATTATTGTTTTTATTTTTAGTTAGATAATAAATTGTGTTAAGTAGTGTCATTTGTGTTTTAACTAATTTCAGGTACCTAATAAATAATATAATTTTTTTTAACAATAGATACATATTTCGTTAATGCTATAGGGCTCTAGAATTATTTCATCAACCTAATCATCGTCATAAAAACTGCAATATTCATGTCTGACAAAAACCATCTAAAACTGCGCCATCTAGTGAGACACATAAACACCAGGTTAATCCGTTCTTACCCTTTACTTCAGCAAACAGCTCAGAGATGGCGCTCTCGTCAAAATCTGCCAATGCTGATAATATAGTGATAATAATTTACTTTTCCACACTCCACCTACCTACTCTTCGTTTTTTTTAGCATTAGAAAGACCTTTGCAGAACGAGATATAAGGTTTTTTTTACAGGCAAATTCTGCGGATCGAACTGTAAACACGAGTTATTAAATATCACGTATTTATTATCATGCTATATTAATACATACATTACTCAGTGTTGTGAACAGATAAGAAACATAATGTTAGTTAATTTATATTCTAAGATGAAAAGATAAGAATTTTAATAAATTGCGTTTGCAATTTTTCATGGAAAGGTTGTACATTAAAAAACCTAAAGAGGCAGAGTTCTCACACAATTTTAAAACGTCACTGTCACTGTCCTTCGATTTCATATTGTTGTCGGTTGAGTCGGTTGTGTTTTCTATTGATGTTAGCTTACTTAAAGATTGTTGTTATCGTTTTTGTTCAATTTCGTTATTAATTGTTGATCTATTTAGATATTTTGTTTGTTGGTGCACATTTAAAATGGATGAAGTCGCAGCAGGCTCCGCCTAACGTTTTTTCATCTCTAAAGAAGAAACGGCAAAAGCAAAATACTCTTGACTGCCAGTGAAAAGCGGATGGTGGTGAATATTTACAAATTAGTGTCAGAAATGTGCCATAGAAAGGAATATCCCACTAAATCGGACCGTGTGAAAAAGACTGCTGAGACTGCTGGCATATCGTTGGCTACGGTATACAACATTTTAAAATAAAATAAGTTTTTAAATGTAATTAGATAATATAATAGATAACACTGTGGAAAATTTTATTATAAACGTTGGTGGTTCCGAGTCCTCGGACTCTTCCACTGACAGTGAATAAAACTATGTATGTCATCTGAGTTTTATTTTCTAATTTGTTACCAAATTCAAACTACATTAGATTTTCAGATTAAAGCCGCCTATAATGGCAACAAATACTAAACGACGTTGTCGATGGGTAGAGTTGTCTAACTATTGTCATCTGCTCAGTCTTTATGATACCGTGTCCGCTTTTATACCGTTAGTTTAAATCCTTAAATGCATGACTTTTAAATGTAATGCGAGTGCATAATGTAAGCTAGGTTAAATATTATGCAAATATTGTTAAATTTAAGACTGTAAACTTCATTAAATTCAGTAAATGTAAAATCGGTACGATATGAGTTACAAATTTATAAAAAAATACTTAGTTAAAAACCGCCAAACACTGAACGAAAACCTTCAATATTTAACTTTTTTTAAAATTGCAGCCATCTTGCTTATAAAACACTTATAACTTTTTTTAAATACAGTTTTGCCAACAAATTAATAACAAATGTGAAAACTACGCGTTCAGTTATTGGTAAATATCAAATGATATGTATGTACATAAGTTCCGAGAAATTCAGTGGTATCGAAATCTAAGAAGGAAGGTTTACGACCACTGCTTCTTTGTTCACCCGTTTGACAGATAATTCTAATCTTAAATAAAACGAAGTATAATAAAAAACGGATGTTTTCTTCCCTGATATGAGGGAATAAAGTGCCACTTTTCAGTTGTAGGATATGTATAGGTTCTGGGCTATTGGCACCCTAAAAAAACAACGATACTTCATCATCGTCATCATCATCATCAGCCTTTGATAGTCCACTGCTGGACGTAGGCCTCTCCTATTAACTATGCGTATAGACGCAATAGGAGGTAAATGCCCATAATCGCCACGCTGGGCAAGTGGATTGGCGATCGCAGTAATGTGTCCACTATGATGACGCTGCTGCCCATCATCAATCTTTTATCAAATAATCTATATAATATATATTGGCTGTGTGGTGACGGCAGTAAGAATACATTTATCACCACCCCAACTCCTACTGCGGGTGTCGTAAGAGTCGACTAAGGGATTGAAGTGTCACTGACCATTATTTGACAACGATACTTATATGAAAATAAATAACGTGACTGCCTTAGGGACGCAAAGCAAACTTCGAATCGAAATTCGTACATTACGGGGATATTTCTCTGTCACGCCAACGAAGGCGTCATTAGAGTGAGAGAGACAAATCCTCGAAATTTGCGGATTTCGAAGTTCGCGGTAGAGGGCCCCAGGTATAACTAAAAGCTTGTAAAATGGCGTTGAGTGGCTAATTGGCATTTCAACTCGCGTTTTTCTCTTTATTTGTAGAGCATAATTAATATCCTTTGACCCATCTCAGCACTGTAAAAAATAAGGGACCAATTAGGGCAATTAGACACAAAATAGCTAAAGCAACATTCTATTTATTTAGGCGCGTTTGCGATAGTAATTATGAGGAACCTTTATTTTTAAATGGACCTAACAAGAAGTTTTTGAAATAAGTGAAAGGGGTGGCCAATCTTAGATATACGTAGGTTAAGCTATAAGTAGATTGGTTAGATTTAATCTATGTACATAAATTGTAGTTTTGAAAAAAAATATAGGTAATTAATATCTATATCCTATAGTGGCCATATTATAATTAGGGTAAATTGCCAGTAACTGGCCACCTCTGAGTACGTAGTAAAAATGAATTCTGTTTATAGGTAAATAGAACGCATTTTAGTAAGAGGCCAGTTATTGAACGAGTGGCTACTAGGCAAATTTCCAATAAGTGGTCATATTCCTCATACAAAAATGAGTTCTCTTCACCTTTAAATATAATTCATTTTTAGTTTAAGGTGGCCAGTAACTAAAATGTGGCCAGCAATAAGGTTTTTAGTTTTTACTTGATATATACCTTCTACTAAAATGAACTTAGTGTATACAGGGTGATTACGGGGTCGTGATCCCAACTGTGAAAAACATGTTAAGATTGTCTTTCTGAATAAGGTTTCCCATGGAACAAATATGAATATCACGAAAAAACTTACTGATTTAATACCGAACCCTGCGGAAGTGTTCATAAAATCCAGTATCGTTTCATAATTATGTAAACACATTTGCAAGGAACTAATGTGGAGAAATATATACATATTAATGGACTCGAACGTAACTAGTCGTAAAAAAAGTACGTTTGTTCATATAGGTCCCATGGGAAACATTGTTCAGAAAGACCATCTTAACAATCATGTTTTTCACAGTTGGGATCACGACCTCGTAATCACCCTGTATAATTAGAAATCATATTATAACAAAGAGTGGCCAGTTACTGACAATTTACCCTATATAGGTAACTTTATAATATGTTAAAAGTTATTTAAACAAAACATTAATGCCGAAATGAATAAACTTAATACCTGAAAATGCAATTCTCAATTTCAATTTAGCATTAAAATGAATCTGCTACGGGAAAATCGGGAAATCGAATATCTGTCGACATGCGAACTGATGGCGTTAATTCCATTCAGTAATTGTGAGGGATTGAATGAATGAATGATAGTCGGTGTATGTATGTGAGCGTTAATAAGTTTATGACTGATGAGGTTTATTATTGCATCAGGATGCTTAGTCAAGTTGCCGATCGCTAACGCTTAGTTAGCGTAGTATCGCAGTTTCCCCTCTCTGTCACTCTTTCATATTGTTGTTGTTGTATTCTGGCCATTTTTCCGCAACTCTACATTAAACGTGCCTATTTTGCGTGGTCCCAACTCTTTCATATTAGTGCGACAAAGTCAGTTAGCTGCCTTTCGTTTACGATTGACGATTAAGCGTTAGCGATTGGCAACTTGTCTAAGCACCCTGGTACACATTGCCCCAATGTATACTTATGTACCTATAGTGTTGGTTAAGACTCAGTTCATTTAGTCCATTTTTTTATGTGGACATCTAATACCTACGAGGCAAACAAGCAGACGGATCACCTAAAGGAGAGCAACTACCATCGCCCATTTACACCTGCAATGCTAGGAGGTTCACAAGTGCATTGCCGGCCTTTCCTTTCAGAAGCGAAAACGCTTTTCTTGAAGATTTGAATGTCGATTTTTATGGATCTATTGAGAAACATTAAAATAGTACCTACATTACGACACAAGTGCGAAAAATATGAGATTAGAAACGAGTGGCGATGTTTTAAAACACGACCGAAGGGAGTGTTTTAAATCTACACGAGTTACAAATTTCCTTTTTGCACAATGCACGTGTCTCGTAGTACGACGTTTTTTAGTACCTACAGATGGCCCTCCGAAGTTTTGGACCTGACGTAAAATGAGCCAAAAAGACACCATCTATTTATGTAGTTACACCCGTATGAAAATACAAGACCAAGGCTTGAACTTGGAATTCGTTTCAACTCACCCCATTTTCGGTCAGGAATTGTTTATAAGTAGGTACCTATGTATTTCTCTAGGGGATGTCTATCGGCTGTTAATGATTTTATGACTTATTTTATTTATTCAAAAGTAGTACCAATGCACTGTGGAATTCAATATAAGTACCTATTCATTTACAATTAATACATACCTAAATAATATCACAAGGTAACAACATAATTAAGCAAAACATACAAATTAACACATAATAGATGACTACCTTTTATCCATCGTCTCACAGAACCTCATACATTCAGCTCACAGAGCCGCCCAGCTACCTACTAGCAAAAACTAAAGATATCACATTCTGGTGCCGAAACGAAGGCCGCGTCAAGGAGTTGAAGACCATCACGGGCAAGAGGAGATTTCCTGTGGGACACAGTGCAAGTTTTTGGCACCGTTATCAACTGCAGACTTCGTGGTCGGAAATGAAATATGGCCTTCTCCATTATCTGGCCTGATAATGACCTTTGGTCCGTTTTCGTAATTATGGTTTCGTAGTTAGCTACGTAAGAGGAATTATTTTTCCCCGTTTCGTAATTGATTACCAAAGCGGAATTTAATTTCTGCATTCGTAGTTGACTACGAAACAGGAATTTATATTTCTTTTTACGCAGTCATTTGGCTACGAATCGAGAATTATATTTCACTGTTTGGTAATTCATTATCAATAAAGAAGTTATTCCTTTTTAGTAATTGAGTTTCGTAGTTACCTTAGATAAAATATGTTTTTGGAGGTAGTCACAGAGTTGTCTACAAAATGGAATTTGTTGGGGTTTCGTAATTAATTAATTCAGTTTTGCGATTAATTAAATAAATAACCAAGAACGCTAAATAAATTCAAAATAAAATTATTTAAATCGGGACTTTCATAGCTAACTTTATATTTCCACAAAATGAAATATAATCAATTTACGAGTAATATAGTTTATACCAAATTATTAATACGTAGGGATGCTTTTTTCTATTGTTGGTACATATGTAGTACAGTACTATGGCTTTCAATACCGGTATTTTTGTATGACATATATCCCAGCTTCGTTCCATGTTCTACATACATGTGATACAACGACCACAAAGGATCATAAAAGGATTATTCGGCTTGGTCACTCGCCAAAAGGCTGCATACATCGCTCGCTTGAAACAATACCGGTGCAATTTCATTAACCAGACCTTTGATGGATGTTGATGGTTTGTTAACGAATTTCCTAACATTGTTGAGGTAAACCATTTTGTTTAATCGCAGCCAAACTTCTATGACACATAATACATATCGTGAAACACGTTCGCAGATAGG
The DNA here is from genome assembly GCA_025490895.1 of Thaumatotibia leucotreta. Classification (NCBI taxonomy): domain Eukaryota; kingdom Metazoa; phylum Arthropoda; class Insecta; order Lepidoptera; family Tortricidae; genus Thaumatotibia; species Thaumatotibia leucotreta. Next base: position 519,161 of record JALPQI010030267.1, on the reverse strand, counting down.
TATATTTTTACGTTAATAAATAGCAATAATGTTAACTAACAATGTACCTAGTGAACTCAAGGTTTTAAGTTGCTGATGATAAACCAAGATTGTGTTCTAAGTGTGTTATGTGACTTATGTGTCATAAGACGTCCACTGCTGAACATAGGCCTCCCCTCTGGAGTCTCTGGACCTCCACATGTACCGGTTAGATGCGACCTGCATCCAGCGTGTCCCGGCGACCTTCATAAGGTCGTCTGTCTATCTTGTGGGTGGAGGTCCTACGTTGCGTTTGCCTAGCCGTGGTCTCCACTCGAGCACTTTTCGACCCCATCGACAATCTGCTCTGCGTGCAATGTGGCCTGCCCATTGCCACGTCAGCTTGCTAATCCGGAGAGCTATGTCAGTAACTTTAGTTCGCCTTAAATATGTGTAAAGTGTGTAATTATGTTTTTAGGTTTGTTAACTTTTTTTTGTTTTCTACGGCGAACCGTAGGTATAACTGTCTATTTTTCTGTTTTCATGATAGGTACCTTACGGCAGAGTTGGGCATAAAGTAATATGATTACTCCTTCAGATTACTTATGTATGTGTACTTTGTAATAAATAATGTAATTTATAGAAGTAATCATATTACTCTTTGCTCAACTCTGCCTTACGGTCAACCAATAGAAACCCTAGGCACCTTTAGAACCATATCAAAATGACAACTACTTTGAAATGTCTTACAATCTGATTTAAAACGTTACTTTGACACGGGTCCCAATTGTTTGAGTGTACATTATTAAAGCCGCAATCAAAGTTCATTATTCAAAGAAGATGCAAAGCTTCTTAGTAATTAAAATACAAACGTTCTTCGAGTCTCTCGGAGGTCGACATTGTTCTTCAAGCGTTAAATTTACAGAATACTTACTTTATTTAATCAAAGAACCTTCATCATCATCATTTCAGCCATATGATGTCCACTGCTGAACGTACCTATGTCTCCTCTCTATAAATAAATATTTTGGGATCATCATCTCGCACAAATCGACCTAGTCCCACGGTAAGCTCAATTAAGGCTTGTGATGTGGGTATAGGTACCTACTGCATTTCAAATACCATGGCCGATGCCTCTGCAAAGTTTTATGTAGCATCGGGCCATGGTATTTGAAATGGAGTATACCAGGCGACGATATATTTAACAGATAGATACATAAATACATAGACAGCCATGACCAAGGAAGAAATATTTGTGATAAATAAATACACAAATAATGCCCTCGCTGGGATTCAAACCCGGAACCTCCAGCTTCATAGGCAGAGTCACTAGCAACTAGGCTATGGAGGCTGACAAAAACAACTCTTTGGACCTTCATCGCGCTTTGAATCGTCCTGGCCTGCTACCGCGAACGCCGAAGTTCATAAATTTCGGGGATTTGTCTCTGTCACTCCAACGAAGGCGTCATAAGAGTGACAGAGAAAAATCCCCGAAATTTGCGAACTTCGATGTTCGCGGTAGCAGGCCTGCAACCAGCGTCTCCCGACGATCTTCATATATTAAAGATCGTCCGACTATTTATAATATATTTGGGTCAAAATTCTATATTTCATATTCATACCACTCTGTCACGCTTTTAGTTGCTGTTATATAAAAAACCGGTGCACTTGTATTTCTTTTTCACGCTAGATTTTAATCCATATATCAAAATTTAGAAACAACACATAATCTCATATAAAAATCACAACTGTGTCACGTTTTTTAGGGACACAAAATAAGGCAACGAAAATAATTTTGACCCATGATTCGTGGCACACTAACACATTTTTTTTATGAATAATAATAATCATGTACAGTGAAATAAAACAAGTAGACAGTGAAAGAAAAACTCTACATGCTCCTATACAATAATGTGATTTTTTTGATAACTTGATAATATTACGAAACCCTTTGTGCGCGGCCCCGACTGGCATTTGGCCGGTTTTTATAGAAATTGTGAACAATAAATATACTTAAACAAATCTTGTGTTAACAAACATTGCTAATGGTTTGGTCCGAGTTGGCTACTACTACTAGTTATGTGTGTAAAATGAGATGAAAACGATATTGTTATGCTGTCGAATGTGTCCCGCGTCAAATTGTTCCAGCATGATGCTTTTATGTTGATAATAAAATTGTGGCCGAGCCAAATTGTGTCATTAAAGCCTGATGCATCGCTCATGTCATGAATATCGTTAGCCTGATTACTGATTAGCCTCTATTGTTTTAACCTGTGCCTGTGACATTCATACGATTAGTGCTACACATTTAGGTACTGTCATCAACTCATCATCATCATAAAATCAACCGAAAGACGTCCACTGGACATAGGCCTCATCCGAAGATTGGACATTCCCTTGGCTTGGATGCTCGACGCTCCGTCTGAAGGTGCATTCGCTATTCTATCCCCCCACTCTTCGAAATCAACGAATCACGTTTTGTGTAGGGTTCACCCTGTTGTGGCATAATTATTTTATGAATAATTCTTTATGTCATAAACTATGTAGTCATAGTCGGCCTTGTGCAGAAACTGTTGTGGCATACTCAACATTACTCAACACTTGGCGTAAATAATATGCGAAGATAGTTTCGGCCAAAATAATGTTCGAATAATTGTTATTTTTGCCAAGTGATGTTTCTGCGTCATTAAGATTATGCCAAAATAGATTATGCCAAGTCTGATATGTCCTAAGCGTTTCGGACAAAAAAAATATGCCAGATAGAGGGAACCCTTTTTGTAGCGATCGAATTTCGTAGAGTAATAGGGGGTTAGAATAGCGAATGCTCGTTTGGTCTGAATGCACCTTGACCCCATAGAATACTAGGCCCCATAGAAATACGAACGTTTTTGACACAAGTGCTGTGTCGCTGGCGTAAGAGTACAATCTGTTCGGTCACACATGCGTGTCAATTGCATAGGAGTTCTATCAGATAATTTCGATCGGCATAGTTTTAGCACTTAGTGAAACAGTACTGGAGGCGAATGTGTTAATAAAACGTCATAATGCTTACTGACATCTTCCTTCTATACATAGGTTTTGTTTGTGTTTATTTCTATTTATTTCTAAAAGGCAAAACACAAGTTCACATCGTCGAGCTGAGTTAATATAACAACAAAGTTTCATTAGTGCTTTGTCTTAAGATTCGAATTGCGCGACGGAAATTATGACTGCGGGAGGTACTCGTAGGTAGCGAAGGAGTCTATTCTAAGCGAAATAGTTGTTTCTACAATACTTTCTTTGTTAATTTTCTTCCCTGAATGCTTAGCCAAGTTGCCAATCGCTAATGCTTAGTAGCGTATCGTAGTTTTCCCTCTCTGTCACTCTTTCGTATTAGTGCGACAAAGACGGATAGCTGCCTTTCGTTTACGATTGACGATTAAGCGTTCGCAATTGGCAACTTGTCTAAGCACCCTGGAAGAGAATAAAAACCTACTTTGCTCTGCTTTGCCTTACCAGATACTAAACTGTACAAAGCATAAATAAATAAAAGACACATCTTATACAAATCAACCTAATCCCACAGAAAGCTCAATTAGATTGTAACAAGCTGTTATTTTTTCACGAATAAACGTTGTTATTATTATTATATTATTTGTATCTCCTTGGCGATCACGGGCTTACAAATCCCGGTTTTTTGATAGGCTTGCGTGGGGATACAGATCCAACACGTAGAGGCCCTTTGGAGAAATTTGCTGTGTTGTACACCTGCTGCAACCCATTCACGGGCACAAATACATATCCGTAAACCGGTCCCAGCAGGCGCATAGAGACTATTGAGAAGTAATGGAAAAGACTAATGGGCTATGGTGATGGAGGATGGATGGATCAGAAATGGAACTATAGAAAAGAGGTCCGGACACCTGCCATAACAATGATTTCTCTTTGCTATCGAGGCAGGCGGTGACTCGCCGCCGACTAGATGGGCCCCCGTAAATGCCGTCACAAGAGACAGCCAGGGGCAACACCGGTGTAGGCGGCTCAGGAGTGTAGAGAGGTGTACACCGCTTTCTGCGCAGTGGCTTGACAGCCGCTGCACCAACTCGCGAATTACGCAAATTTACACTTCCACCCCTGGAGCATATAGCTCTGACGACTCCTCTCTGGACGGCCAGTTAAGGCAAGCCAGAGCTGAGAGTCCTACGGGTCCCCTTGGGGTTCCACTCCGACCGACGAAGACACGCCGGAGGCGGGGACCCTGACCGACTCTCGGGAGCACTCGGGTCCGTGGGGTCGTTACTCCCCAACAGCTCGCCACAAGCTGCCCTGCGGCCGCTCGCCACAAGCTGCCCTGCGGCCTTATATTATATTATTATTATTAAGGCTTGTGATATAGGCGACGATATGTATTATAGATAGATACATATAGATACTTACATACATAAGACAGCCATGATCAAGGAACAAATATTTGTGATAAATAAACACACAAATAATGCCCTCGCCGAGATTCGAACCCAGAACCTCCAGCTTCGTAGGCAGGGTCACTACTAACTAGGCTACGGAGGCTGCCTGGAGCATATAATCTAGACTATCTAGAGTGACAGAAATAATTAGTCTGCGACACTGACAGGTGATGTTCAAAGGATGCAATCTCTGCATTCTGTAGCGACGTTACATATTGTATTATAATCGTACCTACCAGGGCCGGATTTAGAGGTTAAGAGGCTTCGGGGCAACAAAGGAGTGGATGCCCTCTGGCTCCCAATTATTTTTCAAATAATAAAAAAATCAGTCAAGTTTTTCAGTATTTTTTTTTGTGGAAACAAGTATAGATTATTTTATTATTTAACAAACATATAAATAAAAGGGCAAAGGGCTTTTGACGGTTACATAAAAAAGAAAGAAAACTCACACTAGCCACTTGCAAAAAATTGTAAAAAAAAATTTCCTAGTGTTTACTAGTTACAATTTGTTTTTTTTTTGTCGAAATTCTATTGTGGGGTGCCCTCTTTCGTGGAGGCCCCGGGGCTGTAGCCCCGATTGACCCCCCCCCCCCCCCCCCCCTAAATCCGGCCCTGATACCTACATACAATATCTTTAAACAACTGTGTAACTACTCGCGTACGTTCTACGTAAGTACCTATATTAAAGATACCAGGGTGCTTAGACAAGTTGCCAATCGCTAACGCTTAATCGTTAATGATAAACGTAAGGCAGCTAACTGTCGCACTAATGAGAAAGAGTAACAGAGAGGGAAAACTACGATACGCTACTAAGCGTTAGCGATTGGCAACTTGGCTAAGCATCCAGGGACCGGATATCGGTATACCACACGTCATACCTACTGTATATTATCAACAGAGATCGGACAAATGTGCGTCATTGTTCACAATAATATGAACATGACTCCACAGTTGATTAAATTAATAATAAAAAGAATAATTTCAAAAAAAATATTTTGAAGCTTTAAGGTGGCTCTTTGAAAAGGTTTTCATAATTACCAGTGTCAAATAGGTAATTTTTTGAGAATGATTAAATGATTAATTTTTCAATCAACTTTAGGCCTTGGTCGTTTTCACCCGCCGGCCGCAGCCGACGACGTCCAGTCGGCCGCAGCGTGTGAATGGTGTATTCGGGAATGTTCGGGAGTGGTCGTTTTCGCCCGCCGCGTGCGGCGTCCCCGCGCCGCCCGCTACTGCCGCCCGCTGGCCGCCGCGTCTCTAGTCATTTTGGAGCATTGCGGCGTGTGGACGCTCGGACAATATGGATAAATTTACAAAGGAAAGTGACGAGTTTTTGATTGAATTAGTTAAAGTGCACAGTATATTGTACGATTCGCAGGATAAAAACTTCAAAAACAATAATTTAAAGCAAAATGTAGGCACCCTCCGTTTTTCTACATTTAAATATGTTGTTCTTCTTTTTCTTCTGCTTTCTTAATACTATTATAGTCCTCCTCCTCTTCTTCCTTAAGCAGTAGATATGCTATAGTTTTTTTCCATCACACACGTCCGTTCACAAACAAAACCCTCGGAAACTGCCGCGATTGGCCGCCGTGACTGGCCGCTGCGGCTACGATCTCAAAACGACCATAATACCCAGTTCACACGCTGGCCGCGGCGGCCGGCGTCTGTCGTCGGCCGCACGCGGCGGGCGGCGGCTGGTCAAAACGACCGAGGCCTTAGAGTCATGTCCATATTATTGCGAACAATGACGCACATTTTTCCGATCTCTGATTATCAAACCGAAATCAGAAAGGGATTGGAAAGTAGCGTTGACATAACAAATGACACTTTATACCAAGAATTGTTGTTTATACAGTGTGTATATGAAATATAGCCGCATATTGTAACCAGACGTAGATTTAATTATTGTAATCTTACTTTTATGACAATTATTAATTTAGCGTTAACTACCATGCCGTAATTCATTTTTGTTTTTTTTGAGCAGCAATGTACGGCGTAGGGTTAGTTGTGGAACATTGACACAAACGGACACAATGAAACTTTGCGATATCTCGGAAACCTGACCTTAACGGCTAGCCCCGTCTATCAAACAAGGACGAGCTTAGGGACCCTCCACAACTCCCCAGGGTGCGAGCGACGATCGCAGAAGGAGCACGTCGCTACATGCTTCAAAGCGAATCGAACCAGGAAAAGTAAAAAAAAATATTTATATTTCGTAATTTTTTACAAGAATACAGAGAATAGTTTGGTAGTATTTATATTATTGTCGTATTGTATACATATTCAAGTTTATCTTAAGCTAAATACTTTTAAAATTAGTTCAAGTTTTGGCCTTGTTTTTTTATTTAGTTTAAAATAATACCCTGGTGTCTCACAATGAAACATTTTTATGTAATGTACAATGAAACAGGTCCATGTTTCGTTGCGTACTGTATAGTTTTATTGTACACCAAATGTGAAATTGCAAAAGGTTACTATTCTATGAGACTGTTCATTTAAACATGTTTCATGTTTAGCACCTCATTATCAACCTATTAAGGCCCACTTGTATAACCTAGGGTTAAACACTGACCAATTGAGCACAAAACCAGTAGAGTGACAAATTTTATATGTACAATAAAATGGTCACTTTAGCTCCTGCTGGTGAATACCTGGTTATGTGGCTAAACCTGGGTGGTACAAGAGAGTCTACTTAGTACATTTTTAATATTTACTGTTGATTAGTTTAATTATATTATACAGTATGTATTTGATCGTAAAGCAAAGAAAGAAACACATTAATATTTAGATCATACTAAACAACCTTTACTATGGGGCCAAACTCGAATTCGTGAAAAAAAAATTACTCTCCCATACAACGTGTTCATGATCACGCAATCAAAATGTATGAAAATGTCCAAATTTTTTTCGTGAATTCGGGTTTGGCCCCATAGTAAAAGTTGTTTAGTATGATCTAAAAATTAATGTGTTTCTTTCTTTGCTTTACGATCAAATACATACTGTATATTAATTATTTCGTAAAATTGTATGCGTAGTAATAGTGGTCATAAAACATATTTTTTATCTTTTAAAACATTCTGTTAGGTACTACATATCTTCTATATATATAAACGGCAATGTCCTGACTGACTGACTGACTTAAATCAACGCACAGCCCAAACCGCTGGTCCTAGAGAGTTCAAACTTGGCATTTAGATTCTTTATAATGTCTAGAGGCGCACTAAGAACGGATTTTTGAAAATTCCTCTCTTAAAGGGGTTAAATGGGGGGTTAAAGTTTGTATGGGGAAACAAGATTAGTTGGGCTATTTTATTCGAAACTTCACAGGAATGTTTTTAATAATAAATAAGTAAACACGTATTTCAGGTTTTTGGAAAATTCATTCCCTATGGGGGTTAAATGGAGGGTTAAAGTTTGTATGGGGAAATAAGATTAGTTGGGTTATTTTATTCGAAACTTCACATTAATGTTTTTAACAATAAATAAGTAAACACGTGTTTTAGGTTTTTTGAAAATTCATTCCCTATGGGGGTTAAATGGAGGGTTAAAGTTTGTATGGGGAAATAAGATTAGTTGGGTTATTTTATTCGAAACTTCACATTAATGTTTTTAACAATAAATAAGTAAACACGTGTTTCAGGTTTTTTTGAATATTCTTTCCCTATGGGGGTTAAATGGAGGGTTAAAGTTTGTATGGGGAAATAAGATTAGTTGGGCTATTTTAATCGAAACTTCGCATGAATGATTTTAACAATAAATAAGTAAACACGTGTTTCAGGTTTTTTGAAAATTCATTCCCTATGGGGTTAAATGGAGGGTTAAAGTTTGTGTGGGGTAATAAGATTAGTTGGGCTATTTTATTCGAAACTTCACATGAATGTTTTTAACAATAAATAAGTAAACACGTGTTTCAGGTTTTTTGAAAATTCATTCCCTATGGGGGTTAAATGGAGGGTTAAAGTTTGTATGGGGAAATAAGATTAGTTGGGTTATTTTATTCGAAACTTCACATTAATGTTTTTAACAATAAATAAGTAAACACGTGTTTCAGGTTTTTTTGAATATTCTTTCCCTATGGGGGTTAAATGGAGGGTTAAAGTTTGTATGGGGAAATAAGATTAGCTGGGCTATTTTATTCGAAACTTCACACGAATGTTTTTAACAATAAATATTTAAGTAAACACGTGTTTCAGGTTTTTTAAAAATTCATTCCCTATGGGGGTTAAAGTTTGTATGGGGAAATAAGATTAGTTGGGCTATTTTATTCGAAACTTCACATGAATGTTTTTAACTATAAATAAGTAAACACGTGTTTCAGGTTTTTTTCAAATTCATTCCCAAAATTGATGTTTATGGATGTGGGTTAAATGGAAGGTTAAAGTTTGTAAGGAGGAACCAGATTCGTTGGGCTATTTAATTTTTAACGTCATAGAAGTGTTGTTGCCAATGAAGAAGTAGGTACTTATCTACATACCTCTACCATGTTATATAGTACGAGTATTTTACCTCGAGTACTTGTATAAAAAAAAATACTCCTAAGGGGGTAAAAATGGGGTTGAATGTTTGTATGAAAAAAAGTTTAGTTTTAGATTAAGAAATTGCATATTGTGTAAACTAATTTAGAATAAAAATCTAAGAAAAGTAATTCCAGGATTTTTCAAAATTCACCTCTTATAGAGTTGAAATGGGGCTCCAAAGTTTGTATGGTGAAAGAAGATTAGTTGGACTATTTTATCCGAAATTTCACAGGAATATTCTGTAAATTAAATGAGAACATAAATAATTAATCTTTATTTAAAATTTTTGAAAAACAAACAAAGGTTAATTATTTACGTTTACTTCTGGTTCTAGAGATTCCAAATTTAGCACGTAGGTTCCTTTAAGGGTGTAGGGGTGGTTTAAAAAAAATTAAATCAAAATCCACACCCTATGGAGTGCAATGATGGGGGTCCAGAGTTTGTATGGGAAAACTTGATTATTTAAACCATTTTATCCAAAACTTTACAGGAGTATTCCTAAACATAAAAAGATAAAGATGTGTTTTAGGTTTTTGAGAATTCAACGGTTAAAGAAAACAATGGTTAAACAGTAAAAAAAACATCATGGATATCGTTTCTCTGGTTTATCGAGTCACTGTGGTGGGAGTCCTGATTGACTGGACTCATCACCGGTTAAATGTTTTGGCTTGACTATTCTACCATAAGAGAAAAGGACGAAGCCTGTGGCGGATTACATTATTGTTTTGTAGGAGGGTGAATATCTGAGAATTTCAACCGCCTAATTTTGGTGGCATAATTTTTGCCGAAATTTCTAAACGTCTCAATGTTATACTTCGCCATTTGTATAAGATATCGTGCCTCCTTAAAATGACAAAGTAGCACATTGTAACGAATAGAAACTTCGACAAAAATGATGCTACCAAAATTAGGCGGTTGAAACCACGTTGAAACGCTTAGATATTCACCCAGGAAATGACGATACCTGCGTTGCTAATTTTATTTCGTGTAGTATATTTGCAATTAAGTATTTAATTATGTCATACTAATATGCTGTTCAATGAAACAGACTTCAGACAGAATGTAATAAGGTAAGATTCTACTTCGGTTTAGGAAAGTTAAGAACTGCGATCTCACACAGAAACGAACGGCTATCAAAGTAGGTTTTGGGTTAGGTTAGAACTGCGACCCCACATAGAAACGAACGACTATCAAAGGAGGTTCCGGTTAGGTTTTTAAATTTTTTTTTCATTGAAGTCCAAAATCTACGCGTGCGAAGCCGCGGGCAAAAGCTAGTTGTATTCATATGTCATTGTTTTCATTAAAATTTTCGGTTGCTGAATGCGCCAATGACATAAAGATTCGTTAATAAATTAATCTTCCCAAGAATCAGTACTTTTTTAATAAAGAACAACCACATAATATATCGACGTTGGAAAGGAGAAACCTGTTAAGCGACATTTTGGTAATTGTCCAGGAGAGCGTTTTAAAGTTTTATTTTTAGGAAAAAAAATCGTATCACTTTCTGTGGCCGCTTTAGAGACTTGTGTTCTTTGAACGTATTTTGTCAAATTGTCATATCTATGAAATAGTAATAACGTTATTTCAATAAACTTGGAACCTTCACAAATAAATGTCGCTTAATTGATATTGACCTAAGAATTCTCCGAAACGAGCCTTTAAGCGACCCTACGGTTTATAAATAAAATTATTTTAGTCAGAAAAGTGTCGCTTACAGGGCAAGGTAATTTGTATGACATGCAATTAACCGACAACAGTAGCACTTGAAAAAAAAAACTTAAGCGACTATGTATATAAATGTGTATGCTTAAGTGACACTGTCTAAATTTTAGCCAATAATTGCGTCGCTTAACATCCCTGTCTTTAAATTTGACCATTATTTCATAATACCTTAAGCGACATTGAAGTCGTCAGATCTCAGTATTACTTGGCTTAAACGACGCAGAAAAAAAAGCCGGTTCCGTCGATATATAAAACTCATTTTTGACCAAAATGTCGCTTAAAGGGTTTCTCCTTTCCACCGTCGATATAATAACCTATTTGGCTACTGCCTATGTAACTCTGTTTCAATGTTGGTTACCCGTGATATTTTTTATTTACAATGAAACAGCTCACGGTGTTTCACTGAACACTATTTATTAATACACATTGAAACAATACACTTTTTTCAAAAACATTTTAAGAATATATACGCAATTTTCAGAACTAGAGCCACTTTTTACATACCATAAAGAATTATGACTATTAGTCTATTTTATGGCAAAATATACGATTTTTAACTTTCAAATTGGCTGAAATAGGACAGTTTAAAAAGTTCAATGTTTCATTGATGGCAATAGTTTAAGTAATATGTTTAACAATAAAACATACGTACACAATAAAACAACATGATACAAGGTGTCCAATAAGGGTGTTGGGTATTTTAAATTTGAATTTAAAAAAAACTACAAGTAATCAAACATTTATTTTGCTTTTAATTATATTAATAGAATATGGAAAATCATTTTGAAAAGATAATGTTATCTAAATGATGACCATGACGCTGCCGGCACTCTTCTAATCTTGAACGAAAATTTGTGATTTTGTGACATGCTGACACGTTGCTCTCGATATTGCTGCCATTTCTGACTTGATGTTTCGTTTCAATTGCAATAGGTTCGTCGGATTATTCTCGCACACCTTACTTTTAACGTACCCCCATACAGAATAGTCCAGAGGGCTAAGGTCGGGGCTTCTGGGAGGCCAGTTGCGTGTACGGTATTCTGCACGATACAAGCGTTGCACAGCCACTATTGAATTATTGTTTTGGTAAAACGCTTGGACGCAAAAAGCACGATGTGACCCCGGGTACTGATCCATTGTGACTAAAACTCCAGAAAATGGCGGAATTTTTGATGTACCTTCAACTACCCTCCGCCCAAAAAATAAAAACTTTGAACTAAAACAAATACCGAACACTCTTTTTGGACACTTTGTATTTATGTTGTCACAAAGTGTATGATATCTATCGTGGAGATGCCCAGGACCCTCCCGCGTTCGACTGGGTTGCAGTCATACTACGAGGACGCATAAAACATAACTTTTTTTGCTATATGTCGCAGTTATCGACGACATTGTTAAGTTACAATCAAAACTTGGGTTGTATACAATGAAACAGTCTTTCGGATTCATGTGTCTTTCAGTGGTATTATTAATCATTTAACAAATTGGAATCCTACTAAACTAAACCTACTCCAGCCTACCGTTATTATTAACTGTCCTTTATTTTGTATTCATTGCAAGCGTACTTATATAAAAATTATATATAAATTATATATATGTTTCATATAACACAGTTCCAATGTTGGTTAAGTCTGTTTCATAGTTCATTGGATTTATTACATCTGTTTCAATGTAAAAAATCAGGTGTTTCATTGAATACATGTACGAGGACACATTGAAACAAATCTCATTTTTTGTTTAAAGTTTTATAACACATATACTATTGAAAATAAGTAGAAACCAAGAATGCGATTCGATAGCCAACTAAATTGTTTATCTTCGAACACAATATCTCACTCGTAACTTCAAAAACACCAGAGATACAATGGTTTGAAATTCAGTTGTGTCATTCATCCACAACTTACCCTACACTTATCACTAGTGACAGTTGTGACATTACGATGTTTATTGTCAACAAACAACAACAAAGCTTTACATTGCGTGCTGAATTATTTTATATGAAAAAAAAAGTTTGCTTTTTTTTAAATAATTTTACGAAAAATATAATATTAATTAGTGCCTATACTAAGACCCCCTAAAGTTTGCGGTTATATCAAATATACACGCTGTAGATGTAGTGAGTAATTAATTAATCTATTGTCTGTAATTCTCTGAACTTACAAACTAGGAATATATGAATATAACTATCAATATATCCCAGATTAACTTATACACTGTTGCGTCAACAGTACGTTCCAATCCCATTCTAATCGCGGTTTGATAATAATAATATGAGCTAAATAAATACTTCAAAACAGAACAATTTTGTGTCACAAAAATGGACTGAATATTCTAAAAAGCCGGGTGTTTTATGCGCTTTTTTGTAAGCCACGACGAAACAACCACACGTTTGAAATATTTCTGAATTTTCCTTTCAATCAGTAACAGAATTCTGAATCGGTAGTAAGCTATTTCGAACAAAGACGCTTATTCTTATTTCAAAAACTCAACTTGATTTGCTAGTGCTATTCATGCATTGGAGTTTTCATTGTAACTCAGGCTAAAATAAAAAGATCTTGATGTTAAATTTTACATAAAAGACGTATTGTATAGTGATGTAAACTTTCACGATTATCACTCATTGGGGAAACCAAACGCACCATAGCGGAAAGGGCCAAGGAACATATCACGGCTGTTAAAAAGCGTCAAACGAATAAGTCTGCTGTGGCCGAGCATTTGTTGGAGTCCGGACCTAACCACTGGATTGAGCTCCATAACCCGAAAGTCCTCTCAACCGAGCGTATACATCATAGCCGAAAAGTACGTGAAGCTATTGAAATTAAGAAACATCGGAATTTTAATCAAAATGAGGGGCAAGGAATCTCGTCCGCGTGGAATCCCGTGATTTACAAATGTAAGCGTGGTGAAACATCCATTTTTAAGCCATTGGATGTTGTGAGTGTTGTGTGTAGGCCTAGTGACATGACAACCCTAGCCTAGAAGTGAATAATCAAGATCAAGTGCGGGTAGTTCGAAAAACCCGCGCAGCTCGAAGGTGTTGATACATTCTCTCGCCAGTCTGCCTGCGACCACGGGTGTAACGTCATGCCCGAAACGTCAGGATATAATTAAACGTAAGTTTACGCGATTAAGACCCGTTTGTCTATAAAATATGAAAGACGTATTGATTATCATTGAAAAATTTGACCAAGAAGGCATTTTGACGAATTTTTTTTTGTGGTTTTATAAGATTTCCCGCCTTAAATCTGTGCGCGGAATGTGAAGAGGTATGAAATATAATATATTACATCACCACTATCGGCTTATAACAACAGTCCATTACTGGATAAAGGCCTCTACTATTACCTCTGTGTATCTGTGTATAGACATGGGGTGCATTGGGGTCCCACTAACATCTTCGGGGCCCAAGCCAACCTCACCTGCCAGTGGTGCACCTGCCGATCGACGGACGAGGCTCTGGCGCTGGTTTTCCCCCTCCGGGGGTTGGGGGGTCAGACGGCAGTCGCTCCCGCAAAAACCGAAATTCGCCAATTCAATTTATGGTTTGGACTAGAGAAAGACTGGCTAGGGATAGGGCGCCGCCGCAAAACGGCGCGCAAGAGCTTCGCCCGACTCTTGTGCCAAGTGGACAAGGGCTACCGTGTCGAGGGTGGGCACGGTTAAAGACGCAAGCCCCAGCCCGTAAGATCCGCTTCGCAACTTGGAACATTGGCACGCTAACTGGACGCGGAAGGGAGCTGGCCGAGGTACTCTTCAGGCGGAGGGTGGCAGTGGCGTTCCTGCAGGAGACTCGGTGGAAAGGCAGCAGATCCCGACTCATTGGGAATGGCTACAAGCTGATCTACACCGGTGCACCTGGTGGGGAGAACGGGGTAGCTGTGGTGCTAGCCGAGGAGTTTCACAATGACGTCTTGGAGGTGAAACGCTACAGTGACCGGCTTATGGCCGTAAGTGTGCTTATTGAGGGGTGTGTGACCCACTTGATAAGTGCCTACGCGCCTCAGGTCGGTTGCAGCGACACTGATAAGGCGGCATTTTGGAACCGCCTCGGCGACGTGCTAAAGGCTGTCCCGTTGTCACAGGGAATCATTGTGGGTGGTGACCTGAACGGTCATGTGGGTGAAGAGTGCGAGGAGTTTGAGCGGGTTCACGGTGGTTTTGGGTATGGTAGTCGCAACGACGAGGGGGGAGAAATTCTCAGGACTTGTGCAGCTGCCGACCTGGCCATCGTGAACACGTTTTTCAAAAAGAAATCCGAACATCTCATCACCTACAAGAGCGGGGGGAAAGCGACCCAAATTGATTTCCTACTCACTAGGAGACACCATATCAGTCGTGTGGCCAACTGCAAGGTCATACCAGGTGAGAGTCTCACCGCCCAGCACCGTCTCCTTGTCATGGACCTCTGTGTAAAGCCCAAAGCTAAGCGCGCAGAACACTGTAGACGCCAGATTCGGTGGTGGCTGCTAGATGAAGCCAAATCCCAGACGTTCGCCACGGCTACCGTTCACAAGTGTGTCGGTGCAGATGCTGAATCAGTCCAAAAACACTGGGACCAGATTCAGGCAGCCATCACTGGGGCGGGTAGGGCAGTGCTTGGCGTGAGCAAGGGCGGACGCAAGTGTGACAGGGAGACGTGGTGGTGGAGCGACACGGTCCAGAGGGAGGTTAGGGTGAAGAAAGCCCTCTTTAAAAAGTGGCAAGTGTCCAGATCTTCTGAAGATCGCGACGCGTACAGGGCCGCGAAACGTGCCGCAAAGCGAGCTGTAGCCAGAGCCAGACGAGACCACCTACAACCGCTTTATGATAGGTTGGAATCGTCTGAGGGGCAGAAGTTCGTGTATAAGTTGGCACGTTCAAGGGTCAAAGCGGCACAAGACATCACTAAGTGCCGCTGCGTAAAAGACCATCGCGGCAACCTGTTATGCGAGGACCTCGCGGTGAAGGAGAGATGGCGCTCGTACTTCCACGAGCTACTGAATAAGCAGCATAAAGAGGTGCAGCCACCGGTCCTCCCTCCGAATCAAGGACTAGTGCCACCGGTAACGCCTGAGGAAGTCCTTAGTGCTCTTCGCCGCATGAAGAATCGAAAGGCTGTCGGATCCGATGGAGTCCCTATCGAGGCCTGGAAGGCGCTGGGGCCTCATGGTGTGGGCATCCTAACTAACCTTTTTAACCGGATACTCCTCACTGGCAAAATCCCGAGCCAATGGAGACTGAGTATTATTACTCCAGTCTTCAAAGGCAAGGGATCGGTGCAGGAGTGCGGTAACTACCGCGGTATAAAGGTCATGTCCCACACCATGAAGCTTCTTGAACGGATAGTCGACTCCCGGATCCGGCAGGAGTGTACTGTCTCGGAGTGTCAATATGGTTTTCGCCCCGGTCATGGGACCATGGACCCTGTTTTTGCCCTAAGGATCGTCATGGGGAAATACAGGGCGAAGAATACGCCTCTGCATTGTTTATTCTTGGACATGCAAAAGGCCTTCGACTGTGTTCCTCGCGTGATGATCTGGTGGGCACTGCGGTCCAAAGGGGTGCCAGAAACCTATATTGATATTATTCGGGACATGTATCACGATTCCGACTCTGTGGTTCGGACTGCTGTTGGCGACACGAAACCCTTCCCGATCACCGTCGGGGTACACCAGGGTTCCGTCCTTAGTCCGTTTCTGTTCAGCGTGATACTGGACGTACTGTCCGTAGACATCCGGAATAACGTGCATGAGCAACCCCCGTGGCTGCTCATGTACGCCGATGATATCGCGCTGGTAGATTCGGACAGAGGACGGTTGGTGAGACGCGTGAACGATTGGAAGGGGTCGCTTGAGAACGGCGGTCTGAAGCTAAATGTGGCGAAGACTGAGTACCTGACCTGCAATACAGAGGATCCCACATCCGTCCGCATAGGCGAAGATGAGGTCGAGCGGACGGACCAGTTTAGATACCTGGGATCTGTACTTCACGCGTCCGGGGAAATCGATTACGACGTCAAAGCCCGTATTGCAGCCGCCTGGGCTAAGTGGCGTGAGGTGACTGGTGTCATTTGTGACCCTAAAATGCCGGTTAAGCTGAAAGGACAGGTCTATAAATCCATCATTAGGCCTGTCCTCTTGTATGGCAGCGAAGCGTGGCCTTTGCTTGAGCGACACAAGCAGGAGCTGCGTGTCACGGAGATGAACATGCTGCGGTGGATGTGTGGCGTTACGCGGAAAGACCGCATTAGGAACTCCCGCATCCGCGGCAGCCTTCATGTCCGTGACATAGCAGATAAGCTGCAAGAGTGTCGTTTGCGCTGGTACGGCCACGTTTTACGACGACCGGCTAACTACGTGGGGAACAAATGTCTTGCCATGCCGCCGCCGCCAGGACCCGGTAGAAGGGGTAGACCCAAGAAGGGCTGGCTTGACGTCGTACGGGATGACATGCGTGCCAATGGTCTCACACAAAAGGATGCGGAAGACCGTGCGAAGTGGAGGAGGAAGAGCCGGAAAGCGGACCCCGGGCTTCGAGGCGCAGGCCCCGAACGCAACCGGGAACTACGCTAGGATGATGATGATGATGATCTGTGTATAGACACATTAGATTTTGCTATATTATTAGTAAAATATACATTTATCAAATAAAATTCCTCACAGATGCGAGGCAGCCTGCGTTCCTATAATAACGTTGTTGGCGCTTTAAGTTTACCTGTTTCCATCAATCAATAAGTCCTTCAAAATAATTATGTTAAGGTTGCCTCGAGATTTATTGACGCGTTTTATAGTTCAAGTTCTTTAATGTTAAAAAATACACGTCAAACATAAAAAAATACAAAATACGAAAAGAATTAAAATTATATAAATTAAAAATTATGGCGATAATCGTGAATTCCGAGCATTACGTCGTGTACCTGCTATACAGCCACATCTCAAAACAGCATTGTGTGGAAAAAGTGACCATAATTTTCTGCAATACGGCCTAATCTTTCATAAAATTATATTTTGAAATGTGACCGTATAGCAAGCGACGATTACTCAAGTCCAGTGACGTCTTCGTTGGAGTGACACAGTCGTTCAAAAATTACGAAGTTATCAGTAGTAGTGGACAGAAACTTCGAGTTGAGTAAGTTTCTCATCATATCGATAAGAAATTTAAGAAGATAGAATTTTCCTCCCGGAGCAATGTCCTCAAATGTGGCGGGAATTTCTTGGAGATGTTTTTCAGTTATTTCTTGGATTTTAATAAAGATAAGAATTATTTTATGACACGACTTGAAAGATAAGTGCAACATTTTAAATTAAGATATAAACGTATTGTATTTAAATTGTAAGGTACGAAGCTGGAGGTCATGGGTTTAAATCTCGGTACCTAAGGGAATTTATTTGTAGTGGTTACAAATATATGTAATTATGTTCCCGAGCTTTTTTTATCATATCACATCATCAGACTCTCTCAGTCCACTGTTGGACGCATGCCTCTCCTATTAACTATGCGTATGGACACATTAGGAGGTGAATGCCGAAAATCGTCACTATGGGCAAGTGGGTTGGCGATTTCAGTACAATACAGGGTACATCTGGGTCGTGATCCAAATTGTGAAAAACATGTAAGCCAGATAAGGTTCGCCATGTGACTGATATGGAAAATCGTTATTTTTTAAGACTAGTACAGTTGAATTTCATTAGTATGTATACATTTCTCCATCCTGATACCTTAGAAATGTGTTTATATATTAATGAAACGTGACTGGAAATCATGAACACAAGGGTCAGTATGAAAAACGTATTTTTTTCTCGCGATTTTCATATTTGTTCCATGGGACACCTGTTCAGATGGTCTTTTTGATGGTTTCTTACAGTTTGGATCACGACCCCGATGTCACCCTGTATTATGATGCCGCTGCCCATCATCAATTTTTTATAAATGGTCAGTGACACTCTACTTAATCCCTTACGGGAAGAGTTGAGATGGTGACAAATATATTCTTATTGCCATCACCACGCGGCGGTCTGTGTACCTGCCTTTGTTATATTCAAAATGTCACCTTTATATACATACATATGTCTCAAAACATCAATGTTTCTAATAAAATATGTTGCTCAAAGTGAATATTTGATAAACTGTGTGAATATAACCGCTGTCCCAGAAAATATTGGAGCTCTGAAATCGCCAAAAGTTTTCCAGTTAGCTGGATACAGTTCTAACCAGTCGGGTGTGACATCAACAAAATTCATCTATATCATGAAATCGACCCGAAAATCCGTGGTTTGCCAAAATCATAGACTAATGTTCATAGACTCCGCTGGATAATAGATTCACGAATACACGTTAATTGACTTTGAGACTTGAATTTAAGCTTTCGTGACTTTCGTGAAGTTGGACTGAGAAAAGAACGAATGAGGAAGTATTGGATAAGATAGGGGAGAAGAGATCTCTAATGAAGACGATTGAGAATAGACGAGGAATTATGTTGGGGCACCTGTTACGACATGACAATTATATTAAAACTGTAATTGAAGGAAAAGTGGAAGGGAAGAGGGGCCGAGGGATACCAAGACGAGCATTTTTGGACCAAGTGAAGGAGAAAATTAATGTAGTGTCGTATGGCGTTTACTCCACCGACAAGAGCCAGACTCTTAAGTAGAAGAAGAAGATTTTCGTGAGACATAATAACTATCCCCCTTATTCATAAACGTTTGTTAACTTAACAAGCCGCTAATAATTGTTTGTCCCTTTTGCTCTTATGGACACACTGTTAAGACCGAAAGGGACAAACAATTATTAGTGGCTTGTTAAGTTAGCAAACGTTTATGAATAAGGGGGTATAAATATAAGGCGCGATGGGCACCAGTACGTGCCGCGCTTGCGAGTCACGAATCGTCAGGCTCTGATAATGTTTAGATAGCAGTAGGTACTTGATAATGGAGACCTAGGCTCTCCGAAACATATCGCATGTAGTGAGTAAATACATGTAAGTTTAACTATATTTATGTGGTTGAGAATTTAGGATGCTTCAGTGGTTGTAGGATGTTATAAATAGTATTGAAATTAAAGTGGTAATGTGGAAATAAAATAATATAATAACATATCTTGATTCATGCTGTTAGGTATAATATCAGTATTGTCAGCTATTTTACAAGTTATCGTTTGCCGGTCCTTATGTGACATCATTTTATACATCACAGATTTATGACAATACGTATTTCCTAAGAAGTAATTTGTTTTTTTTTTTACATCTTTCTAAGAGAAAGGGACATCAGAGGAGGTTAAGAAATATTTTCAAATTCTAAAAAAAAACAACGATCACAAGATTTTGAAGCCAACGAAGACAGTTACGCGGTGAAGTTAAATAAAACCGTTTAAAAATCGAGTAATGACTAGCATGTAGCATGTAGCAGCATACTTGTCTAGTGAAAAAGTGACCTGTGGAAAAAATGGAACTTTCACGCTACGCTATTCCACATGACGTCTCCTGAATAGAGGGACCCTTACCACAATTTTAGTGTTAAAATTATGTGTATAATTTTATCAATACCATTACTACGAATATGCCGTAAAATTAAAGATGGCGTCATCCGTACCGTATGTAGGTCTACTGCATACTTTTATTTCAAAGACAAACGGGTCTTAATCGCGTAAACTTTATTATATCCTGACGTTTCGGGCATGACGTTACACCTGTGGTCGCAGGCAGACTGCATCTGGATATAATTAAACGTAAGTTTACGCGATTAAGACCCGTTTGTCTTTAAAATATGAGTGATAATCGTGAAAGTTTAAATCAATATACTGCATACTTTACCGGCCAATTGGAAGTTAACTACGCATACCTACGTTTGTATGACTAACTTTCGTAACGCAATTTAAACGACCGTGATTTTGTTTGAGCCATTAACTCATCATCATCATCACCATATCAGCCGAAAAATGTCCACTGCTGAACATAGGTCTCCCCCAAAGATTGTCACGATGACCAGTCCCGCCCCACCCGCATCCAACGGACTCCTGCGACCTTCACCAGGTCATCAGTCGATCTTGAAGGGGGCCTACCCATGCTCCGCCTTCCGGTACGTGGCCGCCACTCGAGAACCTTTCCGTTCCAACGGCCATCGGTTGGAAATGTGCCCCGCCCACTACCACTTCAGTTTAGCGATTTGAAGAGGTTACTTTGATTCTGATATAGATGGCCTCATTTCTAATATTATCTCGCAGAGAGACTCCTAGCATAGCCCTCTCCATTGCCCTTTCGGTGCCTATGAGCCTTCTTATGAGGCCCATTGTAAGCGGCCACGTTTCAGTACCGTATGTCATCACTGGGTATGCGTATGTAAACACACACTCATCAAATACTTTCGTCTTCAAACACAGCGGAATATCGCTTCCCGAACCATTAATTAAGTAGGTACAATATTTTTGGAAACGCGCCTTGACATGACATACAGGTTTTTTCGACTGGATAGTGCCGATCTGCCGATCGACATTAGACTAATCCGGAATATGTCATTATTCGCTTGAAGTCTATCTATTTTTTCTCATAGCAATATTTTGGTCTTTGTCACTCTAACGTAGGCGTACGTGGTGTGATAGAGACAGTTGGTCGAAATTGACGATTTTCGGAGTTCGCGGTTGATCCTCTAGTAAGGGAGGTTTTACAGGTACTTCCCCTTTGAAACTTGCTTTGGTGGTTAAATATAAATACTTCAAATAGGATATTTTTGGCGTCATGGGGGATACGTGCGTTTTGTGTATTTATAGGATTCATTTCAAAAATACTTACTTCAAGCTTTTTCGGTCGCTATAAATAGTATCTTGAAAATTATTTTTTACTACCTACTGTAGATTTTATTTTTGAATTTTAAAGTGTAAAAGTATATGTACTCATCGACATATTGTATATCCTATCCGTCTACCGTGACCCTACGTTTCGTTCTATTGGTCATTAACTGAGTTTTTGTTCGATTCATTGTGAGTCCAACCTCAAGGCTTGCGATGCTGAGATCTTGTAGCATTTTCTGTAATTGAGATGCCGTATGGGAGAATAGGACAATGTCATCGGCAAATGTCATGGGCCAAAATGGTTTCAGACTGGGACCCACGGGAAACCTTCGATGGTGCTGGCCGGGGCATTGGCAGACCGAGAAGGAGATGGCGGGACGACCTGGACGCGTTTTATCCGAATTGGCGGGAGAAATGTGACGACCGGGCCGAATGGAGGAAAAGAGGGGAGGCCTTTGCCCAGCAGTGGGACACTAAACCAGGCTGATAAAAAAAAAAAAAAAAAAAAAATGTTCGTTTATATTAAAAATTGAAAGCGATTTCAAGCTGATATGTAGTTAATAAATTTTTCCTCTTCTTTCATTCCGCGGGAGTGAGACACGTGACCGTTTCCATAGGTCATGATCCCGTGATTTTTAATTCATTTATTACTTATCGCTTATCGTATACGATTGCAGAATGGCATATTGGCTAGGCATGCTGATCAGACCGACGTCTAGGGAGGTCATTACGATGAATAAAAACGTTTTTTTTTTCTTGAGACATCTTACACATTTATCTGCCTAGTCCCAAGGTAAGCTCAATTAAGGCTTGTGATGTGGGCATGGGCACGAAGCAACGATAATATAAAATAGATAAATACTTACAGATACTTAAATACATTTACATCCATGTCCAAGAAACAAATATTTGTGAAGTAAATACACAAATAATGCCCTCGCCGGGATTAGAACCCGGAACCTCCAGCTTTGTAGTCAGGGTCACTACCAACTTGGCTACGGAGGCTGACGAATATACCATGTAAATATACTGTGGAGATTAATCTATATATTTTATTCTTTGTCTTTTCATTTAAGCCTTGTCACCCGCAGCAAAAGCACTTCATAAACTACAAGCTTTCGAAAACCAGACGTCCCGAACCCAATCATTCAACTCCATTGGACACCTTTGGTCCTAAACAAATGAATTACGCATGCGAAATGCTGATTGAAAACTATCTTTCAACGGAATATGACACGAAATACAAGTGCCATAGGCACGGGAATGGCGTGTATGGTAAATAGGTGGAACAAGTGGACCAGATTAAATTCCCTCCGAGGAGCAGGATTGCCGCACAGGCTGAGAGGTACACTGTTTAAGTTACAAGAGATTGTCCAACCATTTCTCCTTTAATATTAAAAACCTGAAAAAGACAAGCTTCAATACACTTGGGTGTACCAAATGGGTGTAACAACAGAAAAATATTTAAATCTTTCCTCCCACATTAGATTAAAAATATTAATTTTAATTGAATGTGCCTTCTCCTGGCTTTTGGGCTGTCAACCATCTAGAGAACGTCTGATCTCACAGAAAACTCCTGAGGACTCCATTAATTGTGAGAAAGCGTATTTGGAGAATGCTAAAAATGAAATCATAATTACTTGCTTGACTAAAAATGTCCCCCAAAATCATAAAGGAGCTGGGACAATGTTTATTCACTGTTTAGTCCCTGACCATTATTTGATAATGGCATTATTTGATTATTGATGATGGGCAGCAGCATCATCATAATGGACACATTACTGCGTATCGCCAACCCGCTTGCCCAGCGTGGCAATTATGGGCATTTACCTTCTAATACGTCTATACGCATAGGTAATAGGAGAGGCCTACGTCCAGCAGTTGACTATCATAGGCTGATGACGTGACGTGACAATGTTTATTCGGACAGGTTCGGCCTGAGAACCTTCACTTATTCAGTTATGGTTACGAGAACCGAATGGGACACCCTGGACTAAGCTGTCAAATTGTCGCGTCGTAATTACAGTAAGAATACATTTGTCACCACCCGAATTTTCCCGTCGGTATCGTAAGAGTCGACTGGTTATCCGTTTGTAGATTGATCAGAAACAGCATCATCAATATCATCATAATGGTGACACAGCTGCGATTGTTAAGTAGTTTGCCCAGGGAGGCAATTATGGGCATTTACCTCCTAATGCGTCCATACATATAGTTAATATGAGACGCCTCCGTCCAGCAGTCGACTAAGAGAGGGTGGTCACATGAAGTTATCCAAAAACTACAGGCACTGTCAGCCTCCGTAGCCTAGTTGGTAGTGACCCTGCCTACGAAGCTGAAGGTTCCGGGTTCAAATCCCGGCGAGGGCATTATTTGTGTATTTTATAGTCACAAATATTTGTTCCTTGGTCGTGGCTGTCCTATGTGTATAAGTACCAATGACATTAAATAATAAACGGACGCACAGAGCCAAACAAAAAACCAAGAAAAGTGGCACTAAAAGTCATTTCTATCATGTTTCAGTTGAAGCTAATAACGCTCACTTACAATAAACTATAATAAATAAAACTCAAAGAATAAAAAACTTTGTGAAGTGAGCAATAAGTGTCAAATTTGCGAACAACACCGCAAAATAGTAGAAACTTTTTATGTTTAAGGAATAATGATGCTATACCGTAAGGTGACCAAATGTCAACTGTCAGAACTGAATAGCGGAGCAAAAGAACCGCAATATTTACTTCTGCAGCCCATTTTTTGGGGCCATTTTTTTGAGCTGTTTGGGGATCCACTTATATATTCTAAATCAATGATAAGTACTATGTATCTATTTATTATTAGTATTTTATGTGACTAGTTCATAATGAGAGGCATTGTTTTAATGCCTAATTATGAACAGTTGCATACATAACTTTTTCTACATGCATATAATAAGTTTTCTACAATATGTTTACTTTTGTGGCAGCAAATTATTGGTCACGATTGTAGCGGCGTCCCGGATTTCTGGTGGTGTTTCACACATTTTCAACATCACTGTCTTCGTCGTCATAACTCATTTTTCAGTATAAATATTTCACAACGAACTCGATAATATTTAACTTTCAAGTCAACAGTCCAAACAAGTTGGATGTTTGAAACAAATCAAACAAAAGAAATGACTGACATTAGTTTTTTCTCATTCATAGACAAGGTAAGGTCTTCAGTCGATATCAATTCTCAAATCGATTCTCTATATTCGAGATTTAGAAGAATGTATGGAATATGAATTTTAATGTGAATGAAATTACAAATCGATTAATTCGATAATCGAAATTATGGTGGGATTTTTCTTTTTGACAGAATGTTCGAAATTTAATTGTGATTAAGATATCGGTTGCCGATATCGTAAAGTAAAAATTATGATACACCCACAGATACAGATTTCTTAAAGTAGGCTATTTGCTTACTGCCGCGTAACATATTGTAGACAACTTATGATAGGGATGTAGATTAAATAATATAATATATATCGTTGCTTGGTATCCACATCACAAGCCTTAATTGAGTTTACTGTGGGACTAAGTCGATTTGTGTAAGATGTGTCAAGATATTTATTTATTTACTTTTTCCATACCTGCGACGCTCATCACTTGTACCACGGCAAAACTGGCCAACCGAGCAAGTCTAGTGCCCGGTGCATCTTATTGCAACCTGCTATTTGCTTAGTTCTAATTGAGCCCCATTAGTACTGGGAACTTCAGGAACGCTAGCTTACTGTTTGTACTTTATCAGCCCCCGTAACCTAGTTGGTAGTGACCCGATGAAGCTGGAGGTTCCGGGTTCGAACCCGGTGAGGGTATTATTTGTGTATTAATTTATCGGGTGAAGTCACCGACAGTAATACACGTACAGTTAGTTACATGCTCGCGTTCGGTTGAACACAGTTAATTATTAATCACTTTCATTTTTAACGAAAATGACGATGTATTTCGGAACAACAGGAAATAAAAAAAAAGTCTTATTAATGATCATTTCTTTTTATATTTGATACTATACATAGTACAACATATTATAAGCAATTTATCTATAGTAAACATCAAGATTCTGTATAATACGGTGTATTTTAAACAATGCTAAAAACTACTTAGGGTATCCAACGAACAGGACCACGTAACATGACGTTCCTACAGAAAAATTAAAATATTATCAAATAAATTAGAATACTTTTAAGTGGTATCGTCCTAAGCGACTTAATAAAAAAACAGTTATTTTCTAAGTTTTAATAGGAAATTATAGTCTGAACAAATTTGAACCCCTTGAAATAATAACCCACTTACAAGTTACTTACAAGTACATTTCAGAATCTATTGCCGACATGTATGGCAAAAATATGTCAGTATAATTTATGACCGTACTGAATTCGTTTAATTACAAAATGTTTGAAACGAAATGTCATAAAACCTTCCAAGTTTCAAATACCGCTCGTAGAAATAAATTGTTTAAAATACTCCCTTTTATTTCACCAAAGGTTTATAATATTATTTCAGGCAAAGTAGACATTTGAAATGCTCAGAGTGAGATATTAAATTGAATTTAACAATTATCTTTCAGGAGCTTTCTCGGAATTAAGGCACTTCGTTTAGCACAAAGAAATACAGGGTGACAGAATTCATCGTTCAAGTTTTAGGCATTTAGTCCGTAGATCATTTTGATTGAAGATATTTAATATTAATACATTTTGTGCGTGTGGTGACGGCAGTAAGAATACATTTGTCACCACCCCAACTCTTGACCAACTACTGACCATTCTTTGATAGAAGATTGATGATGGGCAGCAGCATCATAATAGTGGACTAGAATCGTGGCCGTTCTGATATATTTGTTGGCTGTTTGCGTTACTTTAGATAACATTTGAGAGAAGGTTATACTTAGTTCTTTTTGGTGTTACTAAAATTCACTTTAGGTAGAAACCCAACTGTATATTTTCGGTAGGTTTCTATCTTTTTAACTCATTGGACATAAGTTGCCTACTAACACTACCAATTAAGTGAATGTTATTAATACAATGATCCAAGTTGGTCGTAAATAAATAATTTATTATTGTTATAAAACATTTGGTTACGAGTCTAACTGGACTAAATACTAGGTTTAGCTCAGTACACCTTGTTTTGTGAGCGAACGCTGTATGATCCTTAGGGTGCGGCTCCACTGTCGCGGAGCGGTGCTGTGCAAATTTGACCAATTACATTCTTCAAATTCGAAACACTGTGATGCGGTCTCATTGGCCGAGCTCCCACAGCTCCGCACCGCATCAGTGAAGCCGCACCCTTATATTGGAGCACTTTTTTCGTCGATACGCTTGCCCAACGTGGCGATTGTGGGTCTTACCTCCTAAAACCCAAACATAAGTTATAGGATAGGCATATATCCAGCAGTGGAGTGAAAAAAGCTGGTAATGTAATGATAGGTACAGTCAAAGGCATAAATATGTATACACTTTTTTATCTTATGCCGTGAAAATAAGGTGCAAAAGTGAATACATATTTTTGCCCTTGACTGTACAGGGTGAACGATATGAAGTGTTACCAAGTAGATTTTATTAAGTCTGGTGTCAAAGTAATAGCGGCTTATTATCGGAAATATGTTTTGAACACCGCGTTGAAGCCTTAGGCACGCAAACATTTGGGTTGTAGACCGCAAACATAAGAACGAGATCAGCTCAGGCTTCAGCTTATAAAGCTCGTAAGAACCAAAAATGGCTGAAAATCGAATTTCACGTGTCATTTCTTCAATGCAATGGGTTTCAGACTTTTTATCTGGTCTATTTTGAAGAGAAAGGTGAGAGCAATTAAACATGTTAGTATGATGAACAATGAAGAAAGCAATCGTATTTCACTGGCGCATACCCCTACCACTGGATCACAAGCAAATATTTTTTTACAATTTGAAGAGTCAAGGCAAAAGGTAGTCTCGAAAGGATATTGACTAAAAGTAAACTTAATCACCGTGTGGTGACGGCAGTAAGAATACATTTGTCATCACCCCAACACCTCCTGCGGGTGTCGTAAGAGTCGACTAAGGGATTGAAGTGTCACTGACCATTCTACAAGATTGATGATGGGCAGCAGCGTCATCATAGTGGACACATTACTGCGATCGCCAATCCGCTTGCCCAGCGAGGCGATTATAGGCATTTACCTCCTAATGCGTCTATACGTATAGTTAATAGGAGAGGCCTACGTCCAACAGTGGACTAGCATAGGCTGATGATGATGATGAAATTTAATCACAAAATGTGATATTTTTTACCCTTGTTTTTTCTTACTTATATAATAAATTATTGCAACTAAAAAATCGCAGTCCTCTGAAATTGGTAACACTTCATATCGTTCACCCTGTAGTATTCTTATTAGTGCATTTTGTTAAGGTCAATATGGGTAAGTGTATTTACTAGGTAAGTGTATCGGCTCACTCAACTCGTTTACTTAGCAAGTTAGCAGGAGCATCACAACTTAGGTTATGAGTGTAACTGGACTAGAAACTAGTTTAGCCCAGCTTAGGCACTAAGTGTTAACTGTAAAGCACTTGTAACTTTCTGTTAGCTCACACTTAGTGCTTGTGCGATGTTTCAACGCCAAACGTGGTCTAACCGCAGTCACAGTGAATTGAGAAACGTAAATCATATTCATAAGTTTATGGATAAAACTTATATGGATAAAATGATAAAATTTTATCATTCTAAGCACCCAACACATGAAAGATCTCTAAAACAGCCGTGTTATTAAGGTTCCGGTGTAGTTATTTTACGAAATTGCTCATCTTTGCAACAGTATATTGGAGTAACTAAAAAGAATCCTGCTAGTATTTTAACATATAACGGAAGATCATTTCAATTTTAAAAGAATAAGTGGATTACTTTTTTATTTTTGTTCTTAGTTTTTTAAAATGTACCTCAATCCAGGAGCTGTTTCATGATTTTTGACAGAAGAGGTAAATTTGTTCACTTTTTTATAATCAAAATGATATTAAAGCGGTATGTAACTTATATACATGAATTGCGTCGTCTAAGGAATAAGTGGAACATTTTTTTTCATTTTCATACATATTTTTGAATAAATTTGAATTTAGTTAGAACAAATTTAAGAAAAAATACCATAGTATAGTAGATAAATTACACTACTAACAAAGCATATTTCATAAAAATAATAATGCAAAAATAAACATCAATTCATGTCTAATTAAAATGTTATACATTTTATTAGAGGTCATGAAAATTTATATTGGAAAATCTAGATACAGTATTGTATGAATCAACGTCCTCGCTAAACAAGGTTACTTATAATCGTGTTTATGGATACTAAAAAAAATTATATATTTTTATCAAAACTATTTTTTGTAATACCAATGGTACCTTTTATCTTAACAATTGCAATTCATATGCATTAATTCATTATTAACGATTTTCACTTTCAAAAGTATACCGGACTCTTAAGTGTTGTAACGTTTTGGTGTAAACCAAGGAGGTTGGAACTCTTAGGGCGCCTATAGAGAGACGGCGTGGCAGACAAAACCCGTGCCGCGCATATGCGTTTTACGCATATGTGCTGTCAGTACCTCTCGGGACGTCATGGGTATATAAACTATAAAAATATACCAAGAATGCCACATTGCTCTGTAATCTGGTGCAGGAACCAGTCTACGTACGTTAATAAACAAAATTCAAACGTTTCCTATCACAGGTAAGTAAAAAAAGTTATATTAAATTCAATATAAAATTAGTATGGGCGAGAGACATAGTGAAGAGACACGACGCTGAATTTGTAATCGATAGTCTATGTAAACTCTTACAACTAAACGGTAGAAATTCAAAATTTGTTCCCGAGTTACGGACGTTTCCTATGTATAAGTAAGTATAATTATGTGTATTTCTCTATTTAA
Source organism: Thaumatotibia leucotreta (assembly GCA_025490895.1). Classification (NCBI taxonomy): domain Eukaryota; kingdom Metazoa; phylum Arthropoda; class Insecta; order Lepidoptera; family Tortricidae; genus Thaumatotibia; species Thaumatotibia leucotreta. The sequence goes on along the minus strand of JALPQI010030267.1, from coordinate 489,841 downwards.
GTACATATATATATCGTCGCCTAGCACCCATAGTACAAGCTTTGCTTAGTTCGGGGCTAGGTTGATATGAGATTGTCCCCCAAACATTTATTTATTTATTTATATTTAGCAATAATATAATATTTATCTAGAGTGCAGACAATGAAGCAACTATACAAAAACATATAGTTTAAGAAATTCTGACTTTATTTTTATATTTCCTATAGAACCATGCGTCAGAGAACGCTGGATAACGGCGACTGGAAAGTTGAACTGGTTTCCGCAAAAACATGACACAATTTGTTCGGACCACTTCCAAAATGACTGTTTTGTAAAAACAAATCCAAGATCTATATTGTCATCCAATATGCCTGTCCAACTTTAAAACTCCATCCTGCGTTTGACAAGGTAAGTTAGCTTTGCTAAATAATTTTATTATGTTTTAAAAGTAAAGTACCTTTTAAAGGATTTCTGATGTTATCTGTTAATACATATTAATTTAAGTATGTAATTTCCAGGTATTTCTTGTCCCAAGTAACCCATCTGATAATCTTTCAAGAAAACGTAAAACGGTACAATTTACGAATTTAAAAATATCTTTATACATTTATACATCTAGTTAATCTGTCCTCATATATATTACCTAAATTACCTAACCATCTAAACTCCTTACAGTTGATCGTTTAATTTTAGTTCCCATTTATAGTTACAATTTTGCGTTTTATAACGTAATATAAGTAGATATAGTTTGCACACCTTGAACAAACAAACCAATGCAAAGGTAACATATATAACTAGACTGCCTCTGTCTAGCCTTACCCTTAACACTTGTTGTTTAACTTTAACCTTAAAGCTAACAACTTAATGTAAGTAGGTACTTATTGTAAATATAAATACAAATAAATGTATAAATTTTACTGTTTTTATATCATTCATAACGACATCATTTTAGTGAGATTTTAAAAATGAGAAAGTTTGAATAGCTTTTTTCAAGTAACATTTTTAGTCAAATAACTGTTGGTTTTAATCTATCCATAAAAATATCGAGCCATACCACAACACTATTTACATTAACATGTCAAAATTACCTGACACGGTCGATTTCTATGAAAATGACAGCCAAGGCCGCCTCTATCTCTAAGGTTACACACTAAAGAGGTCCGTGCTCTGTGGTGTAAACTGTAATGTTACATAATTATAATATGATTCCAATAAATAATTATATTTTCCGAAATGAAGATACTAACTTTTTGTCAAAAACTTATTTAAATGACCACTCTTGGTTCTCACAACCTTATAATCATTGTTTCTAGTTAGGGTCGCGTTTAAAAAAAAGCTAACATGGTCATTTACATTATTATTATTCACTCATTTGCTTTTGATTTTTAGTTGAGTTTTATTTCTATGTAAAATAAGATTAACAGCTGGTAACCACAGTTACCAAAAGCAATTGAGTGGCTAGTATGACTTGAAACGGGATTCCCAATTTATTTTTATTATTTATTTATTTATTAACATAAAAAATATACAGTGACATAAAAACAAAGTCCTACAAAACAGTTTTCACAGTTTCACTGTGGGATTGTGCAGTTTCTACTCTCTTATATTAATTTAATAATTTTCTTACTTCACGCTTAACATCTAAGAAGGCTCTAAATTATTTAAATGATATTACTGGCAAGACAACTTTTCAGCGTTTTACTGAACTTCGCTTTATTGGCTTCCAGCCTGATGTCTGTGGGCAGGCTGTTTAGTAAATAATTGCAATTTACATTGTAAATAGCCCGTCTCAAGTCATAATAATAAGAGGAAATCTCTTTTTAACACCATTCATTAAATAAGGACTTCCGCTTATATTTATAAGTTAAAAGCTTTTGAGAAATGAGGCCGGGTGAATCAAATTTTTTCTGTCTGTTTTTGCCGTGGTCGCCTGAGTCACGCTGGTTTTATGCAAAATTAAGCTATTTAATTTATGCAAACATGTATAATAGTCGATGTTTGTAGATGGCCCATCAAGGAAAGGGTTTATTAACACCAGGAAAATGCATGTTTGCATAGTAAGTATCATAATTATGCATTAAACCAGCGTGACTCAGGCGACCGTAACCATGGATCGGACAAACGTGCGTCATTGTTTGCAATAATATGGACATGACTACAAAATTTATAAAATGAATAATCAAACTAATAATTTCTTGAAATTTGATTTCGAATCTTTAAGGCGACTATTTAAGAAGTTACCGGAGTCAAATATGTAATTTACTGAAAATGATTAATTATTCAATCAACTCGTCAATTCGTCATGTCCATATTATTGCGAACAATGACATACATTTTTCCGATCTCTGGTAATAACAGACAGAAAAAAGTTGGTTCACCCGCCTACTCTTATTTTCTCACTACGTTGCATCCCAACCACGGTTTACTTACAATTTGCAGACTCTGAGCGAATCAACACCTTACTTAGCCCACATAGGACACACTTCACCTTACTCTAGTTTTGATGAACAATTTCTGCCGTGTTACCGGAACTTTCTAGTTAACGACGAAATTTGGACTTTAAACAAGTGAAGTTAGAACAAAATTTGGCATAAAACGCTTGAGAAACGCAACGCTGAGTGGTTTTTCGGCAAATGTTTTATCGCGTAAATTAAGTTTTGGCAAAAAGGATTGCGTTTTTTTCAGTTTAAATTGTATGTATGTAAGTTAAAGTAATTAACTTTGCGTAGATTTATTTTGTCAAATTACATTGTTGTTTTTCACGCTACTTTTATGCATACAGTGAAAGATGTTTGCCAGGTACCTAACAAAATAAATGGATTTCGACAGAGAGTAATAAATTTGTAGCTTTTACCTAATATTGTCTAGTTGACATAATTCGTGACCGAGTGGACAAAACTAGTGATCACTGGCGACTTCCTCGCACAATGTATTCAACATTGCGATACAGAGGGTAGATACTGCCATTTCAGTACAAATGTTCACGAAAGTTAATTTAAATAGTATTGTATACACACTTTTGCGATAAAATAGTTTAAAATTCAAAAAAAGAATACAAAATTAGAAAATATTTTATTTCGACCAACAAGGATCATATTAAAGTTAGTAACAATTTCTAAAATAGCCTAAAGTTAGCAAATGTTACAACTTTACTGTTTTGTCAATCCCATTGACAGCGCGATTTTCGCTATGAAAATTCCGTTCCTTGATGATTATTGAAGTATTTTGTGACAGAAATATGAAAATATGAATACGGACATTTCCGTGAAAAACCGAATGGAAAAAGATTTTGTACTACATCTCTTGTGGAGATCGCCAGGCAACTTCTATAGGTTTGTTTATCTATGGCTGCATATCAATAACATGATGTGTATATTGTTGTGCAACGGAACATGTCATTGTGCTCGTCTATTGTGTAGGTCATGCTAACATCCCTCTATCTATTTTGTTAGAGCAAAGCCTTGACTCAGATATCTGTTCCGAACTTGCACAATACCTAATTATGCGTCTATAGTACATATCTTGTGTTTGTTAAAACTTAGAACTGTCATACTAATTACGCCTTCGCTCTTCGTAGACTCAGAGACACTGTGTCGGCGGAAGCAGCGCTGATGTCTTACCATGGTTACGTGTCTTCGGTCCTTGGCTATGGCCTAATGATGTGGGGTAACTCCGTTGATGTTGAAAGAGTGTTTAGAATTCAAAAAAAGTGTGTCCGTATCCTATCTAACGCAAAGTACGATGATTCCTGTGTCCCTTTATTTAAAAAAATGCACATTCTCCCTTTAGCATGTCTGTATGTAAGAGACATATGTATGTTTGTTAAGTCTCACCAATTCTTATTTAAGACACGAGGTGACGTAATGAACAGACCGACAAGACAGAACATAATGACTCTACTGTACAAACCACGTGTTTATAAGATGATATATGGGAAGAATGTGTATAATATGTGTATTGTAATATATAATAGATTACCTGCTGACATAAAATTACTTAATGGAAATAGTTTTAAGAATAAATTGACTACATGGCTTTTAGAGAAATGCTTTTATAATGTTAAGCAATACTTAGATTGCACGTGTGACTGACATTGAGTGGTTTGTTATTGTTATTTATTGAGTTTATTTTTCTGACATTTTCTTATATTTATTATGATCCGTGTTACTTTACTATTTTTTATTTAATATTGTAATGATAATAATGTATTATAATTTAATTTCGCCAATGCTCTCCACTATTTGCATGCCTAATTTATGGTTGAACGCACTGGACCTTACGTATATTTTGTTATCACATTTTACTGTGTTCGAAGCAAATAAAAATCTTTGAATCTTTGAATCTTTGAATCTTTGAGTAACAGAAAATAATGCTCACAATACACGATATACAGAAAAATATACGATTTTGAAAGTTGGTAGTCCTGTAGGCTTAGCACATGATTGAAGCGACAATATGTCGCGGCGAGATAGACTATCCGTCCCTCTTTTATTAATGCAGTTAGTAAAAGACGGGAAATGTACTCTACCAGTGTTAATCAGTTCAAAAATAGACTTGATAAACTATCCACACAGTGAAATCGTGTTATGTGAACTATGATTTAGACGTACCAGCTTTAGCTGCCTGTCTAAAATAAAATAATAATAATAATCTGTCTCGCCGCGACATACTGTCGCACCAATCATGTGCTAGGCGTGCTGGGAGTACCAACCGGACCGGGAGTACCAATAAGACCGTTGGCCTAAGGCAACGTCCAATTTATCAAGACAGTTTGGCTGTAAATTTGGAGAACAAATTTAAATGGTTATGAAATAACAAACATTAAGTACAATACATGTTTCTGCTTTTGTATTTTTTTTGTGCATTGGCCAAACCAATTGCCTAAGAAAGCGCTAAAGAATTTGTTGTTAATCTGTTTTTTTATCAAAATCGATACGATTCTCTCTTCCTAGTGTCTTTTAAAAAGGATCCCCACTAGATAATATTTGTATTAATTTACCCAGGAACGCAGTTAATTGTTTTAAATTACAAAAACTGTCTTCCTCAATTTATTGCATATCAAATGGTAATAACAGAAGCGAAATTCGAAGAAACACATAAAACAGAGAATACCAAGAAATACAGCAAAGGCATTCCTCAAGTTTCAATCCTAATTGACTGTCACGAACAATGAATTCTCAACAGAATGGTTTCTAATAACGGAAATTGTTGTAGGTAAATCTTATTTACCACAAATTTGGCATTCGTGTGAGGAATCAAATATTCTATCTAATCAGCGGGTGTCCACCCACTGTGTGCTGCTGGGTATAGGCGTCTTCTTTATTAGGTACGCCACTTTCCCCGGTCCTGTGCTAGTCGCATCCACTGCTTTGTTGCGGTTCGGCAGATGTCGTCGGACCATCTCGTCGGTGGTCTCCCAGCAGATCTTCTTGACCAATCAAATATACTAAATCCATCACTTCAATCTGGAATGGAATCGTCTATCAATCGATAGGCGTCTTTTTGCGCATGAACACTGAACGCATTAAGAAGTAAATGCCCATCATCTCTACGCTGCACGCTGGGCAAGCGAGTTGGCGAACGCCATAATCATCATACACTGATGATGATTATGCTGCTGGCACAGACAACAATGTTGTCTGTGGCCGCTGGCCATTAACAATCATCATAAAGACTGTCCCAGAATTTAAAAGACATTTTTTTTAAATGTTACTGGCTGAAAATTGTATTAAAAAGAAAAAAGATTAGGTGTTATGGCGTCTATGGTTTTATTATCTGTCATTTGTTGCGGGAATTTCGTTATTGCGGAAATATTTTTTCGATATGAAGCGTCAAGAATATGAAGCTTTAGCTAACCGAGTTATTCTATTTTACGAGTCTCATGATAAAAGAGATACAGTTAACCATTTTTAAACGGTTTTTATTAACTTCACCGCGTATCAACTGTCGTCGATGCTTCAAATCTTGTGATCGATTTTTCGACCACTTCTACTGCACCGAAATCAATAAAATTTGGAACTCTTATCAAGTCCCCATGACAATGCAATATTATAATATTTGTATCCTTGTATCCTCAAAGCCTGATGCTGCAGACGTACTGCTTACCTTAACCGAGAGTGTTAGACACGTGAAAATGAAAGTATAGCATGTTTGGCATAATCAAATACTAACAGCCTGATCTTGACTTCCAACTCCTCACTCCTGATGCTGCAGTACTGCCTACAATAACCGCAAGGTTTATCTTTTATCGATATCTTGATTTTAAAGAAGTCCTTTTATAGACATTAAGTAGAAACAAGCGAATTTAATACTAACATCCAACTCCTCAAATCTGATACTCCAGTGTTACTGCCTGCCACAACCGCTAGGTTTAGCGATATGTAGATTTTGCAGTACTGCTTTATATATTTGGTAGAAACATACGGATTTAATTATCATCATCATCATCATCATATCAGCTGAAAAGACGTTCACTGGTGAATATTGCCCCCCCCAAAGATTGCCACAAGGACCGGCCCTGTGCCACCCGCATCCAGCGACATTCACCAGGTCATGAGTCCACCTTGTGGGGGGCCTATCCACGCTGCGCCTTCCGGTACGTGACCGCCACTTGAGAACCTTACCGCCCCAAACGGTCATCGTTTCCACGCAATCCACGCGCGATGAGCCCCGCCCACTTCAGTTTAGCGATTCGAAGAGCTATATCGGTTACTTTGGTTCTGCTGCGGATGGTCTCATTTGTAATCCGATCTCGCAGAGAGACTCTTAGCATAGGCCTCTCCATTGCTCTTTGGGTGACTTTGAGCCTTCTTATGAGGCCCATTGTAAGCGACCACGGTTTAGTACCGTATGTCATTGCGGCGGCCCTCCGGCTGATAGACTCATAGGGTGACAGCGTGAGTGATTCGCGTAGGGCAAGCCGTCGCGCCTGCGTCCCTCCGGCTAATACCTAAACTGACAGCGTGAGTGGATCGCGTAGGGCGAGCCGTCGTGCCTGCGGCCCTCTAGATAATAGAATGACGGCGTGAGTGGATCGCGTAGGGCGAGCCGTCGGGCCTGCGGCCCTCCAGCTGATAGAGTGACAGCGTGAGTGGTTCGCGTTGGCCGAGCCGTCGGGCCTGCGGCCCTCCATCTGATAGAGTGACAGCGTGAGTGAATCGTATAGGGAGAGCCGTCGGGCCTGCGGTCCTCCAGCTGATAGAGTGACAGCGTGAGTGAATCGCGAAGGGCGAGCCGTCGGGCCTGCGGCCCTCCAGCTGATAGAGTGACAGCGTGAGTGAATCGCGAAGGGCGAGCCGTCGGGCCTGCGGCCCTCCAGCTGATAGAGTGACAGCGTGAGTGGTTCCCGTAGGGCGGGCCGTCGGGCCTGCGGCCCTCCAGCTGATAGAGTGACAGCGTGAGTGGTTCGCGTAGGGCGAGCCGTCGGGCCTGCGGCCCTTCAGCTGATAGAGCGACGGTGTGAGTGGTTCGCGAAGGGCGGGCCGTCGGGCCTGCGACCCTCCAGCTAATAGAGTGACAGCGTGAGTCGTTTACGTAGTGCGAGTTGTCGGGCCTGCGGCCCTTCAGCTGATAGAGTAACAGCGTGAGTGGTTCGCGAAGGGTGGGCCGTCGGGCCTGCGACCTTCCAGCTGATAGAGTGACAGCGTGAGTGGTTCGCGTAGGGCGAGCCGTCGGGCCTGCGGCCCTCCAGCTGATAAAGTGATAGCGTGAGTGGATCGTATAGGGAGAGCCGTCAGGCCTGCGGCTCTCCAGCTGATAGAGTGACAGCGTGAGTGGTTCGCGTAGGGCGAGCCGTCGGGCCTGCGGCCCTCCAGCTGATAGACTGACAGCGTGGGTGAATCGCGTAGGGCGAGCCGTCGGGCTGCGGCCCTCCAGCTGATAGAGTGACACCGTGAGTGAATCGTGTAGGGCCAGCTGTCGGACCTGCGACCCTCCGGTTAATAGGCTGACAGCGCAGGTGGTTTCCGTAGGACGTGCACTCGGACCTGCGGTCCTCCAGTTGATATACAAAGAGTGTGATGCTCTCGGATTCACGTAGTGCGTGCCATTAGTGCCGTCGGGCCTATGGCCCTCCGGTTGATAGGTTGCATGGATTGACCCTTTAGGCCCTCGGTTTGCGTCGGACATTCCGTCAGACCTGCGGTCCTCCGGTTGGTCGACTCAGAGAATTAGTTCATATTTTATAGTCTCGAAATTCGACTTGTATAAAAATTTTAACTTTAAATTCTCAATAAACCAAATTGATTGATATATTCCTTATTGTCAGATCTCTGTTGTCTAAGGTACTTACTTGTTGTATGAATAACACGTCCATTTGAGATACTTCGGGAATTCAACCTTACATTAACCACGCCGAGCCTTTGGTTTTTATTTGTCAATCGAGATATTAAATTTAAAAAAATGGTTTCGGATTTCTAAAAATATCTATTCAGCAGGGATTCGCCCATAAAATAATGTCCATAACGTTTACATTATGTGTCGTGATTCGTGAGGAAAGCGCGAGAGTATAAACGCTACTTAGCATGCATAATTGTATTACATATTACAAACAACATCGGTATAGTATCGGAAATTAACTTAACAATTGCACTAAAAACTTGAAAATAAAATAAGTAAAAAAAGTTTTAAGATAAACGGTTTTTATTGCACCAAAAACTAGAAAATAAAAATTTGTTATAACTAACCGTAGATGCAACTTTCTGTAGATTACTCACGTGAAACTATTATCACTGTAGTTTTCCCAAGTCGGATGCTGAAAGCCACCACGTTTAGCCTCTATGTTAGTGGATTAAGCGTTACCTAATCGGAAACTTTTACTAAACTAAAATAAAAACGGGGGGCGTTATTATGAAGAAAGAAACATATACAAGTTCAAAATATGTAATTGTAGCTTTAATTTTGCAATTAATCATCCATCTGTTCCATCACTTCCACAGAGGTAAATAGCTTTTATCAAGGCCAGAACAAAACTCATTACACTATTGCTGTCTTGATTTATATGTGTGTTCTTAAATTACTATAGTGACTTAATCAGTCACAATTGCGTACGCCCCACGTTTTTATTTCAGTTTGGTAAAAGTTTCCGATTAGGTAACGCTTAATCCACTAACATAGAGGCTAAACGTGGTGGCTTTCAGCATCCGACTTGGGAAAACTACAGTGATAATAGTTTCACGTGAGTAATCTACAGAAAGTTGCATCTACGGTTAGTTATAACAAATTTTTATTTTCTAGTTTTTGGTGCAATAAAAACCGTTTATCTTAAAACTTTTTTTACTTATTTTTCTTCAAGAAGGAGCTAGGCGAACTAGTACATATAGAATAATAAAACGTTATGAAGAAACGGGTGAAGTTAATTTTAAGATGATTCCGGAAAGAACTAGGACAGTGGCGGTACCTTGAAATATAAATCGGGTTAAAACGATTTTTGATAAGACTCCTTCAACGTTCGTCAGAGTGGCAGCGGATATATTAAAACTACCAAAATCATCTGTCGCCAGAATGAAGAGGAATGATCTATGGTTGCAAGCATATTCTTTATTCTTTTATTCTTTATCAACGACCATGTAAAAAACAGCTTACGCCAAGACATTACATGTGGAATTATCTATAAGCTAACGTGATTCTAGTAGTTATAACATTTTATGTAAACATAATGAAAAGGAAAAATTATCGGGTACAGTAGCAGATATTAAGGTAATGGTTAATTTTTCGTCTAAGTTGTGTCCATCTATCAGAAAAAAATAATTAGTTCATTAATTATTAGATAGTATTAGTAGTTTTAAATTAATTGATTAGGTAGTAAAGTTATTAATTAGTTCTATAGGTCTGTGGGTGGGTGCGTTGGAAGTTTGATAGGTGCGGATGTGATATGGAATAGTAAGGAGGTCTCTAGGGCGGCGCACTCGGCGCCCTACTGCAGCTGTATAGTTGTTAGGTATGAGGATGGCTATGCGCTCGAACACGGATGGGTTATCAATATGATTTCTGAGGAGTAGACAGTAATGAATGGCTAATGTTTGTTTACGTCTTAATTCTATGTGAAACAATCGGCGCCTAAGTACATAAAGCACCAAGAACTACGTGCCAAAAGAGGGTGACGAAGAGGAAATCTGTCAGGACGATTACTAAAAAAAGAATATACACGTACTTTTGTGCTAAACCTTCATTGCCTATTTGATTCCATTTTTAGTAGAATCACAAAACACCTCAGATTAAATTCCCAAAGGTGAATGCCTTAAAAAATCGTAAAACATGTTGAGGAAAATACGAGTTTATATTATTTCTTTTGGTCTACGCAACGCACCTAAATCTTCAATGTTGTTCAAATTGCTTACCTAGAACTGGTAGAGTAATTTCACTAGCAAACCAAAAAAAAAAGAATTTTTGGAAATAATATTCGCAATCAGTGCTGCAATCAAGAAAGTGAAATTGTAGTCCGTTTTGTGGCCATAAAAGTAAGCATTTCTCAATAATTTAAATTTACATGTTAAATATTCCGTTTTAAGTCATACTAATAATGTCAGCCGTGTGGTGACGGCAGTAAGAATACATTTGTCACCACCCCAACTCCTCCTGCGGGTGTCGTAAGAGTCGACTAAGGGATTGAAGTGTCACTGACCACTTTTTGATAAAAGATTGATGATGGGCAGCAGCGTCATCTTTTAAGTGATAATAGAAAAAATTTACATTCATAAAGTTCTCTGCATAATTGGCAAATGTTTATGAATACTATTTAGTATATCATAATTTCCGATTTCAAATAATACATTTTCTATGAAATCACGATTCATTCAATTTGTTAATATGTGTGAAATACTGGCATGTTCACATGTGTGTACTGAGATAAAGTACGGTCGAGGAATTTAATTTCCTACCCATTTCGTACCTTGTCATAGTAGTTATAATATGACAGTCCTAGCAGCTTTCATATTGATTGTCACTGTGACAAGGTACGAAATGGGTAGGAAATTAAATTCCTCCACTGTATAATAATTGTCAACAATATTTATTTCATATTTTAAAGACAAACGGGTCTTAATCACGTAAACTTACGTTTAATTACATCTTAACGTTTCGGGCATGACGTTACACCCGTGGTCGCAGGCAGACTGGCAAGAGAATGTATCAACACCTTCGAGCTGCGCGGGTAAAATAAGAGTGATAATCGTGAAAGTTTAAATCAATATAATATTTAAATATTTCATTCGGCGTTAGGGACAAAATTCTTATTACCTATGATCCTAACGACTGCGCCAGTAAGAAGCAATTCACATTATTTAAAGGTCTAACTACACTGGTTTACCGAAAACTCCACAAAAATAATCACACGGCATTGTATTCCGTTTCCTGAGCCCATCGATTGATTCTCCAATTTACGTGAAAAGCATCGTATTAGCAATGCGAATACAAATGAGTACGGGGCTCCAATCCGATTTTAAATGGATATTTTTTGTAAATTTTTGGAATTATTTATCAATGAAAGTTAGATTTATAAATATTCATTAAATGTATTGAAATTGAGTTTTGTAGAAGTACTAATCTGAGCCTCTATTTTTGTTTTTATACGGCTGATTATTTAATAGGGGTAACTGGCGACTTTTATTTCTTTTTGCTTAGGATGAAAAATATTTGTTTTAATGAGATAATCGTAATTTTTCTGAATACACTTATAACCCTGACTACAGTTTTTTATTGCCTGTAACTTGATCGGGAGTTTTGCTTAAAGAAACCGCAAAAATAGTCGGATAATGTGTTCATTAAGTAGGCAATATAACATTTTAACACGTACATTTTTCAATCAAAATTCGACATTTTACTTCCCTCGCCGTGTGGTGACGGCAGTAAAAATACATTTGTCACCACCCCAACTCCTCCTGCGGGTGTCGTAAGAGTCGACTAAGGGATTAAAGTGTCACTGACCATTCTACAAGATTGATGATGGCCAGCAGCGTCATCATAGTGGACACATTACTGCGATCGCCAATCCGCTTGCCGGCGTGGCGATTATGGGCATTTACCTCCTAATGCGTCTATACGCTAGTTAATACGAGAGGCCTACCTCCAGCAGTGGACTAACAACAAACGTTTCACGCGTCTTTCTCGAGTATACAGGTTGTGTACCTATTCAACGAGTGATAATTTAATAACGAATTTTATAGGAACCAAGGAACCTCTACATACCTATAACTATTTCATCTGTATATTCGTTTCATCAATAATAATTCAACGCGCCATGTATTGCATCCACATTAATTAAGTACCTAATAGTCATATCATATCAATCAATGTTACTTCTTGTGTCAAACTAAGTTGTAGATTACGTATATTGCTGTTCGATTGGACATTTCAAAAACCATTGCGCCAAATTAATTAAAAAAATATTTAAAATTTGCATGTTTACGTTACTTTCTATGAAAAAATCCACCTTACCCGCATTTTTAACAGAGAGTGTATTTGGGTAAAATTTATTTTCGTTGTCTTATTTTGTGTCCCTAAAAAACGTGATTCAGTGGTGATTTTTGTATGAGATGATGTTTGGTTTTCAATTTCTGATGCATGGATTAAAATCTGTCGTGAAAATGAAATATAAGTGCACCGGATTTTTTTTTATATTCTGAGTCGAAACAGCAACTAAAAGCGTGACAGAGTGGTATGAAACAAGACAACAATAATTTTGACCCATTTACAAAAAAACCTGGTTTAATGACATCAAAAACTTATTTAGACGAATATTAATGAAAATGTCAGTTTGTGTTATTAATTACAAAATATTAGCATTAAACAGTAAGTTCATAACTTTAAACTCATTAATTATCTTCATCCAGTAAACTTTTAATAGAAAAGTAAGTAACTGGAAAGTTGCAATTTAAATTACAGTTAATAAAGGGTGGGAAATAAGGCACTGGTTCCACCAACAGCGAGTTAGGCTATTAATAGCCCGGCTATAAAAAACAACAAAAGATAATAGCAAAAGAAAAGACATACAGAGACATTCGTTCACCACTGAGTTAGTTACTATACTAGCCTAAGTAACTAGTAGTATAGTTACCGATTTCAAAAATGAACATTTGATAGCTTAGCATTTTCGCGGACACTAAACGCTTACAGGCGTAATCTCATTGTTACTTCTATTGTGTATGGAGTAGTGTCCGCGAACGTGTTAGTAATGAGTCTTATACACTATACAGGGTGTAAATCTAATACGGGCGAAGCTCTTAACGGGTGTTAATTTACGACATAATAAGTACATTCAAATAACTTTCACTTAAAATTAGAGCAACAAAATTATGCACACAAAATAATTCAGCGTACAATGTAGAGCAACATACGCGAATTAAACACTCGTTGACTGCTAATTTCAAAAGCAGATGACGTAACTGCCATATCAACAATAACAAATGTTTGTACCTACATTGCTGCTCCTATAATCTTAAAAACTATCTGTGGAGTTATAATTAAGAGTAACTTTCAAAAAACCTTATAATCCATGATTACACTAATTAATCCCATGCCTGGTCTAATTGATTGCCCGTATTAGATTTACACACTGTATATATGACGTTATGACTATCGGAAAAATAGTGAGTCTTAGCCTCATATTAATAAGGATTAATCTGTAACTGTCAAAAGTTCATTCTTAGAAATCGGCAACTATAGTAAATAATCATCTAGAGAATGGAAACCATGTTAAAATATGGATATACATAGCTAAAATAATTATAATCTAGTTAACCTAATAATGGATGATCTAGGGCAATTATCAGACATGTATAATGTACATTTATTTACATTACATTGTACGTTTAAAATAATCATCCGGTGTTCATAACATTCAAAGCCTTTAAAACCAATCTTTTCAGTAAAATTATCAATTTTAAGACTCAAAGAACTGGGTTCGAACCTTGTACCCAAACGAATTCATCGGTGCGCGAAATTTCCAAAGGACTCACAAATTATTTGAAACACATACAACATGATGTATGCTTTAAGAAAATTCTAGTTAGTTAAGACCTTTTCGGTTGAGAATTTGTATGTGCGTCGCCAAGCAGAATTTGAGATGTTCCTTTGATGCTCTGAGCATTTGCAGTACAAGGGCTGCTACAGGGTGATATTTGGGATGGGATCAGAAATCAACATGCAAAGTAGTAGTAGTAGTAACAAAACATAACATGATAATAATCACTTTTAAAATAAGTACAAAGGTGAACTTATCCCATTAAGAGATCTCTTCCAGTTAACCTTTGAGCAGGTAAGGAGAACACTGAGGCGTCAGGTCCAGAAACTTGTCTAAATTCTCAGCGCGCCTATAGTTTCGTGTTTAAATGTTTTGTATGAGTTAATAAAATTATATAAAAAAATAAATACCTCCTAGGTAGTTTTTTTTTGGAGCTAGATTATTGTGTTTTTTAGCGGGACCTTACGGCTAAGTGGCGCCAACTAGTGGTATACGATTTCGATAAAACCCTCAAGGGTTCTACCCTTGAACTATGTCAAAATAACAAGTAGTAAGAGATTTCTTACAACATGATATGTCCCGTCAGTTTAACATTAGTTCCTGAGTGGCGTAGTTGTAATTATATAATTGACTGTTCGCAGTCTCTCTTCTACAATTAGATATCGGTGAAACGTGGAGGTAATTGTTTAATGGGCGGCAAGGGTCAGATATAGGCCTACTAATTTGACATGACTTGTGTCAAATTAGTATGAAAATAATTTACTCTGGTCAACCAATTGTAATTAATTATATAATTATTTCGTCCTTGACACATATCGTGGAACACGTTTGCAGATATATTTTTAAGTTAATACTAATTAATATAAATAATTACAACGAAAAATGTATAATTATGAACACAAAGTTTCGGATGTTAAATTCGTAATAAAACCAAGATTGTGTTTTAAAAGTGCGTGATTATGGAATAATGAAAGTTCTTAGGTTTGTTTACATTTTATTTCTATTTTACTGACAATTGGTATAGGTCAAAATTCTTTTCGTTGTCTTATTTTGTGACCCTAAAAAAAGTGACACAGTTGTGATTTTTGTATGAGATGATGTTTTGTTTCCAATTTTTGATGTATGGATTATATCCAGCGTGAAAAAGAAATACAAGTGCACCGGATTTTTTTTCATACTAAGTCGAGACAACAACTAGAAGCGTGACAGATTGGTATGAAACAAGACAAGGAAAATAATTTTGACCCAAGTATTGTATATCTTTGCCTATTACAATAAACAGTATTTTAATATGGTACAAATATTTTAACCACAAACGGGTCTTCATCGTTTAATATTTACCTGACGTTTCTCGTTAAAATATTAGTATTAATACTGATAATCGTAAAAGTTTGAATTAATATGGCTCAAATACTTACCTTCAGTATCTATTCTAACAGCTGCTAAAGTAATACCAGTATCGGAATACGATAATAAAAATGTTGCGCCGTAAAAAGATACGGCAAATACGGCAATCCCTTTACAGCCAGGGAAGCGATAAAACCCCATAATTTGGCGGAAAAACGCCTTTTCAATACAAATAATAAAAATACCTTCGTTAATACAGGGTGAAACTTGAGTCGTGAACAGTAATACGTTTTTATAACTCTAAACAACTAACAATTGAATGCCCTACAAATTATTTAAAATAGTCATGTTTCAAAACAAATATTTTATTGCGTTTATATAATTTTTAAGGTAATTTTATGAAATGATAACGGATATTTAAGCTATTTAAGACAGTATGTGTAATAAATATCTTTTAATTTTGTATGAAGACACAAAATCGGCGTTATTAATAACTTCTATTTGAATAGTAGTACGGTCAAATCGCACATAATTTTACCCTAAACTCGCAAATCAAGTAGTATCGCTGCATTTTTGGTATGTTGTTTAGACACCATAGGACAGTATAAAACCATATTTTGCAAGCAAAAAAAAGTTGTGCTAGCTGGGTAGTACGTGAAAAACTGCGAAATTTACGGCCATTTCTTAGTTTCTGATTTTTATTGAAAAAATCTTACGTTTTTTGATATCATATGTTATTAAACGTTTAAAGACTAATAAATTTCCAACAAGTTGAGCTAACATGCATTACCGTAGGTCTTATAGTTTCAGAGATTCAAGACTTTAAAAAGTACCCCTTTTTGTAAACTAGATATGTGTTTTGCTAACGTTTTCGACTTAATATCGCCTTACCTAATTATGCTACGAAAAACATGCAATAAAGACCTTATAGCGCATTTAATATTCTTTAATTTAAGGGTAAAATTAGGTCAGTGAACTTTGTAGTTGAAAGTATAAACCCGAAATTCCAAAGGCAGGAGGCCCGCTATCTATGTTTTTCATACAAATCGCAAGTCGAGTTGCAAAGCTGCAATTTTGGTATATTATAAAGGCCTTATAGATATATACGAAAATGCATATTAAAAGAAAAATAAAAAAATAATTTGGGCATAGGACGTAAAAAACTGAAAAAAATTCGCACTTTTTTTAGTTTTTGACGTTTCACTAAAAATCTATTATCTTTTTGATTCTGATTGCTATAAAACTAAGAAAGAACATTAAATTTGAAAGGATTTGAGCTACGTTGTATCACCGTAAGTTATATATATTTTGAGATACAACATTTAATAAAGTGCCCTTTTATCAAAACATAAACAAATTTTAGGTTACGTTAAAGCTATTCACTAAATATTGGCAAAACGTTCGCGCTAAGAAAAAAAAGTAATTGTAGATAGTAACTACATTAAATTTGGAACAAATTGAGCCGATAACAATTACTGTAAGTCTTATAGTTGGGGGTATACGAGGCTTCAAAACATGCATATATTTTCTTAACTTAATGAAGGGCACATTTTGAAATGTCGTATCTCTAAATCTATATAATTTAGGGTAATGCAAGGTAGCTCAAATCCTTTCAAATTTAATATTCTTTCATAGTCTTATAGCAATTAGTATCAAAAAGTTATAGTTTTTAAATTAAACGTCAAAAACTAAAACAAGTCCGATTTTTTTTCAGTTTTTACGTCCTATACCTAAATTCTTTTTTTTTTTTTCTTGTAATATGCATTTTCGTACATCCCCATAGAGCCTATATAATATACAAAAATTGCAGCTTTGCAACACGACTTGCCATTTGTATGAAAAACTTAGATAGCGGACCTCCTGCTTTTTGAATTTCGCGTTTTTAGTTTCAATTACAAAGTTTACTGCCCTGATTTTACCCTTAAATGAACGAATATTAATTGCGCTATAAGATAATTATTTCATGTTTTTCGTAGCATAATTAGGTAAGGCAATATTAAACCAAAAACGTTAGCAAAACTCAACATTTTATCTAGTTTACAAAACAGGGTACTATTTGAAGTCTCGAATCTCTGAAACTATAAGACCTACGGTAATGCATGTTATCTCATCTTGTTAAAAATTCATTCATCTTTAAACGTTACCTGATACATATTGTCAAAAAACGTAAGGCTTTTTTTATAAAAATCAGAAACTAAAAATAGACAGTAAATTTCACAGTTTTGCACGTATAACGCAGCTAGCACAACTTTTTTTTGCTTGCAAAATGTGGTTTTATACTGCCCTATGGTGTCTAAATAACATACCAAAAATGCAGCTTTACTACATGTTTTGCGAGTTTAATGTACGATTTGACCGTACTATAGGTAATTTAAATTATTAATTTATTATTATGATTTATTATTAGATTTATTATGTAATATCAATTTCACATTAAATATGGATTTAATTGATGTGGTCATTAAAAATATGAATGTCTGAGCAGAACTAAAACACAATCCTTAGATTCCTACCTACCTATAATATATAAAAAAATAAGATATAATTAATAACATGTCCAATTTTAAGTAACTTGTGAGTCTTAATTGTTAGTTGTTTATAGAGTTAGAAAAATGTATCACTGTTCACGATTCATGTTTCACCCTGTATACTAATCTGACACCTCATTTAATGGACGGAAATAAGCTTTATCAGTGTACGTGTAGGGAATATAATGGGATGCAGGTATTTTATTGCAAGGTACAACGAACTTAGAGGTACTAGAAATATGTGATCGTTTTGATACTTACGTTTAACCCCTTGAACCACTAAAGTGGTCGTGTGTTGTCATAACTACCACGTCAGCAGCCACTAAAGTAGTCATCGAGAGCTCTTTCAAAGACTATTTTACTGATAAATAACCATTATTTTCATGTTTTAACGACAGGTGGGTCATAATCGCGTAAACTTACATTTAATATTATCCTGACGTTTTGAAGGCGTCCATATGCAGTGAAAGCTACTTATTTTAGAATATGATCAATCTAAAAAGGTAAATCTATAAAAAAAAAAATCTGTCACTAATTATTTATACTTTAACATTTATTTAAAAAATATAATTGTTAAAAATACAAGTACCTACCTATCGCAAAAATAATTAAAAGCTAACCTTAACCTCTCATGGCCGTGTGATGAGGGCAGTAAGAGTACATTTGCCACCACCCCAACTCCTCCTGCGGGTCGTGACAGTCGAATAAGGGATTGAAGTGTCACTGACCATAATTTGATAAAATGTTGATGATGGGCAGCAGCGTCATCACATCATAGTCGACACATTACTGCGATCGCCAATCCGCTTGCCAAGCGTGGCGATTATGGGCATTTATCTCCTAATGCGTCTATACGCATAGTTAAGAGAGGCCTACGTCCAGCAGTGGACTATCAAAGGCTGATGATGATGAACTTAACCTCTCGTGTGTCGGGATTTTTTTTCTGATAATTGTCACATGCACTGATCAGGGTGGTTAGCCAAGTTGCCAATCGCTAACGCTTAAACGTCAGTCGTAAGCGAAAGGCAGCTAACTGTCTTTGTCGTACTAATATGCAAGAGTGAAGGAGAAGGAAAACTACGATACGCTACCAAGCGCTAGCGATTGGCAACTTGGCTAAGCAACCAGTGCTTACATTAGTTCGGTTGAGGTGATTGGCGGCAAAAGTGCTAACACACGTGGCATCCCAAATTGGCATCCCAATCTTCTAATTTACCTATAACAATCCAGAGTTGATCTGTCAGGGCATTCCCTAAGGATCTCAACAAAAACACCGTACCCTGACCCCAATCCCTCCAAACATACAGTGTGTAAATCTAATATGGGCGATCAATTAAACCAGGCATGGGATTCATTAGTGTAATCATGGATTACAAGGTTTTCTTAAAGTTACTCTTAATTATGACCCCTCAGAATTTTTTTAAAGATTATCGAAGCAGCAATGTAGGTACGAACATTTGTTATTATTTATATGTCATCTGCTCTTGAAATTAGCTGTCAACGAATGTTTAACTCGCGTATGTTGCTCTACATTGCGCGCCGAATAATTTTGTATGGAAAATTTTGTTGCTCTAATTTTAAGTAAAAGTTATTTGAATGTACTTATTATGTCGTAAACTAACACCCGTTAAGAGCTTCGCCCGTATTAGACTTACACCCTGTATACCCTGCAATTTTTACCAAATAGGCTTCTTATTTTCCTCCTAATTATTAAGCTTGTCACCGACTTGAGACATTTTTCTCCCTCATTTGTGATTACTAGCTTGGGAAATTTAATTTTCTCTCGTATTTTCAGAACATTTATCATGACTGTACGTTTTTTAAACTCTGGAGGCAAGTTCGGAAATTTAAAATATAATCTGATTTGACAATTCTGACGGTTCGCTGAGGTGCGATTGCATGTCACAGACGCAAGCCAAGTTTACATCTGCAAGTTTTTGTACAGTCAAGGGCAAAAATATGTATACATTTTTTAATTCTGACTAGAGCATAAGGTCTAAAATCGTATATATATTTATACCCCCGACTGTACATATGTGTTGAGACAAAGTTTTATGCACGAAAGAGATCCTGATATTTGCCACTCACTCTTTTCCATATAGTTGCATGTTAGGATGCTTAGCCAAGTTGCCAATCGCTAGCGCTTAGTAGCGTATCGTAGTTTTTCCTTTCTGTCACTCTTTTACATTAGTGCGACAAAGACAATCAGCTGCCTTTCGTTTACGATTGACGATTTAGTGTTAGCGATTAGCAACTTGGCTA
Organism: Thaumatotibia leucotreta; assembly: GCA_025490895.1. Classification (NCBI taxonomy): domain Eukaryota; kingdom Metazoa; phylum Arthropoda; class Insecta; order Lepidoptera; family Tortricidae; genus Thaumatotibia; species Thaumatotibia leucotreta. The sequence goes on along the minus strand of JALPQI010030267.1, from coordinate 469,768 downwards.
AGCACCCAGAGCTTTCGTATCATATTCGATTTATTTGGTTCATGGAAAAAGGAGATAGGAAATATAATATATAATTAGGAAAATATATCTTACGGCTTAAAGTAAGAAAGTTTATTGTCAATCAATTTATTTACAGTAAACACTAGCTACAAAATGATATAATTTATAATACAATATCTAATGATAACTTATTTTACAGTACCTACTTCAATGCGGTACAATTATTTTTCTTACTATCTACTAAATTACACCAAGTAAAAAAATGGATCAATTGTAATTCGTCTTGTATTCTGAAGTTTGAAGGTGCATTTAGACCAAACGGGCATTCGCTCATTCTATCCCCCTCTCTACGAAATCAACGAATTTCGACGAATCACGTTTTGTGTAAGTGTAACGAACGAATTTTATAGAGTGGGGGATAGTACGAGCGAATACTCGTTTGGTCTAAATGCACCTTTTGTGTTGAAAGTACTTAAAGTATACCGGGTGAAATAAGAAATGTCATGCAAAAAATCTTTAATTTAGTAATTTTACGATTTGTGTTTGCACTGCTGTGTTTCGGTTTGGGGCAATATAGCCGGTGTAATTACTGGCATAGATAGAGGCAATCCATCTAAGTCCTCAGGGTAGGCAGCGCATAGAAGATTTTTTGATCATTATAAAATAATATAATAAATAAATAAATATCTTGGGACATCTTACACAAATCGACCTAGTCCCACGGTAAGCTCAATTAAGGCTTGTGATGTGGGTACCAGGCGACGATATATATAATAGATAGATACATATAGATACTTAAATACATAGACAGCCATGACCAAGGAACAAACATTTGTGCTAAATAAATACACAAAGAATGCCCTCGCCGGGATTCGAACCCGGAACCTCCAGCTTCGTAGGCAGGGTCACACTACCAACTAGGCTACGGAGGCTGACAAAATTATGTCCATGGGCCTCAGTTACTGCTTTCCATCAGGTGGGCTGAGTGCTCAGTTGTCTACCTACGTCACATAAAAAATAAACTATATTTTTTGCCGAGTACATAAGTAAACTTTTCAATGACAAATTCTGGAGCTGAGTTTTAGGAGAATATAATATTAGTTTACAATTATTAATATGTTCAATCCATTTAGAGTTGGGCATATAATCCGATTACTCCTTTAGATTACTTTTGTATGTGTACTTTGTAATCTAGATTACATTTGTAAGTATTTCAAATGTAACACATGTAATTTGCATACAAATGTAATGTTCAGAAGTAATCCGAACCCAGCCAATATGCTTAGAACATAATTGGTATGTCAGTATGTCGCCGCGATTTACCATCTTTTACTAACTATGTGAATAAAAGAGGGATGGATAGTTTATCTCGCGGCGACATATTGTCGCACTAATCCTGTGCTAAGCCTACAACTCTGCTCGCATTCCCACATGTATCTCATTTTTTATTTATTCCACATTGTACAATTGAGAACACATGATAATTTAAACTTCTTATGTACCAGGGACTAATTACAGACATAACAGAATAAAATCATTACTGAATAATCTTTTAATAGCTGTACCACATTGAAATATTTTAACACAATGCATTATAATAGCAAGCTCATACATTCCGCAAATGCATTATTCAATAATCTGACTACATTTTATATCTACAATACTATCCCCTCTATTTAAATATGTAAAATAAAGGTAACAGTGCTCGAAACTGCACGAAAGTCCGTTGATCCATAGTTTTCTTTTCTTCTTAATGCGGCATAAGAGCTATGTCGCCGTGTCTCTTGTGTTCACACGGAAGCGCTAATCTTTTGGTCGTTTCTATGGCACTGGTGCCACCGCGAGCTACTAAGCTATGAACTATCGGCTATACAAGTATACATAAACACGAACAAAAGATACGCACTCCCGTGTAAATAAAAGAGACACGGCGATACTCGCCCGGCGGTGATAGCTGATAGCTGGGCCAGTAAAGTTTCGCCGTGTCTCTTTTATTTACACGGGAGTGCGTATCTGTTGTTCGTGTTTGTAGCAGATAGTTCATAGCTTAGTAGCTCGCGGTGAGACCAGTGCTGTAAAGTGCCATTCCAATACTAGTGCAGCCAGAGTCGAACACTGGTGCTTTTATATTACATTAATCTTTTGTGTAACAGCCGATTACTCAACAATTATGGCTTTAAAGTGGAGGCTAAGAAATGCGAAATGGCAAAAAAGATCTACCATGTTATCACCAGATGATGCCGTTTCCGTTTAGAAACATCACGATGTTTTCTGAGACAGTCAAAACGTGGAAAAGATCTACATTCGCGGTCAAAAAATACGGGTCAGGTGTAATTTTTCATAGAAACACTACAAACGGACTGATTTTAAATAAACTTTTCAAATATTAACAGGATAGGTAGAATCCTTTTTAACATCAGATCATATTGTTTGTTATGTTCCTGAATTAATCATACAATCAAAAGATAAAATGCACGATAGAGGAAAATTTTAGACTGTTTAAAAAACCGCCAAAAATGGATGGAAAAGGGGAGGTTTTAGTCATGAATGGATGCTAGCTGTTCACCACTGCAAATTTCGTGGTTTTCATAATGTCGTTAAGTAAAAAAATCTAATTATTTGCGTATGAAAACTTTTAACCATATCACTTTGTTTGTTATCGAGGAAATGAAAAAAGTTTGCAGCATTGTATTGTATTTTAGGAAAATACCATCTGTATGTAATGTTACCTATACACAAACGGCTACTATAACATCAACATAACTATGTTTACACCAACCTTTAATATTGTAAAATGCACATTACAAAAATGCTACACTTTAAAGCCACAATATTCTAGTAAATATTTAAATAATATTTAAAACTTCCAAGAAAGAGTAGTTGGTGCTAAATTGCAAGACATTTTATGGCTAAAGTTTTAGAGTATGATACTCTTGTAAGTCGGGACTTCGCTGTTTCAAGTTATGAAACTTCTTGGTACTTGGTATTACTTTTTAAGACAGTGTACAAACACTCGAAGTTTAAGTTCATATTTATTTAACACAATTGCTTATGTATTCGTCATCGTATGTCAAATAAATTTTACCCAAAACTTATTACGAAAATAACATTGAGGTTCTAATAAATGAACTTAAATACTTACAAGAGAAACGAAATTTGCTTAGCATAACTTTAAGTGTACAAATTGTTTGTCTAATAGTTTTTATTGCAAGCGATTATGTGATACCATTTTGTTATATGTGTTACAAAACAATTTGTTTGTAGGTAGGGTGTTTCACTTTTGTAAGGGCAAAAAAAAATTGTGATATTTTCCCTGACTTTGCTCGCGCCCTAAGTTTCTCTGATATAAAAATGATATATATACAATTTTATTGAGATTGGACAACGTTTAAAGGTTGCACACTTTTGAAAGTAAAGCCAAAGCCCCATACATTACAAAAAAAATTACTTTGTTATAAATTAATCAAATATAGTGAACCAACACTAAAAAAGAATGGAAAAGTCGAATTTAACGTCATATATTAAAAATGAAAACTTATTCTTTGGAAGTAGGTATAAATTCTAAAAAATATTTGTAGGGCACTTTTATGAAAACCTAATTCCCAGTGTTTTACTAGTTTCATAACTATAATAGATTAGTGTACTATATGTAAACATCCAATTATGGCCTAAAATTAAGTAAAAAACCGGGATCTAGGTTACTTTATAAATAATACCATATTAACGTTATAGTAAATTCACACTCGTGCTTAAAGAATAAAATCCTTTTTTTATATTTGACGATAGAATCTACTTTCTTAAGTAATTTTAGTGTTGGATCATTTTTTTTTATGAATTTATAACAAAGTAATTTTTTTCGTAATGTATGGGGCTTTGGCTCCACTTTCAAATTGTGCAACCTCTAAACGTTATCCAATCTCAATAAAATTTTAAATATATCATTTTTATATCAGAGAAACTTAGGGCGTGAGCAAAGTCAGAGAAAATTTCACAATTTTCAAAAATGAAACACCCGTAGGTATATTATAAACTTGTTGTTCTATAACATTACAAGGTAAATTTATCCCGGTCAAGGATGATTGAACGAAATATTTAATTTTGAAATACGAGTACTATGATGATTATTGCATATTTTAACGGTTCAATGTAAAAACAAATTGAACATCATAGTGTCGTGTATAATAAATTAAAATGCTCTGAGATATTTATTTTCGAACTAGTAATAAATAATTGAGTCTGACATTGTACGTGACATAAGGCAACTACCAAGAAGTTCAGTCTGACATTATAGTAATTAAACTATTGTTTATTTTTTTTTAAACAAAGGATGTAGGGGAATTCTAATAACTATAATTTAAAAATATTCATATTCTACATTTCACAAGTAACTAACGAAACACATAGGTATATAATTGTAATACAATTTTAACAATAAAAAGGCACTGTTTTGAATCGTAATTCAAACGGTATTTATATAAATTATAATTAAAATAGAACATTGTACAAATAAACATTGAGTTCCACTAACTTCACATGTAAAGTTAATAGGTGTTTTATAATAATGCTCGCAAATATTAAATTAGCTAATTTTGTCACATCTAAAACAAACAAATACAAAATGAAATCACAAATGTTATCATTCAGATTATTTGTCCAATAGAGCTTTTATTGAATCTGAATCATACACATGCAAATCTGTCTATAATTTGAAACAGGTACCATTACAGACAATGCCTTTCAAATCTTCATTATGTTTATCATTTCTTCGATTTCACCTTGTATTTGCGATTCAGATCAAAAACACTGATACTGATTAACAGATTAAAATAACATTTTTACTAGAACAAAGTGGAATAATGGGATTTAAACTTGGACAAAAACTACGTAGCACGTAACAGTCCTGCATATTTAGTTTGACTTGATTTTCAACTAAAACTCGAAGACCATTTATTTATTATTTAGGTATACAATTAACCATGAATCGGCCAGCATTTATTTTAACTTACACCCTTTAAAATGCCTATACCAGCATAAGACAGAAAACTACATATTAATTGAGTAGGTCATATAGGAAATTTGCAAATTTTATTTCGCCATTAATTACCAGTGATATTTCCTGGTAAAAAAATAAGTGATACTTATATTTGGTCATGGTCTCATACAAAATACAAAGTCATAAGCGTAAAATATTGGTTAGGGTAAGTTACCAAGAAAAATATTTTTATAATTAAACAAATGCGAAAAAGCTACCATTTTACTTTAATCCGATAAGTGTTTTAGTAAAACTGAAATTACAATTCTTTAATTGCACCAGTTTCAACAAAATAACTGTAGGTACTTGACTAGACACTGCTGAAAGACATTTGTAGGCTTCACATTAAGCTATACGGACTCCCAAGGACATCCGAGTAAATTTAATATTTAGACAGTAAAAAACTTTTCATTCCTGCCTGGAAAATGATATACTAGTATATAATAATGAAAATATACTAGTATATAATAATGAAAATATACTAGTATATAATAATGAAAATGGTCAGTTCTGTTATTGTATATGCCGGACTGTTGAGTGGTCATATCATACCCCTAAAATACATTTCTTGAATCATTGTCAGAAGACACGAAAATTGGTGTTTGGTGTTCTTAATATTAAACACGATTATCTTTTATGTTACAACTTCAAATCCATGGGTGCATTTTTGTCTTATGTACATTTAGTAAATAAGCTATTTATATTATATGTTATTTCACAGTCTGTAGACATTGATTTTATTATTTAAGTGTGCACCAAAGTAAGCGATATAGCAATACAATTGCATTTTCATTTTGATTTTAGGAAGACAGTCTCGCTATCAGACATATTGTGCCGATTTCATAGACATACTAAAAAGGAAAATATCCCGGATTTCTTTTATGCGTTCGTACAAGCTTAATATTTTTAATTGTTTCGCTAAAATCAAGAATAACCTGATACACTGAGATACATTCAAATGTCTTCAAAACTTTGGTATGTATATATTTAATATCAGAAGGTGAATTTGGATTCCCTAGTGACTTTTAGTCTTATTCCTATAAAAGCGGGCAGGTATTTTGAAATCCATCCTCTTCTGCTGGCAATATTTAATAGCAAATTCAAACGAGATACCTTTGGAGCTAATTAAAATTGCAAGCCTCACTCCTGACATAAAATACTGTAACGGTACTAAGATAATTACGTGAGTTTACACTTCATAGAAAAGATTTTAAGGTAGGTTTTCGAATGACTTTTCATTTGACTTAGTATACTTAATTATTACATAATTATCTAGATCTCTGAAGTTGTTCAAAAGTACGTGCTAAAGGAAAAGTTTTAAATTTGAACATGGAAATGGGAAAGCTTTTCTGACCCTTTCTAAGTAATTTATCAAAAGTGTTGTACAATTTTTCTTTAAGGTTGATTAAATTTACTATTAATTAATTTGTAGAGGTTTGGCATGGATGGAAGGAATAAATGGACCCTGATTTAATCTAAATTAAATCAATATGTAAAAAAATGGTTTACAAAAAATGCAACCCAAGTCAACCCTTTTTGTACTTCAGTATTTAACTGTAAAAGTTATAGTATAACAACATTTTTTAATTATATCATGATGTTTAAGAAAACTGCTTTCACAATATGACGGCATGTGCAGTTAGAGTTTTCAGGGATGCCGTTTGGGTTACACGTTTTGTATGCAGAATGCAGGTTTTGTAATTTATTTAATTACGTATTTGTGTTTTCAAGGTTTGGTCATTATATATTATCATCAAACATTTTTCACGGCGAAGCTACTGTACTCGTACCAGAAGTATATACAAAGATACAAGTTGTTTTTACAATATAATATACAATGCATGGTCCAATAAACTCGACATATATTAAATACACTACATGATAAATTGTCACTTACAAGTAAAATATTGCTGATACGTCATTTACGATAAACACGGGGAAAATACTGTATTTCTCACTTAATTTTCCATTACCTAGCTTATAACACACTTAACGATTATAGATTAAATTCTCTCGAAAATTTGGCACAATAACGATTTAAATCTACCAATTTTGCTATTTGGCGCTGCTACTGCAGGAAACGTCTCTGTCTTACATCTTTCTCTTCCATGTGTTAGAGAGAGACAAAATGATCAAATGTTTCAGCCATTTATTATGCGTGCGCAATAGTTTGTTGCTCTCAAAATTGCTATTATGATTAATTTTATTAAATAACATATTTTGGCTAGCAATTGATGACATAAGCCTAGCCGGATTTTCAATTTTCAATCAAATCTATCAAAAGGATCAAGTTCTATGTATATTGTGTATTATTGCGAAATGTTTTATATCCTACACCCGCAGGCAATCAATGTTTAAAATACGTGCTAACAATAAAATACATGTTCTGGGAAGCACCAACATAAGCGAAAAAACATTTTTTCCATTCACGTTCCATTTTTCAACTCTCTGGCTGAAACATCGCCTATACAAACTTATAAAATCGGATCGAATAACACTTAAAACGAACACAATACACTTAATCACACATGTAATGTCCATATTCTTTAGACGAACACAGGTCCGTCGTTCTCCACTCACAGGACGTTTAAATTCTCACAGTTTTTAAATTTGGAATCCTCCTTACCGAATATCCAGGTAAGCATTTGGCGGGCTTTCATGCTCGCTCGGACCACCCCTCTGGATTTATACCAGTGTGCTGGTGAAGACTCCCTGCCACCTTCTGCAGAGTACTGTTGCTTCTTTAGCCGGATCTGGTTGAGGATGCCGACAAGAAGTTCGTCGACATTGTGGTTGATGCCGACGGAGACTTCGACGAACTTGGCTTTGTATGTGCACGCTAGGCATTTGCCGTCTGGAAAAGAAATGTGAGTTTAGTAAGTTTGGTACTGGTAAATTAAGTTTTAAGCGATTAGGTATTTAATATACCCTGCTTACGAAGCTGGAGGTTCCGGGTTCGTCCCGGCGAGGGCATTATTTGAGTATTTAATTATCACAAATAATTGATTCTTGGTCATGGCTGTCTATGTATGTAAGTATATATTATGTATATATCTATTATATATATCGTCACCTAGTACCCACATCACAAGCCTTAAGAGCTTACAGTGGGACAAGGTCGATTTGTGTAAGATGTCCCAAGATATTTATTTATTAAAAAAAAAATAAGTAGTTTGAAAATTGTATAGTTCTTTTTTATTTTTTTATTACATCATGTTATTTACCTACACTGACGATCATCATTTAAATTCATGTAGATTAGTTTAAGACAATTTATAGAGTAATTTTATATTAACAGAATAAATAACCAAATCTAAATCTAAATATTATCAAGAAGATAACGATATCTATAATATATTCTAATAACTTTTTTTACATAATTGAATAAATTATCATAAAAGATTTTATTACTTCTATGCATTGCGCAATACAGACTTAAAAGCTACTTTTTAGGTAGGTACCTATAGATGGTGCATTATTTACGCACCAGTGCAAGAAATGGTTCATTTTCTTGTCAGATCGAAATCTCGAAGGGCCATCTATACTGAAAAAAGTCGTACAATACACATGCGAAACGTGAATTCATAAACTCCCTCCGGTCGTGTTTTAATTTATCGTCACTCGTTTTGCGTTAAATTTTTCAGTTGTATCGTAATTTACTAAGCTCGTCCTTACTCCACATTGTCACTTTAATATTCAAATATCCAAATAAATATCATATTATTTTCCCGTTATCTACGTATCTCCGGCATATTTATTATTATTAATAAAGCCCACTAACTAGATAGCACCACATAACCCACTTGAGACTCCTTTGGCAGCATAAAAATAGCGCAGCAAAGAACCAATTTGCCCTCTCATTATCCCCTATTATGGAACGAAATTGATTTCCCAGACGAATGGAACGAATGAAATGAACGAACGAATGGTGAACGCAAATGTCGCCAATGTAGCAAATTAAAATCATAACGTTTTGAGGTTTCATTTGATTGGCATCAGTAAGGGTTGCTGATTGGAATGGTTGTTGAGAATCTGTTGTTGGTTCAGTTAATTACGTTACTTCAGTTATTCTTGTTGCACTTATTAAGTTACCTTATAGATTCTGAACAACTAAGTTTTGTTGACGGTTATTTCATTGCGGTATCACTAATTGTCTACGATTCAATAAAAGTTTAATTTTGTGCACAGAAAAGCATCAAGATATTCTAGTATCGAAACTCTTAATTCCAGTAGCACAAGATGTAAAAATTCAAGGATTTTTCTAATATCCCGCAAAAATTGTAAGTAAAATTTCAGTGGTCATACATAACCGCATTACAAATACTTAGTTAAGATTACGAGACAGTAGCAATATACCGAGGATAAGTTTCATAAGTTGCCAAACTGCTATAGAGAATGTTCCTCTCCTATTAACTACATGACTGTATGGATGTATTAGGAGGTAACTAGGTACCCATAATCACTACGCTGGGCAAGCGGATTGGCGATCGCAGTAGTGTGTCCACTATGATGACGCTTCTGCATCTGCTATCCATCACGAATCTTCTGCCAGCGAATGGTCAGTGACATTTCAATCCCTTATGCCTCCATTACACGTCTGCGGATGGGTCCGCGGACGTCGGCATATGCATCCGCAGACGAAACTTCACCAACCGCCCACACGTCTGTTGATCGTGCAGTCTGAATACAATCTCGTCAGACGCTACACGTGAGAATGATGGACGTTGAAACTGTAGCAGCTAGCCCGTTTACGTGTGCCAATTACGTAATGCGTCATCGGCATCTTATTAAAATACGTAATTAATGACTTTAACTGTATTTTTTTATTGTCTTGGTGGTAAACCAGTAACTTGCAGGCATGCATTCGCATTGGTAGACGGCGGCCGACTGACGGCGCGTCGAACGTGTGGTCGCGATGCCGGACGCTCGACGCTGAGCCCTTTGATCCGGGCCACAAAAACCGACAACAAGTGGATCTGTGGCGGACGCGTCCGCGGACGTCAAATACCTACCGCAGATGACCAAATTATCTCGTCCGCGGATGCATCCGGCGATGACGTCCGCGGACCCATCCGCAGACGTGTAGTGGAGGCATTAGTCTATTTTTTGACACCCTTTATGAGACCCACGGGTAGTGCTAGGGTGGTAACCAATATATTCTTACTGACGTCACCACGCGGGGACAATATATAATACTTAACACGTATAATGACTATTGATTTCTCAGATTTATGTTTCTTTGGAGCACTTTGTTGTACTAATGTAAATGCATTAAATATTGAACACGCATTAGTTCGAAGCAGCTATCTTGCTATAATAACCGTCTATCATTTCAATTGACGTGTATCATTACTATCGGACAGTAGGTTTGGAGTTACTAGCAATGTACAAGTTACAAATAGGCTTACTCATGGCCACAGACTAGCCAAGGGTAGAGACGTGGCCTACGATGAAGTGAGTTTGCCCAGAAGGTGCCTATTCACCCTTGATTTGAAGGTTGACCGTATGATCTTGGAAATATAGACGCCGGCAGGGAATTCCACTCCTTGGCAGTACGCATAAGGAAAGAAGACGCAAAGCGCTTTGTACGAACAAATGGAATATCTACCAAGTAAGGGTGGAACCCGGCCGTGCGTCTAGAATTTCGATGGTAAAATGGGGATGGTGGAATAAGCTCATGAAGCTCTTGAGCACACTCCCCGAAGTGCAATCTGTAGAACACCGACAGACTGGCAACTTTCCGCCGAGGTTCTCATTGAGAGTGTTTCCATGAGAACTTATTAGAATGTGCTATAAATAATTAGTTTAAATCGTAAATAAGTAAACAAGGCAGTAAATTTAACTCATAAGACATGTCTCTAGTACGGTCTTGGCTTGATTAGATTATTTGTTAAATTGAGATTCCCGAGAACATTATCTATGCAAGTTTCGCAACTTATGAAACTTCTCCTCGGTATAATGCTAGAAGGTACTGGAAGTCACTGCAATTCAAAATTATTTACATGTAAGGTACAGTTGGTGAAAATATCGGGTAACACCAGCTACAAACATTACTCATGAGAAAGACTTAAAAACATTGTTTCTCTCAGTTAAAAGTATAATAAAATTGGGAGGCTTAGGAGCAGCAGTAGATGTCTTTCGGCTGATACGACGATGACGATACTACACAGATGTTTTTTGTTATAATTCTGTTTTAAAGTTTCCTTACAAATCATGTTGAGCATGCCCGAAAATGTTGGCTGAATGATAAGATAAGAAAGCAATATAAAAGAAAAGCGAAAGGAGCCATTAAAACTTGACAACTTGATTGGCCTTACGGGAATTCAAAGTTATTTCTGAGGCCCTAACACGAACATCGAAAATCGTAAAATAAACACGCTGTATAATTGTATATGCGCTGTATATTATAATACAAACATCATGTATTTTTAGTATTGAAAGGTAATTTTATCTTAGTCGTAACTCCTACTGCACGTTAAAATCATGGATATAAAGTTTCTTGCTATCTGATTACAATCTACTTGTAATTGCACTCGTAAACACCATTATTTAGATTCGTATTTCAGCGTGTAATTATTTGGTGTTAGCTTGTTTTTGTTACTTTTTATTTATGGCTTTAGTCTGAAAAACGATAACGTATAATTTCTTAGCTTTCTTAATTGTTTTTGGCGTGCAAACGAAAAAGTTGTACGTACGCACGTAATGTTTTTTTAAACAAACCTAATAGTTTAAAATTGTATTTACGGAGGTTGATACATTGATTGGTCAGCCTCTCTAGCCTAGTTGGTAGACCCTGCCTACGAAATTGGAGGTTCTGGGTTCGAATCCCGGCGAGGGCATTATTTGTTTATTTATTTATCACAAATATTTGTTCATTATACATATAATCGTCGCTTCATGATATCCAAATCACAAGCCTTAATTAAGTTTACCGTGGGTCTAGGTCAGATTGTGTAAGAAGTGCCAACATATTTATTTACTTATTTATTCTAATACGTTGTAGGTTTCTGAGAGGTTGATTGAGGTTGGTCAATGGCACTGTATTCTACCTAATAATATCTAGATTTTAATGACATAAGTAAGTCAATCTAGTTACCAACTAGCAAAGCCGATTTCACTCAAAGCATGTCACTGAATAATAACCTCGCCTTCTGTTATACCTTCTGGAAGAATACCTTCAAATTGATAGCGCTTTTAAGTAGCTGCTAGTGACATCTATCTCACCTTGTGTGGAGACAGCGCGACTTCGTGCTAAGTCAATCTTGTTGCCAACCAATACGGCGGGTCTCGCTCGAAGCATGTCGCTATCTAGTAACCTCGCTAGTTCTTTTTCTGCCTTTTGGAAGGATGCCTTATCAACGGCGCTGTATTCTATTTAACAATATCTCAATTTAATGAACTACATGACATCTCACCTTGTGACGAAACGGCACGACTTCGTGCTAAGTCAATCCTGTTGCCAACCAACAAAGCCGATTTCACTGAAAGCATGTCACTGAATAATAACCTCGCCTTCTGTTCTACCTTCTGGGAGAACACCTTCAAATTGATAGCTCTTGTAAGAAGCTGCTAGTGACATCTATCTCACCTTGTGTGGAGACAGCGCGACTTCGTGCTAAGTCAATCTTGTTGCCAACCAACACGGCGGGTCTCGCTCGAAGCATGTCGCTATCTAATAACCTCGCTAGCTCTTGTTCTGCCTTCTGGAAGGATGCCTTGTCGACTACGCTGTAGATTACTACGAAGGCATCTGGCGGTTCTGAGCGGTCTATTTCCTCCTGTAACAAAAAATCGATTCAGTTGAATGATTCCAATGATAATAATGATGATATAGGGTTTGTAACAGATTGTAGATTATTATCTGTGGCACTTGACACACGCACTTTGAATAAAGATGTCGTTGATACAGTATCATGTATTTTTACTATAATAGAAATTGATATTATTACATGGCGCAGACGGTAAAGAACAAAGAATAAATTGAGTGCAGTTAAAAATTAAAATAGGAGATAATGGAGACATTGAAGCAGCCACCACCATTGTCAATGGTTGGTGACTTATCTTTGAATTTTAAAAGATGGGAACAGAGATTCCTTTTATATTTCAAGGCGTCCGGGGCCGAAGGCAGATTAGACAAAGAAGGCCAAAAGGCTTTGCTGTTGCACGTAATAGGAGAAGATGCCTTGGAAGTATACAATACGCTGGACGTGCCGGAAACGTCGGACGTCAAGGACATCTTGAAGAAAATAGGAGAATATTGTTCGCCGGTAAAGAATGAAACTATGCAAAGGCATCTCTTCTTTACGAGAGAAAAAAAGGAGTCTGAAACTATAGATGAGTTTGTGACGTCTTTAAAAACTCTGAGTGTTGATTGCAATTTCGAAAAACTTAAGGATAGTTTAATTACAAGTCAAATTATTCGTGGCGTTGGCGATTCCAAACTGCAGGAAAAATTGCTTCAAGAAGGGTCACTGGACCTCCCTAAATGTGTCAGCATCTGCAAAGCTTCGGAACTTGCAACAGAAAATGTAAAGAAAATGACCACAGAAGCACAAGTACACGGAATAAATAATATGTCTCAAAAGTATGAGAAACAGAAATATGAGAAACCTCAGGGAAGTCGTGAGCGTACCCAAAAGTCACAAGAACAGCATCGGGACAGTCAGGATAATCGTCAAAGTTTTAAAAAGCAGTGTTATAGGTGTGGTTATTATCATGGCTTTAAATGTCCTGCATTTGGATACAGATGCAAGAAATGTAATAGATATGGGCACTATGCCAAAATGTGCAAGACTTCTTCTCAAGTGCATGGAGTACAAAACAAATCGTTGGATAGTGATGATTCTGACATTGTTATAGGTATGTTACAGCTCCAGCATGATCGAAATTTAAAAAAATCTTTGTATGAGCCCTTGTGCATAAACAAAAAAATTGTTGATGTTAAGTTAGACACAGGTAGTGATTGTGATGTTATGCCATTACATATCTTAAAAAAATTGTCATTGGAACAAAAATTAACAGAAAGTAGTATAAAACTTTGCAATTATAATGGCTCAAAAATTGAATGTATCGGACAAGTGTTGTTGAAATGTCAACTGTTAAATAAAAAATATGTCGCACTGTTGTTTCAGGTGGTTAATGAAAATTCTATAGCAGTCCTAGGTTACAAAACCATTTTTGCACTAAAGCTAATGAAACGTAAGTACCTAAACCAAATTAAATTAGATGTAAACAGTGATTATGAACAGATTGTTAAGGATCATATAGATTTGTTTGATGAGCGACTAGGGTTACTAAAAGATGTAGAGTATGAGATAAAGTTAAAGGATGATTGTCAACCCAAAATTGAGCCCTGCAGAGGTGTGCCCTTGGCATTGTATGATTCACTCAAACGAGAACTTGATAAAATGGAAAGATTAAATGTTATAAAGAAAATTTCTGAACCTACAGACTTTGTCAGTAATATTGTGATTGTAAAAAAACCTGATGGCAAATTAAGAGTATGTTTAGACCCCAATAACCTTAATAATTGTATAAAAAGAGAGCATTTTAAGTTACCAACCTTTGAAGAGGTATCGGCTAAAATGGCAGGTGCCACTGTGTTTAGCAAGTTAGATGCCTCAACTGCATTTTATTTGATTAAACTAAGCGAAAAAAGTTCAAAGCTTTGCACATTTGCATCACCATTTGGTCGATACTGCTTTTTGAGATTACCTTATGGGCTGGCCTCTGCCCCAGAGATTTTTCATAGGCAATATAGTCAAATATTTGAACAGGTGTCTGGTTGTGAAGCCTTTATTGATGACTTAATTGTATATGGAAAAACTAAAGAAGAACATGACAGGCAATTATTGGAAGTACTGAAAATAGCTAAGAATAATGGTATTAAATTTAACTTTAAAAAATGTGAATTTGGTGTTTCAGAAGTAACATACTTGGGGCACATATTATCAAAAGATGGTATTAAACCTGATCCAAGAAAAGTACAAGCAATACTAAATCTTGAAACACCAAAGAATGTAGCAGATTTACAAAGGGCTATAGGTATGATCACATATGTTGCTAAGTTTATTCCATCATTGTCTGAAGTCTGTCATCCATTGAGAAAATTAGTGAGAAAGGGTGTAGATTTTGTTTGGACTAGAGAACAAGATATTTGTTTTAAGCAGTTAAAAGATATCTTAATGTCACAACCAGTGTTGCAATTTTATGATCCTAACAAAACTTGTAAATTATCAGTAGATGCCTCAAAAAACTCTCTGGGAGCAGTTTTGCTTCAAAATGAACTACCTGTAGCATATGCATCAAAGGCAATGACTCCTACGCAACAAATGTATGCCCAAATAGAAAAAGAAATGCTTGCTATTGTCTATGGATGTCTACGCTTTCACCAATATGTTTATGGCAAAACAATTGAAGTAGAGTCAGACCACAAACCATTAGAAATTATATTTAAAAAACCTTTGTGTGACATTCCTCTGCGATTACAAAGAATGAGACTGCAATTGCAAAAATATGACTTGGTTGTAAAGTACAAAGCAGGTAAAGAACTATTGTTAGCAGATTCACTATCACGTAATTATAATAAATCTAAAGATGACGACACAATTTTAGAAGATCTTGTTGAACCTCATGTTAGCATGATAAGAAGTAATTTGAAAATACGCCCAGATAAATATAATTATATTAAATCGGAAACGTCTAATGACAAGCATCTGAGTGAACTCACTAAGTACATAAGAGATGGATGGCCTGATATAAAACATGTACCAGATTACTTAAAACCATATTATACATTTAAAGAAGAATTATTCATCTTTGATGATCTGGTATACAAAAACAGTTGCCTTGTTATTCCTTTATCATTGAGAAAAGAAATGCTAAATAAAATTCATTACAATCACCTAGGTGTCGAAAAATGTAAATCTCGAGCTAGAAAATGCTTATTTTGGCCTAAAATGACATTAGATATTGAAAACAAAGTAGCTAACTGTAATACTTGTAACAGGTTTAAGAAAAAAAATTGTAAGGAGCCTATGACGATAAGAGATTTTCCTGAAGAACCATGGTCGATGTTAGGTTGTGATGTGTTTCATTACAAGAATGATAATTATATCATAGTGGTTGATTATTTCAGTAAATATGTGGAGGTAGCAAAATTAGATGATCTGTCAGCTGAAAATACCATCAGTGTTCTTAAAAATATATTTAGTAGACATGGCATCCCAGATGTACTGTTCTCAGATAATGGAACAAACTTTTCTAGTTATAAGTTTAAAGAATTTGCAAAGCAATGGGAATTCGAACATAAAACCAGTAGTCCACTGTACTCTCAGTCTAATGGCCTTGCTGAAAGATTTATACAGACAGTAAAAAATATTTTTAAAAAGGCTGATTATGAACATAAAGATAAAGATCTAGCTCTATTAGAATTTAGAAATACACCTCTATCACATGATTCACAGCTTGAAACTCCATCAGAATTATTAATGGGCAGGCAAATAAGAGGTTTACTGCCTATAAAAGAAAACCATAAGAAAAATAAAAATATGGAAAACAGGTTGTACAAAAATGCTAATAAACAGAAATATTACTATGACAGGAATACAAAACAAATGTCTGAGTTGGTGCCCGGTCAAAATGTTATTATTAAAGATAATTTAAGTAGAAAACCTAATCTATTTGGAAAAGTGTTACGTCGTGATGAGAGACCAAATTCATATGTTGTTCAAACAGAAAAAGGAAATGTAATTAACAGAAACAGGAGGTATTTAATACATAACAAGTCTGATGTAAAAATTAATAGTAGTAGTGACTATTATACAACGCATAAGTCGTCTAATGAAAGCAATGTAACCCCTGATACTGAACCTAGTCAAGCTATCCCTCCTGAGTCTGTTAGTCCTAAACCTAATAAACATGTAATTCCCTCTGATGATATATCGGGTGAAAATTGTCACGCAGATGTGAGTCTGGATACTTCAGTCTACAGTACACCCAAAAGCAATATTGATGTACCATTAACAAAGAATTTTGATGCTGAAGTATGCAGATCAAGAAGTGGGCGAAATGTTCAAAGGCCCAAGTACTTATCAGATTATGTAACAGATTAAATTTAAATTCAATAATATTAAGTACTTATTTAGAAGAAAGGAGATGTAACAGATTGTAGATTATTATCTGTGGCACTTGACACACGCACTTTGAATAAAGATGTCGTTGATACAGTATCATGTATTTTTACTATAATAGAAATTGATATTATTACAGGGTTAAAACGTTTTTCTTCTACATAAGTTGCTTAGTACCAACAACTATATTTTATATATTAACTAATTAGATTACCTTGGGACTAGGGCAATTTGTGTAAGAATGTCCCGTGATATTTATTATAAATTATCTTAGTTTCTGATTAACATCCTTTCGCCGCAAAGTATCTTCATTAGCTCGCGGTCTGCTCCGTCATCGTCTTTTTCGGCGATGACACGTCACTTTTCGGACAAAGTTTGGTTATACAATGAAAATTCGTTTAAAACTCATTTTTGTGAAGTTATTTTGTTAAAATATTTATCTTCCGTTACACGGATTTTGGACCAAGGTTTGGATTTTTGTGTCAAATCTTACAGCCACCATCAGGATAATATATCGGAGCGGCCACAAATCTCTATTCTGAGCAGAGTGCTTAGACAAATTGCCAATCGCTAACGCTTAATCGTCAATCGTAAGCGACAGGCAGCTAACTCTCTTTGTCGCACTAATATGAAAGAGTGACAGAGAGGGAAACCTACGATACGCTACTAAGCGTTAGCGATTGGCAACTTGGCTAAGCGTCCTGGCTTTTATAGCTAGCATTAGAGTGTATGTTCAGATATTTTATCATCATTATCAGCCTATTATAGTCTACTGCTTTATGATGACGCTGCTGCCTATCATCAATTTTTTATCAAATCATGGTCAGTGGCACCTCAATCCCTTAGTCGACTCTTACGACATATTCATATTCATATATTCATATTATTCTATATAATGTCCCACTGCTGAACACAGGCCTCCTCTCATATATGAGAGGGATTGGGTTATTATAGTCCCCATGCTGGCCCTAAACGGGTTGGGAACTTCACATACACCTTTGAATTTCTTCGCGGATGTATGTAGGTTTCCTCACGATGTTTTCTTTCACCGAAAACTAATGGTAAATATCATCTGATTTCCGTACATAAGTTTCGGAAAACTCATTGGTACGTGCCAGGATTTGAACCCACGACCTCCTGATTGAAAGTCAAACGTTTAAATCATTGAGCCACTACCGCTTCTTATTTGTTATTGGTTTATGTCTGTCTTATTCCCCAATAAAGAAAATAAAATTAAATTAAAATATACCAAAATCAAACCTCAAGACATCAATCACTGATAACGCAACCTTTCAGCCCGTTATCAATGAGAGAATTGCCTTACCCTACCCTTCGTACCCAGGGTTGCCACCCGTACTTTAATATAAAGTATTGTACTCTATTTTGACTGTTTGTACTTTATAGCCAAAGTCATTTAAGTTGTTACAATTTATTGTTAAAACCTCATACAGTATCAATAACACGTCTCAAATCCACAGCGCAGGCTTCGTAATATGGGAACAAAAAAAATAATAACTATGCAGCACAAAACAAACAATAAAGCAATCCGCAACAGGCTTCGTCATAATGCCTTACACTACGAGTCATTTAAATATATATAGATTAAAGTACTTTATTTTTATGCTGTGTACAGTCAAGGGCAAAAAAATGTATAGGTACATTTTTTTACTTCTGACTAGAACATAAGGTCTAAAATTGTATATATATTTATACCCCTGACTGTACTTTTTATTTTGGAACCGTCATACGACAAAGTCCGAAAGGAACCGTCACTACATAGTATAAAATAAAGTCACTTTTTCTGTCCCTATGTCCCTTTGTACGCTTATATCTTTAAAACTACGCAACGGATTTTGGTGAGATTTTTTTTAATAGGTAGAGTAATTCAAGAGGAAGGTTTTTATGTAGGTATAGTACCCGTGTGAAGCCGGGGCGGGTCGCTAGTAATTTATAATTATGTGGCGTGAAAAGGTGGCAACCCTGTTCGTACCCTCGCTGGAACACCACAAAGAGATTATTATCGAGGTAAATGTAGCCATATTTCAACTCTTGTTTATTTGTACCAAGGCATATTTTTATGTTGGATGTATCATATTATGGGTAGGGCAGTGATTGTCCCTTTCGCTCTTACAGATATATTGATAAACCGAAAGGGACTAACAATACTTAGGGGGCTTGCTAAGTTAGGAGTCGGTTATTTAAAAGGGGGTAAGTTTTTAAGCTAAAACAGTCATTTACATTTTAAGTATGAGTTAAAATGGGATATTTACCGTGTAAATTGATTTTTTTGAGCATCCAATATTTCGGTATTCTTGCAAATGCAATCTTTTGTTCAACGCCATGTTCATGGGTGAATGTCTGAGCGTTTCAACCGCCCAATTTTGATGGCATCATTTTTGCCGAAGTTTCTATTCGTTACAGTATGCTACTTTGTCATTTCAGGGAGGCACGGTACCTTATAGAAATGACGAAGTATAACATTGAGATGTTTAGAAACTTCGGTAAAAATTATGCCACCAAAATAAGGCGGTTGAAACGCTCAGATATTGACCATTTGCGACAGTGTCGAAATATCAGGTGCTCAATAACTGGGTGAAGGCCTCCCTCAAAGATTGCCACAATGACTGGTTCTGCGGCACCCGCATCTAGCGGACTCCTGCGACTTTTACTAGGTAGTAAGCCGCTAAGTATGTGTTGTCCCTTTCGCTCTTATAGGCATATTGGTAAGACTGAAAGGGATAAACAATACTTAGTGGCTTGCTAGGTTACGAGTCGGCTATGAATAAGGGGTTGATGTTTACCTTAGAAGTGGTACAGTTGACGAAGTATAACTCTGATTCTTCCCCGTTTAGCATTATTGATACTTTTTGGCATTCTTCTGCATCTGGATCTGAAACAAAAAATCAGCATAAATTAATAAAAAAACAATAAATAAATTGGGTCACCTTACAGAAACCGACGGAAGCTCGGTAAGCTCAATTAAGCCTTGTGATTTGGGTACTGAACGACGATGTATATAATATATAGATACATATAGATACCTACTTAAAATGCTTCGAAACATAAACAGCCACGACCAAGGAACAAGTATTTGTGATAGATATATAAATGATGATCTCCAAATTGCTAAACTGAAGTGGCAGTGGACAGGGCACATTGCACGTAGAACCGATGGCCGTTAGAGCGGTTCTCGAGTGGCGGCCTCGTACCGGAAGGGGTAGGCCCCCACCAGGTGAACTGATGACCTAGTGAAGGTCAATCAGTCAAAGGAGTCCGCTGGATGTGGGTGGCGCAGGGCCGGTCATTGTGGTCAACTTTGGGGTAGGCCCATGTTCAGCAGTGGACGTCTTTCGGCTGATATGATGATGATGACCTCACCGGGATTCAAACCCGGAACCTCCAGCTTCCGCACCGTCACTACCAACTAGGTTACGAAGGCTGACAGCACATCAACCATAATTATTAAAGGTCCGACGCCGAAGCGAAGATGTAAAATGTTATTCTTGACACAAACGGATGACTTGTGTTCAAGTATGATATTACTTGTACAAGTAGACTCTGCTCTTCCTAGGTTAAATTCTCCTTCCATTAAAATATAGTTTATAAAATTAACACCAAAACCGAGTTTTTATTGAAACTTAGTGCTCAATTGTCGTTACAATTTGACGCTAATTATGTGTTCTAAAAGTGAAAAAGCTCGTAAACAACGTTATTCTCGACACAAACGGATGACATACTTGTGTTAAAGTAGGATATTACTTGTACAAGTATACTCGTATAAAGGTCAGTGACGTATGCACAGGGTCGTGTTTCGGGGCATCAATCAGCACGCGACATGATGATTACTGCGGGCCAGTGTGTGGCCACGAAAATAACGAGTTTCTGGCGGTACATGGCTGTAAGTACCTATATTATCAAAACTCATATAACATTTCTCGTTTCTTTTCGCAACGTAATGGTTGGTAGACTCGGTCGGTAGCAGGGAGGATTGTCGTTCTGTTCCACCCTGTATAAACCAATCCATCCTAATTTGGGTAATTTCTCTAAAATTGGTACATGTAAGAGTATTTTAGCTCAGTCATTACATAAGTTGCTCATTAGGAACGGAAAAAAATTACATTTTAGTCAAATCGGCATAAAAAAGTTAGTTTTTTAAATGTTTTTAATGCCCCACTACATAAAAAAGTATTGCAATACAAATATAAAAAAGGTTTATGACAATATGGTTTAATCTATCAATCACAATACGCTAAGCGCATGGTTGAACCTAACAAGAATAAAATTCAGCACGAAGAAAATGCATATTGAAGCTTTTTGATAAGCATAGCTCATAACGCGTAAGAACTGTAAAATATATTTCTTTTTAGTGCGTTTTAAGTCAATTTTGAAGATAATACGTCCCTTAAGGCCCGCTCATAACTAATATTAAGTTATTAATTAGTGACTTTAGTCGCTCAAGTATAATAAGGCAACTCCTTTGTATCAATTTTCGAATTACTTTCAGACAAAACAATTTACATGACTTTAATACTTTGAGCGCGGGGAACTCCCGAGGGGAGTTCTCTGTGGGAGGTCCATTTTCGCTACAAAGCGGAAAAATCACGGGACCGGCTACGAGCGTAGCGCGTAGCACTAGTCCGCAATGAAATTGTTAATGAACAGACATCGGATTCCTTGGGGCAAATCTTCTCGATAGCTAGGGACTTCCTATATATCATTTATTTTAGGATGATTTATATTTCGTTTTAAATACTAGTGACACAAAGGTTTGCTTAAAAAGTTTTTTTAGAAATAAAACAAAAACTAAATGTTCTCATTCTTATTGCAAACGTTTTTGAAAATTTACTCGTCACAATAAAAATAGGGTTCTATTTTTTAAATAGGTACGTATTTTTTATTTTCACTCAAAAATATAAAATGAATAAATAAGCTAAGTGTGATTTTCATACTTGTCTTTAGACCAATACATAGTTACAAAAAAAAAAACATACAATGTTGGGGGCGGTCACTAGTATGTAGAACTAGTATCGAGAATTCGTTAATGAAAGTTTAGCAAACCTTAGTGCCTTTAAACTGTAACTTATTCGACCACTAATTATATTTCGGGAAATTGCGAGTTTCGTGGCCCCGTGTACATATGAATCGTTGGTAATTCTGTGTAACTGAGTTACATATAACTTAATTTGCTAGCTGAATATCTGCGTAACTGTCGCTCCAAAATATGAGGTTAATGAGGTTATTATACGTGGAATTATTTTGGCAGAGAGATATATTACAAAAAAAGGTGCATTATTATGATTTTAGGGTTCCAAGTAGCCCTTGTCTGCCTGTTCATTCGTGACTATATCAGCCGAAAGACGTCCGCTGCAGGCCACATAGGCCTCCCACAAAGATTGTCACAATGATCGGTCCTGCGCCACCCGCATCCAGCGGACTCCTGCGACCTTCACTGATGATGATCGGTTATGATGGTCCCGTTTTGCCTATTTATCGCGCTACGCATCACTTTCGCGCTTGTATACTTGTTAGAACGTGACGGCAACGCCGACGAACGATTACACGCGGTACCATCATAAGGCTACAGGTCATCTAATTAATGAATACTACCTATGTAAATAAATAAACAAATATCTTCGGAAATCTTACACAAATCGACCTAGTCCCACGATAAGCTCAATTAAGGTTTGTGATGAACGCGATGATGCATACAGGGTGCTCGCGAGCATTCCGAAAGATTTTAACTACCTATGCATTCTAGACATCAAAATAAACAAAAAATATTATGAGACCTTATGTCAAATCCACCAAAAAAATATATTTTTTTCTTTTTTTTAGTCTTTTCGAATATTTTTTAACATTTTCAATAGGTACTTTTTATCATAACAATAATTTGATTAAATTATTTATTTCAAAAGTTTTTTTAGGTACAGGTTATTTCGTCAAGACTATTCGTATTTTTTGATGGTCAGGCAAAAGGTGTGGTAATATTAGAACACATTGTGGTAGCATTGTAATCAAAAAGAAGTTAAATGACGAGTTACGTCGAAAAACTTATTTCGATTTGATTATCTCTGAAACCAAGCCGAATCCAGGAAATTTTAAATAACATTATAGACTCTAAATATGGCCAGGAATCCAGCATTAAAATCTTTCGGTTTCCTCGCGAGCAACCTGTATAATAGATAGATAAGTATATCGTATATGGACAGATACTTAAATACATAGACAACCATGATCAAAGAACAAATATTTGTGATAAATATATACACAAATAATGCCCTCGCCGGGATTCGAACCCGAAACCTCCAAAGTCGTTGGCAGGGTCACTATCATAATAATAGAATATTATTTAACAAAACTGCATAAGGAAATAACATTTTTTTTTTAACAGTGGGATGATGTTCAATTTAATTAATATACGCGAGTTTATCCGTTTTTCATGCCTTTATTTTATGTGTAATCCTTGTGGTAACCGAAGAAAATACGAAATAACATTATTTAAGAAATCTTTAAAGCATACTGAAAAGCCTTCCAATCTACTTCCACTTTCGCTATTCTAGATTCTATCGACATTATAACGCAATCTGTTATTATCATAATCATATTTTCCGGATGAGATACGATCGTTCCAGTTGGATGGTTTGTGTCAACAACAATTTGGTGAGAAGATAGTTTAATAGTCGAAGAACATTAATGAAGTACGTCATAGGTAAACAGAGTGTTTAAATATGGTACCGGCGATAAATAAACTAAAATTAATAATAATAATAAAATAATAATAAATATCTTGGGACATCTTACACAAACCTAGTCCCGCGGTAAGCTCAATTATTTAAGGCTTGTGATGTGTAAGGCGTGGGAATCCGTCGCTCCATCTTGTGGCCCCCCACAAGATGGAGCGACGACCTGGTAAAGGTTGCGGGTGTCCAATGAATGCGGACAGCTCACGACCGATCTTTGTGGAACTCTCTGGGGGAGGTCTATGTCCAGTGGACGTCAATTGGCTGATGATGATGATGATGTGGATACAGGTAAATTCACCAAAGCTGGCACGAATGGAATGAATGAAAGGAATCACATCTATCATTTTCATTGTGTGTATGCGGCCGTGCTTCACCAACCTGTATCTATTGTCATTTTGAAAATGACAATAGACACACATAGATACATTCTGTCCCTTACTCGCTCCATTCGTGCCAGCTTTCGTGAATTTACCTGTACTAGGCGACGATATATATATAATAGATAGATACATATAGATACTTAAATACATAGACAGCCATGACCAAGGAACAAATATTTGTGATAAATAAATACATAAATAATGCCCTCGCCTGGATTCGATTTTTAATTTGACACGTGTTTAGAAATTCCTTTATTACAATGATTTTAATTCCATTCCCTCGGTGGTTTGTTAACTTTGCCTTTGTTGGTACATAACATCACATTTAATTTCTTGTTTAAACTTTATTTTGACCTCCCAAATAATTTGTGAGGACTTATTGAACATTAATGTTTATATAGTACACAGTATTTTTTTGGGAGTTGCGCGTACTCCTTTCTCTCTTTTTTGTTGTATAAAAGGTCCTGGCAGAATATCAGCGATGTGGCATGCTGCATGCTGCATCATTATGCTGAGCCAGCACGTTCTCTGCCACGACACATGGCTTTATTAATTATTGATAAGTTATCCTAAGTTGCATGTTTTTTCTGCTATTTATCTTTATTACATCGCTTTTGTACCTACTGATTGTGAACGCCATGTATGTTGTGGACATGAGTAAAGTCTTTTTCACCACACTGCTCGTAAACACGCTGTTTGTCCTTCAATTTCAGAGCGCAAAACTGTGTTTTAATCTCTAGAGGTTAAAGTAATTTTTTTTAATCTTTTGGATAGACTAAGGCAATAACTTATACGGCCTGAGAGTGCAATAAGCTTGACGTTTGAACTAGACAGTACGTTCGAAAACTCAATAGTTTCAAACAGATTCATACACATGAACCTTTCATAATATTATATTAAATATGCTAAAATCCAAATTAAATACAACATTTTGTTGTAAAAGGCATTAAAAGTTCTAAAAATACGACAAATAAAAACAATAGGAAAATGAAAGTGTTGACACTATGCAAATTTCAGAACGCATCCGAATATTTTTTTCTTTTAAAATTTAAACGAGTTCGGTCGTGTTTTGTTTTCTTTCATTCTTAATTTTCAAGTTTGAAATTCGCGAAATGCGAAAGTGGGATAATTCCGAAAATCACAGAAAAATCGGCAATAACTACATGAGTCTCATTTTGGAATTATCCAGAATGTTTAAGTATTGCCACTCCAAGATAAATATTTGAGGTTATTGTTTTATTATTTGTTGATTTGTTTATTTTTTGGAAGTTGAGGACTTGCAAATAAATACCTTCTAATTTGTTATATTTGAGTTTCATTTCGCATGTTTCCTCGCTTTAGTGTGGTAAAAAATGTTGTGTTTCACTCGGCAGCAAAGCTTGTTCAACTCTCGTGCCTTAAAACCCTCGCATCGCTCAAGATTCCATTTTATGAACCACTCGCTGCGCTCGTGGTTCAAATTCTGGAATGTTTCGCTTGCTCGGGTTTCAATATTTGCACGAGAGTTAAACAATCACTTTGCTCCCTAGTAAAACAAATAACTATTATCTATCTATCTATCTACACATTGTAAAAGCATGAAATAAAACTCTCTTTGTTGATATAGCCACAAACTTTGTCATATAATTAAATCATATCACCGGCCTTTATCAGTCTACTGCCAGACAAGAGACTCTCCTTAACCTATGTGCATTAGGGTGGATCGATTTTTTATTTTTGGGAATTCATAAAATATTTTTTTGGATCGATACTTCGTGGCTAGAGAAACAAAAAATATTAAGATCAGTTTTGGATTCACTTTTATTCTGTACTTTGTTTATGGGCTCAAAGATAGACTCAATTTTTAAGGTTTTTTTAAGAAGTCAGTAGTTCGTGGATATTTTCTGTTTTACTTATGAGGTTATGAGAACGAAGAAACAAAACGACATTATTTGTCATAAATTAAGAATTTGCATAATTTAATTACATGAAAATTATAACTAGTATCGGCAAAAACTGGTTTTCAACTTTGAGGCTCTTGCGGCAGTACCTGCCAAATGATTACCGGAAAAAGATACATTGTTAAAGAATGTTACTTTTTACGACCATCATTTTATTGGCCAGAGGTTCCCAAAATCGGGAAAAAAAAATTTCATACTTCAATGTATGAACCAAATTTTGTTTTCAAGAATTTCTGAAACACGGCCCTATAAGAATAACCTGTCTAAAAAGTAACATCTTCAACAATATATCTTTTTCCAATAATCATTCGGGAAGTACTGCCGCAAGAGCCTCGAAGTTGAAAATCATTTTTTGGAGATACTGCTAACAATGTTCATATAATTAAAGCACGCAAATCCAAAATTTATGCAAAATAAACTTATTTAAATATTTATCACACGGGTTACTCACGTAATTTAAGTCGATAATTTGCTCGACATGTTTCGATCCATTTAAAGGATCCTCATCATGGAGTATCCGCGACCAAAGCCCGACGTGTACTGCGGGCTGGCGCTCTGCTAGAGCGGGTGCTGGCCGCGGGCAGCGCTGGCGGGGGCGGCGAAGGAGGAAAACTACCCTCATTGTCACTTTTGTCGAAAAGCGGGTTGCACACAACACTCACTACGTCACTAGGTAATAAGGGCACGTCTACACTGTCTACCGATGCAATATACCGATGAGTAACCCGTGTGATAAATATTTAAATATGTTTGAGTCCCACTTTAGTTATAATTCCAAAACAATCTTATTTTGTTTATCCATAACAGTAAAACAGAAAATATCCATGCTCATCTGAGTTTTCTTAAAAAAACCTTAAAAATAAGGCCGATCTTGGGGCCTCTAAATGGGGTCCAAAATGATAAAATATCCTAAAATGATCATAAGATTTTTTGTTTCTCTAGCCACATAGTATCGATTCGTAATAGTACATTGTGCATCAAGGGAGGTAAGTACGGAATTACTAACGAGAGTGTTAGAAGCCCGACGCCGTTAGGCGGAGGGCTTTTATGACTCGAGTTAGTATTCCGCTTACCGAACGTGATGCATACAATGTTTTTCATCACACTTGCCGACAAAAAAATAATTTTGAGACATAATATTATTAAATGACGTACTGATATTTCTATTACTCCCTAGGGAATATCACTTTTCTATTACTCCCGCTACGCGCGCAAGCAATGGCGCGCTTAGACAGCAAGTGTGATGAAAAGATTATTTTATGATTATCCGAAAATAAAAAAATCGATCCACCTTAATGTGCATGGACGCATTACGAGGTTAAGAGGTATGTCCATAATTGTGACGCTGGGCAAGCGAGTTGGCAATCGCAGTAATGTGTCAACTATGATGATACTGCTGCCCACCATCATCATCATCATCGGCCTATGTTAGTCCACTGCTGGACGTAGGCCTCTCCTATTAACTATGCGAATAGATGCATTAGGAGGTAAATGCCCATAATCGCCACGCTGGGCAAGCGGATTGACGATCGCAGTAATGTGTCCACTATGATGACGCTGCTGCCCATCATCAATCTTGTAGAATGGTCAGTGACACTTCAATTCCTTAGTCGACTCTTACGACACCCGCAGGAGGAGTTGGGGTGGTGACAAATGTATTCTTACTGCCGTCACCACGAGGCAAGCCATGCCCAATTGCCCATCATCAATCTTCGATAAATAAATGGTCAGTGACACTTAATCCCTTAGCCGACTCTTACGACATCCACGGGTAGAGTGGTGTCGAAAAATGTAGAATTTATCACCGTCTCCACACGGCACTTAATTAAATTTCAGATATATGTATATTTTAGTGCTACGAACTCGAATCGACAATAGGGTATTTTCCGTTAGTTACTTTCAGCGTCATCCGTCCCGTATTTGTAAGGTTTTCAATAACTTCTTGAAGTCAAACTACGCCATCACGCGTAGCGACTGTAGCATTGGGTGTACAACTTTCGTAGCAGCTGTTTCGTAGCATAGATAACACTTTGATTGCCAACAAGTGATACGCGCTACGCTCGTAGCCGATGTCGTGATTTTTCCAATGGACCTTCCACAGAGAACTCCCCTCGGGAGTTCCCGGCGCTACGTAGGTATCTCGCAAGCTATGTAGGTACATATAATTTCCAATTAGGTACAAGATATCTCGTGATGGGTACACATCGCCACTATAGAGCTTAATCAGATGACGTGATCCTGCAGAGTAATACAAAATTTCATGGACCAAAACGAGTCACCGAAATTCCAAAGTTTAAATTATAGAAACCCACATATACAATTAATACAAAACTAACTTTAAACTAATTTCAGGCACGCGGAAACCAACAAAATAACTATCTATAAACTTCTTTAATAAAATAAACACATTCAAATTTGATCCTTCACTATAAACTATTAACATTCAAATTTAGATACAACGACTCGATTTAAACAATATTAGACTCACAATTTAGTCTAACCCCAAAGTATAATATTACTCCATTTGAATTTATTCTTTATCTCTTTGAAAATACAGTTTATTTTCCTACATATAGCTTTTATTAAATTTAAAGCCTAATAGTGTAGCTTTGTGATATACGATTTAGAACGTTATTTCATTCCTTACAAAGCCTATTTTAACAGATATCTTTTTCGTTGAAATTTGTATTAGATTCGCTTGCGTGATGTATTCGCGTGATTAGGAAGCGACAACGCTGTTCTTAGATAAAAGTCTTATCTTTATAGGTAGTACTATGCGGATAAGTCTATTTGTTATTGACGAAAAATGTCTTATTCCAAAGGCTGATTTGGAATCTAGTGTGTGTTATCCCTGTTTCTACGTATAGGCTTCATGAGGATAAATTGACTATGAGAATTGAGAAGTCTATAAAGTTTCTTTGTCATGAATCACAAAATAAATCTAATATGTTTTATTTCCCGATATCGTGACAAAAAATACTGTTTTATATGTATTATTGGTTACGTGATCTCGACATTTTATACTATAGGAAATGCATGTTTTGTTTTTAATTAATGTATGTATGTTAGCTGTATAAGATGTTATAATCTATATATATAAACGGCAATGTCCTGACTGACTGACTGACTGACTTAAATCAACGCACAGCCCAAACCGCTGGTCCTAGAGAGTTCAAACTTGGCATGTACATTCTTTATAATGTCTAGAGGCGCACTAAGAACGGATTTTTGAAAATTCATCCCGTAAAGGGGTTAAATGGGGGGTTAAAGTTTGTATGGGGAAATAAGATTAGTTGGGCTATTTTATTCGAAACTTCTCAGGAATGTTTTTAATAATAAATTAGTAAACACGTATTTCAGGTTTTTTGATAATTCATTCCCTATGGGGGTTAAATGGAGGGTTAAAGTTTGTATGGGGAAATAAGATTAGTTGGGCTATTTTATTCGAAACTTCACAAGAATGTTTTTAATAATAAATAAGTAAACACATGTTTCAGGTTTTTTGAAAATTCATCCCTTAAAGGGTTAAATGGAGGGTTAAAGTTTGTATGGGGAAATAAGATTAGTTGGGCTATTTTATTCGAAACTTCACAGGAATGTTTTTAATAGTGAATAAGTAAACACATGTTTCAGGTTTTTTGAAAATTCATTCCCTATGGGGGTTAAATGGAGGGTTAAAGTTTGTATGGGGAAATAAGATTAGTTGGGCTATTTTATTCGAAACTTCACATGAATGTTTTTAGCAATAAATAAGTAAACACGTGTTTCAGGTTTTTTGAAAATTCATTCCCTATGGGGGTTAAATGGAAGGTTAAAGTTTGTAAGAAGGAACCAGATTCGTTGGGCTATTTAATTCAAAACTTCATAGAAGTGTTCTTGCCAATGAAGATGTAGGTACTTATCTACATACCATGTTATATACGAGTAACATAGGTACGATGAATACGTAGATACTTTTAATATCAAATTTTGGTAAGTAATGCAGTTTGCTACATAAAAGGTCATTGTGAGGTTTTATTTTTTAAGTCTAGACAAAACCATATTTATTTGTTTGTTCGTTAAAAATATCTACAATTTTGCATGGCGACATAATGATTCAAAGCGAACGAATTTCAAATGTTTGTTTGACAGCTCGCGGACAGTACGAGTATATGTATAAGCAGCGCGGGTACACGGGCCGCCTCACTGTAAATTCAGCTTTCTATTTCGTGTAGTTTATTTGCAATTAAGTATTTAATTATGTCATCCTAATATGCTGTTCAATGAAACAGACTTCAAACAGAATGTAATAAGGTAAGATTCTACTTAGGTTTAGGAAAGGTTAGAACTGCGACCCCACACAGAAACGAACGGCTATCAAAGTAGGTTTTGGGTTAGATTAGAAATGTGACTCCACACAGAAACGAACGACTATCAAAGGAGGTTCAGGTTAGGTTTGAATAGTAACCCCATACAGCAACGAACGGCTTTGAAAGTAGGTTTAGGTTAGGTTTGAACTCCAACCCCACACAGAAACTAACGGCTATTAAAGTAGGTTTAGGTTAGGTTAGAACTGCGACCCCACACATAAGGAAACGGCTATCAAACCAGGTTTAGTTTAGGTTAGAACTGCGACCCCACACAAAAGAAAACGGCTATCAAAGTAGGTTAGGTTAAAACTGCGACCTCACACAAAAGCAAACGGCTATCAAAGTAGGTTTAGTTTAGGTTAGAACTGCGACCCCACACATAAGCGAACAGCTATCAAAGTAGGTTTAGGTTAGGTTAGAACTGCGACCCCACACATAAGCAAACAGCTATCAACGTAGGTTTAGTTTAGGTTAGAACTGCGACCCCACACAAAAGCAAACGCCTATCAAAGTAGGTTTAGGTTTGGTTAGAACTGCGACCAGTGCGACCCCACATAGAAACGAACGGCTATTAAAATATGTTTAAGTTAGGTTACAACTGTGACCCCACATATAAGCAAACAGCTATTAAAGTAGGTTCAGGGTAAGTTTAGAACTGCGGAATAAATATTACTAAATTTAAACCAAACTAAAATAAGAACCCGTAAAGGAAAACCTCAAGCACTATTCAAAATTCCCTGATTTAAATTTACTGAAATCTATTCTTCGACAGAATGACTTGTCGATGAAATGAAAATACTTGAACCGTTGTCTTTGAAACAACATTCGATTAAATGATTGTCGACAAGTCAAGGCGAAACCCAAAAAAAATATCACAAACATTAAACTTATTTCGGCCACTTTTGAATCTCCTGAGAAAAAAAAACAAAATAGGATTCATTATTTGCAGGAAACCGTGTAACATGCATAATATATAACTACATACAATCGAAATGGTAACCTCCTTCTTTTTTAAAGTCGGTTGAAAAAATTTTTTTTCATATAAGTCCAAAATCTACGCGTGCGAAGCCGCGGGTAAAAGCTAGTATTATTATAATATGAAAATGCAAGTCCCGCTGAGTTTATTGTCGGATTCTTCTCAGGAACAGTGGTGTAGGTTAGTTATGGAAGTCGTTTTTTTTCTCTCATTTGCTATTTAGTTTAACGATTCAAAAGCGTTCGTTTCTGGGCCTAGCTGAATAATCAATACTTTGACTTTGACTTTGAAAAGCGAAATGCGAAAAAGCTCCTGATGTGGTTGCTCCCTTCAGGCTCATATTATTTTTTATTACCGTATCTTTTGTTTTTTTTGTTACCCTTAGTTTTTAAGTGTGTAATGTACTTAGGTACTAAATATACAAGATGCCCACGAGGAAAGGGAAAAATTCTAACAGCATATTCCTGAGACTAAAAGAAGCAAAAAATGTTAAATAAGTTTTGGTCAAATCTGCAAAAAAAAAAAATTTAATTTTTTTTTTGATGTTTTGAATGCCTTAATACACAAATGTAGAGTGTAAGTTTTCCTTTTTATTAACATCAATTTATGGATCATACTGGTCTGAAATATTTTTTATTTTTATTTTATTCTAATGTTATTACAATGGAGGCCTGTGCTCAGTTACTTTAAAGCGCCCTGGCGCTCCTATTTATCTGGTGGCGACTGTACAATTCAAGGGCGTCAAGGGCCTGTTTAAGATCTAAGTGAGATTGTTTTCGTTTAGTTTTATGTAAGTTACTTCTTCAGTGATTATCCTTTGTAAATAAATAAAAAAAAACATTAAATAATAAATATCTTGGGACATCTTACACAAATCGACCTAGTCCCACGGTAAGCTCAAATTAAGGCTTGTGATGTGAGTACCAGGTGATGATATATATAACAGATATATACATTTATATATAGGCAGGGTCACTACCAACTAGGCTATGGAGGCTGACAAAATGAGGAATATATTGACTAAAGCTGGTTTTATTAATCTTCACGTAAGCAGTGGGAATATTTATACGTCTATTCGTAGGCTTAGAAACCTACAGATGCCTCGAATACTCGGCTTTAATTCGGAATTCGGTGTATTCGGTCATGTGTATACAGATGTAATTTAATGCTTCCCCATCGTGATTTAATACAAAAGTTCGTATATATTACTGTCTCCATTTGGTTCCTTACGGTAGATACTGAAGTGTAAGTTACTACGAAATAAATTATACAATATTAGATGTTATGTAAGTACCAGAAAATTAACAGATCGTATCCGGAACACAACACTGCGCTCCAGAACTAAAATTGCTGATGTATCTCGGAAGGCGGCGACTTTAAAATTGGACTGGCCTGGACACGTCTCCCGCATGCCAAGTGATCTGTGGGCCAAGATTACCACAGAGTGGCAGCCCAACATCTCAAGGCGGAGAGCCGGAAGACCCCGTCGGCGATGGCGAGATGAGCTTGACTCGTTTCTGAAGGGATGGTCAGACGCTGCACAAAACCGTGAAAAGAGGAAAAAATGGGAGGAGGCCTTTGCTCGGAAGTAGGACAATACAGGCTCCTAATAATAATAATAATGTGCTCTTCAATACGGCCTTGTGGACGTCGAAGTGCCATACTACAAGTACACAACTGCACCAGTTCTCGAAAATGGTCGTGCCAAGCTCTATTGGGATTGACCTATCATCACGGACAGGACTATTGTAGCCAATAAGCCTGATATCGTGCTGGTAGATCGATCGCAGCGCCGGGCTGTGCTCCTCGACGTCACCATCCCCCATGATGAGAATCTCGTGAAGGCCGAGAAGGACAAGTCCAGTAAGTACCTAGACTTGGCCCACGAGATAACCGCCATGTGGGATGTTGACTCGACGATCATAGTCCCGATAGTCGTTACAGCGAACGGTTTAATTGCGAAGAGTCTCGACCAACATCTTAAGAGTCTCTCGCTAGATGGCTGGGTCAAGGGTCAGATGCAGAAGGCGGTAATCCTGGACACGGCGCGGATAGTCCGTCGGTTCCTCTCTCTGCGACCTCAACCACCGGCAGTTTGGGCCCGCCCCGTTGCCGGCGGCACCCTAGGTTAGGTTTTTATAATGTGTTTATATTTTATATTGTTTTTGTATGTTGTATTGTATTTTACTTTCATAACCATATTGTAACAACCTAGCCTAAGAGATTATTTAAATAAAGGATAATAATGTAAGTACCAAAGAAAAATTACCAAGTCCACCAACGCTGGAGTTGGTTGAGTTGTTCCACAAACATAAATAGTAAATATCTTGGGACATCTTTTCGACACAAATCAACTTAGTCCCACGGTAAGCTCAATTAAGGCTTGTGATGTGGGCCCCTAGCGATGATATACCTATATAATAGATAGATACATATAGATACTTAAATATATAGACAGCCATGACCAAGGAAAAAATATTTGTGATAAATAAATACACAAATAATCCCCTTGCCAGGATTCGAACCCGGAACCTCCAGCTTCGTATGCAGGGTCACGACTATCTAGGCTACAGAGGCTGACTTTACTACGAAATATTTATTATGGATGTTTCCAAATACTAGAATACTTTGCTACAATATATTGCTTAAAATAAAGTAAAGAATCCGGCTGAAAGAATACCTTGAGTACCATCGACCAATTGAAATCTTGAAAGCCTCTCAGAAACTATGTCAAAGTGACGCTATAAATCAAAGTAAAAGTAGCTCCGTATTACTTCTTATTTTAACAAGGTTCTAAAGTAGCCTAAGGTTCCAATTGGCTGAGTGTATGTACATTTTATAGAACTATTTTGTTGCATCTCTTAAAGACGCTGCTATTTTCTAGTGCATTTCGTAAATTGTGCACAATATTGCAGTGGAACATGCAAGTGTTTACTGCTTATCGTGTGTCGTCACGGTAGGGACAAAGAGACATACTGCAATTGCAGTCACCGTAATGGCCACTGCAATACTGATGTAAGTAAGATTAGATAGGTACTTACTACGTGTCTAAGGCAGGGATCGGATACCGGTTTTTCTCCATACAAAAAAACGGTTCGAATTCTGTTCTTTTTCGGTATGTATTTTTTTTGTTAATGAAGTAATTCAAAAATACGATGTTAATAATTACATAAAATGTGGAGTACTGTATAAAGAGTGTAAAATATTTCAAAATATTTAGCTATTTCGAGGTTTTTCTAAAAAACCGGTTCCGATCCCTGGCCTAAAGAACTAACGTACGAAGTATCATTTGATATTCAAAAGTGCTTAACGGTGAAGGAAAACATCGTGAGTAGATAAATCTACATACATCTGAGAAGAAATTTGAAGGTGTACGAGAAGTTCTCAATGAAAATTTGGCCAGCGTTGAGAGCAAAATAGGCACGTTTGATGTCGAGTAGCGGAAATTAGACAGAATATGGGTATCTCATATAGGTAGATTTGTGAGTTGTCACAGCCATGTATAGAAAGCTAGCTTTACTCAGAATTAATTTTCCATGCGTATTTTTGTATATTATGAAAAGAAAGCTCGGCGCAGGGGCTACGTTAGAAACCTAAATATGAAAATATTGGAAATGTATGGAAATCTTTATAGCTGTTAAGGTTGATTTCCATCTGAATTTTATAAGTCCTCTAAAAACTATATGGCAACATTGCTGGCTATGGATAGTAATCAGCTAATATGAAACGTAATTTCTAAATTAGTATTCATACTTTCGATGAATTCAATATCGGAAGTACGGCCCTAGAAATTGAGTCACCGCAACTTCTATGTCTGTTAAACACAATTCTCGCAAGAACAGATATTAATATAAATGTCTCTCAAAATAAGCGACACAACATATTCGAAATCCATTGCTTGATAATAACACTATCCTCAACTATTCTCAAAAGTCCAAGATGTTATAAACCATCCCGAAGACAATTACTGGTTCATCAAGGTTTGGATTAATCGGAAAAAGTTGATGAAAATGGGGGGAGGGGGAGATTTAATTTTCCGCTGTCGCTGCAGACGACGTGAGCGTTTCCTGTCGGGCCACGGGAGTAGCGGGTCAAGAAAGCGTGTAGCCAAATGGACGGAATTTCAATATGTTTATTCATAAACAATGGTAAGTATGATAACAGAGTCTGAATTGGAATTGGCACATACATATAAACATACCCTTTTATTCATAAACGTCTCCTAACTTAAAAAGCCGCTAAGTATTGTTTGTCCCTTTCGCTCTTATAGACATACTGATAAGACGGAAAGGGAAAAACAATACTGATTTATATAAATACTATTTTTTTCATAATAATAATGATAATGAGGCCGCAGGGTAGCTTGTGGCGAGATGTTGGGGAGTAACGACCCCACGGACCCGAGTGCTTCCGAGAGTCGGACAGGGCTATCATCGTCGGTCGGAGTAGAACCCCAAGGGGACCCGTAAGACTCTCAGCGCTGGCTTGCCTTAATTGGCCGTCCATAGAGGAGTCGTCAGAGCTATATGCTCCAGTCTCTCAGGCTCCAGTCGCGAGTTGGTGCAGCGACCGTCAAGCCACTGCGCAGAAAGCGGTGTACACCTCTCTACACTCCTGAGCCGCCTACACCGGTGTTGCTTCTGGCTGTCTCTTGTGACGGCATTTACGAGGGCCCATCTAGTTGGCGGCAAGTCACCGCCTGCTTCGATAGTAAAGAGAAATCATTGTTATGGCAGGTATCCGGAACTCTTTTCTTTAGTTTCATCTCTGATCCATCCATCCTCCATTACCATAGCCCATTAGTATTTTCCATTACTTCTCAATAGTCTCTATACGCTTGCTGGGACCGGTTTACGGATATATATTGATGTGCCCGTGAATGGGTTGCAGCAGGTGTACGACACAGCAAATTTTTCCAAGGGGCCTCCACTTTTTGGATCTATATCCCCGCGCAAGCCTATCAAAAAACCGGGATTAGTAAGCCCGTGATTCTTAAGGAGATACAAACATAATATTAATGACCACGTTAGCTTAACTCTTAACGAATCACCCGTTCTGTGGCATCTTTTTTTTCATAATTCGCCCGTTCTATGGCCTCGTCGTGAGAGCTTTATATATCGCCTGGCAGCTCCGTCGAGGCTCGTTAACCCTGTCTTTTGGCGTGAACTTTCTTGTTTAAATAACTGCTACACTCTCTGTATACAGGGTGGGACGGAAGGATGATCCTTCCCGCTGCCGACCGAGTGTACAAACCATTACGATGAACTTTCTAGAGCTAGAAGCTAGAGGTTCCGGGTTCAAGTCCCGGCATTTATTTGTGTGCACAAATATTTGTGACTTGGCCATGGTTGTTTTCTACGTATTTTATTTGTGTGTATCTATCTATTACATATAGGTATAGTAGCTTAGTACCCACAACTAGCAATGTACCGAGGAGAAGTTTTATAAGTTGCAAAACTTCTATAGAAAAAGTTCTCGGCAGTTAACATTTTAAAAGCAATCTAATCATGCCAAAACCGTTATATATACATTGTATGCTTGTATTATTGTATTGTGCCGTTGTTTGCTTTTTGAGGTATATTTTATGCCTTCTTCGTTCAATCGTGAAATACAATATTCTTCATTAGGCATAACTTTTACTTAATGAATTCTCATGGAAACATTCTAAATGAGAACTTACTCTTAAATTGTTATGAAAATTCTCTGAAATTTCCGAGTATATTCCTGCAATTTTGAGAATGTTCTGTATCTTGTACATTGCTACCCACAACACAAGCTTGAGCTTAGTGTGGGACTAATTAGATTGATATGTGTAATATTGTCCCATGAGATTTATTTATTTTATTCCGGCAATTTTTCAGAATCGCCAACTTTGTGGCCTCAACATAAGGGGACGTCACATATTGCCTGCCAGCTACGTCTGAGTCCTCGTTAATTTTCTTCGTCGTAAACACTTTCGTAAAATAGTTTTAGTAGTTTAGAAAAAACACGTTAGAGGGTCTTCGAGAATGTAATTAGATAAATATCTTGTTAGAAAGATGTGTAAGCTATTTATTTTAAGCGCAACTGAGTATAAGGTATTTTCTTATTTTTAGATAAGTTACTTAAACAAAAAATGTGGCAACATCATTTTATCATAATATTATATAGGTAATCATGGCCGTGTGGTGACGGCAGTAATAATACATTTGTCACCACCCCAACTCCTCCCGCGGGTGTCGTAAGACTCGACTAAGGGATTGAAGTGTCACTGACCATTATTTGATAAAATATTGATGATGGGC
This sequence comes from Thaumatotibia leucotreta, assembly GCA_025490895.1. Lineage (NCBI taxonomy): Eukaryota > Metazoa > Arthropoda > Insecta > Lepidoptera > Tortricidae > Thaumatotibia > Thaumatotibia leucotreta. The sequence goes on along the minus strand of JALPQI010030267.1, from coordinate 431,933 downwards.
AGCAGCGTCATCATAGTGGACACATCACTGCGATCACCAATCCGCTTGCCCAGCGTGGCGATTATGAGCATTTACCTCGTAATGCGTCTTTACGCATAGTTAATAGCAGAGGCCTACGTCCAGCAGTGGACTATCATAGGCTTATGATGATATAATCGCGGGCAATACTTAGCATAATTTATGCCCTTCCTTTCCGAGCGGAGCGGAGCTAATGGGTCCGTTTAACTTTCACTGCTGCTGTGACTCGCAGCCGTCAACTGAATACTAGTCCTTAGCGAGCGATGAACGTGAAACGGAGCCATTAATGAGTCCGCTCCGCTCTCAGCTCCGCTCTCAGTGGAAAGCGGGTATTATGGTCTTATAGTCATACTGATTAGACTGAGAGGGATGAACAATACTTAGCGGTATGCTAAGTTAGGAGACGTACACAAATAAGGGGGTGAGAAACTATTACACCTTCTCATAATGACTTTTGACACGATATTATATTGACACGCTATACAACATACTTCCAAGAAATAGGTTTTAAATACAATGCATACGATACATTTTCCAATAAAATAAAATTCTAATTTATTCGTCGGCTGACAAGCAAAACTCATTATAAAAACTGTCACTACTCTTAGCAACTTCTTAGGTCGGTATAAAATCAGAACTGAGATACGAGTTTTATATGTCAAGTAGGTATTTGTTACTTAGTGAGTTTTGCTTGTCAACCGACGATGACCTTACACAAAATGTTTGTACTTGGATAACGAATTACACATCGTTACCTCAATACTACACGGTTCAAAGATACATTTTCGAGGTAATGTAATCTGAACTAAGTGTCAATCTGACAAAGTACAAATTGGAAGTCCATAATAGTGCAACATAGAACCTTGTAATCCTATGTAAGGAAATGTCACCGTGAAAGCGAGACGCACAATCTAAATAATGAGAGTGAAGAGACCAGAAAGAAATGAATTAATGCAACACCTGAGTTTGGGTGACAGCGATGATTTTAGTTGATTTGTGGGTGTAATAAAAGGGTTGACGTGAAATGGGTACAGTTGGCAGAAAATAATGACATGCCCTGAACTTGATATTTGAATATCTATTTATCTATTATAGTTTATTCTGCCCAAAGAATGGTGATTAGTGAATATTTGTTTGAAGTTGCAAATACCTGTACAGTATGAGTATTGTAATACATATATTTTTGAGTACAGGAGCCTATTTCTCAAAAGCTTGTAACTTGTAATACAAACGGAAGTCTTTATCTAATTTATAGTGCTAAAAAGAGACTTCCACTTGTATTACAAGTTACAAACTTTCGAGAAATGAGCCCCTGATGGTGCCTTTTTTACATGCTAGTGCGAGAAGTGGCTCATTTTACCTCAGGTCCAAAACTTTGGAGGGCCATCTGTACTAAAAACGTCGTGTTTTAAAACATCGCCACTCGTTTCGAATTTCATGTTTTTCGCACTTGTGTCGTAATGTACTATTTTGTGATATGTGTTATATAAAATATTTCCGTAGCAAAAATAGTAGGTGAAAAATTAACCGATGGCCGTTGGGGCGGAAAGGTTTGTCAGTGGCGGCAACGTACCGAAAGGCGCAAAGTGGATTGATGACCTGGTGAGGATCGCAAGAGTCCGCTGGATGCGGGTGGCGCGGGACCCGTCATTGTGACAACCTTTAGGGGAGGCCTATTATCAGCAGTGAACATCTTACGGCTGATATGATGATGAAGGTGAAAAAATTAAGTTCACATGTTTTTAAAACCAACTGTAATTTACCAAAATTCAGTCGAAATGTAGCAGCTTTACAGCAGAAATGTAGATTTTTTTCCGTTTATTTTCCGTGTAATGGAATATATTGCAGAAAATTTCTACTAACTGAGTCACTCGTTTTTTAAGTGTAAGAGTTGTTTCAAATTTTAAATAAAACTGCATCAGTTTGTAAAAACAAAAGTGGATATCGTCCGGGATATTGCAATACTATACAGCGTAACTACCAAAGCAGATAGTGTTCAAATATGAAACAATTGATACTCAAATTGACACTAATTGAATTTGTTACTTACGCGGTATTGCCACGACGATATACCTACTATAAACCGACCAACGAATCGACCCACATTATGAAAATATCGGCCACAATACGCTTCTCAAAGAATACCACCCTAATATCATATTCGGCAGATAAAGTGAATTAATTCATCATTGTTCATTGTTGTCGACTGTACATTGTAATAAAACAATGCTTGTATCGAAATGAAAGGCCCTCTAATATAACCCGGCTTGTCGAAGGATTAATGTCTGCGGAATATTTATCGACATTGTATTGGCAGGAAATTGGGAAACAATTGCCATATCACGTAAAAATATATTCACATGTTATGTGTTTGATAGATATGAGTATAAATTTGCCGTAATTTACTCGTAATATCTTTATATCTTATAATATAAACATAATTAAACGGTTAAACACACGTGTATTGTCACTACGCGCGACACGTGACATTGGGGACACTTTACATCTCCAAAATTATGTATTATTGACATTAGAGAGTATACATCTCTAGTTTAATTTAATATTTGTGTTTATTTTACTGTGATGTCATGTTTAAATAGGTATTGGCTGTTGTCTTTTATATAAGAATAGTTGCTTTGTGATTGTCACTAAATTGTTAATTTTCTATTTTATTATTATTGTTAAAATCATGACGATTAGAGACCTTTTACATCTCTAAATCTTAATTTCTCTTTATTCTGGCAACTAGAAGACCTTTACATCTCTAGTAGTATAGATATAGATACTTAATAATATTGTGAACTCGTGAAGTGAAGTCCACCTGAGTTTCTTAGTGGTTCTTCTCAGGAACGGCGTAGGGTTTGAACCAGTAGTAGATTTTTTTTCTCTCTCTTGATAATGTCAGACGATTCGAAAATGCTTATTAATAAGCTTACTTGAATAAAGAATAGTTTGACTTTGACTTTGACGTTTTCGGAGAGCCTAGGTCTCCATTATTATGGACTGATAACGCGACGAATGATATTTATAGATATTATGTCTCACGATAACCTAAATCTTCCCGGGGGTGTCGTAAGAGTCTAAGGGATACTACTGTGATCGCCAACCCGCTTGCCCAGCGTGGCGATTATGGATACCTCCTAAATGAGACTTCATGCATAGTTAGTAGGAGAGGCCTACGACCTACGTCCAGCAGTGGACTGAGAGAGGCTAATGATGTGTCTCAAAATAGCTTAAATTCCTTCTGTGTATCCTGTTTTCCTATCATTCATGTTAAGTTAATGAGTTATGTAATCGCTAGTTAGGATTGCACCCCGCGTTCAGACTAGATGTGGTCACTCGATGTAATGCGACCACAGATTGCTCACTGACTGCTCAGTGCTGCTGACTGGCAGCAGTATCCCAGTATAATAATAATAATAATAATAAGTCAGATAATAAGCACGATATCAGGCTTATTGTAGCCAATAAGCCTGATATCGTGCTGATAGATCGATCGCAACGCCGGGCAATGCTCATCGACATCACGATCCCCCATGACGAGAACCTCGTGAAGGCCGAGAAGGACAAAGCCAGTAAGTACCTTGACTTGGCTCACGAGGTAACCGACATGTGGGATGTTGATTCGGCGATCATTGTGCCGATAGTTGTTTCTGCGAATGGTCTCATAGCGAAGAGTCTCGATCAACACCTCAAGAGGCTCTCGCTAGGTGGTTGGATCAAGGGTCAGATGCAGAAGGCGGTAATCCTGGACACGGCGCGCATAGTCCGGCGGTTCCTCTCCCTGTAGCCCTACCACCGGCAGCTTGGGCCCGCCCCGTTGCCGGCGGCATCCTAGGTTAGGTTTTTTTATAGTATGTTTATATGTTTTGTATTGATTTTGTATGTTTTATTGTATTTTATTTTTATAACCATATTATAAAATAACCTGACCTAAGAAGATGTATAAATAAAGAGATAATAATAATAACAAAGCTTTATTTAAAGATTTCATACAGATCGTGCGAAATACATAAAATAATATAAAACTTAAATTGAATTTTTTTTTTGTACAACCTATTTTATCAATATTTCTGTAAAGTAATGTTATATATTGTATTTTTTTATTTATTTATTTATGTTTTTTTTTCATTTTTAGTTCTGTATGAACCCCCGTTCGGGTAAAAGCCTTAGTACTCTCTAATCCCAGTAGCCTACATATCTTAGTAGTACTCACCTCTCTGTCTATCATACGCGTTAATACACTCGCTAGTCCGAGACTGATTAATCAGTGTAGTTTTTTCCACGCCCGGCCACCCGATTAAGCACGACCATGTGTAATTCAACTCTGACTATGCAGACCACATTCGTTTTATATACGTAAGACAATATCTAATCACTGCTAGAACCCACCTCTCTCTCCCTCTAATCTTTTTTTGTCTATCATACGCGTTAATACAATCGCTAGTATAAAATTGGCTGATCTGGATGCTAGCTAAGTTTTATATACGTAAGACTATATCTAATCACAGCTATAACTCACCTATCTGTGTATCATACGCGTTAATACACTCGCTAGTCTGAAACTGGCTGATCAGTGCAGTTTTGCCCACGCCCGGCGGTCCGACCATGGCCACTCGATGTAACGCGACCACACGTCGTTCACTCGGCTCGCCAACAGTATTCTACAATATCTTAGTAGAACTCACCTCTCTGTCTATCATACGCGTTAATACACTCGCTAGTCTGAAATTATGCCCACGCCCGGCGCGCCGACCATGGCCACTCGATGTAACGCGACCACGCGTAGCTTACTCGCCTCGCCAACAGTATTCTATAAAATCTTAGTAGAACTCACCTCTCTGTCTATCATACGCGTTAATACACTCGCTAGTCTGAAACTGGCTGATCAGCGCAGTTTTGCCCACGCCCGGCGCGCCCACCATGGCCACTTGATGTAACGCGACCACACGTCGTTCACTCGCCTCGCCAACTGTATTCTACAATTTAGTAGAACTCACCTCTCTGTCTATCATACGCGTTAATACACTCGCTAGTCTGAAACTTGCTGATCAGCGCAGTTTTGCCCACGATCATGGCCACACGATGTAACGCGACCACACGTCGCTCACTCGCCTCGCCAACAGTATTCTACAAAATCTTAATAAAACTCACCTCTCTGTCTATCATACGCGTTAATACACTCGCTAGTTTGAAACTGACTGATCAGCGCAGTTTTGCCCACGCCCGGCGCGCCGACCATGGCCACTCGATGTAACGCGACCACACGTCGTTCACTCGGCTCGCCAACAGTATTCTACAATATCTTAGTAGAACTCACCTCTCTGTGTAACATATGCGTTATTACACTCCCTAGTCTGAGACTGATAAATCAGTGTAGTTTTTTCCACGCCCGGCCACCCGATTAAGCACGACCATGTGTAATTCAACTCTGACTATGCAGACCACATTCGTTTTATATAAGTAAGACTATATCTAATCACTGCTAGAACCCACCTCTCTCTCCCTCTAGTCTTTTTTTGTTTATCATACGCGTTAATACACTCGCTAGTCTGAAACTGGCTGATCAGCGCAGTTTTGCCCACGCCCGGCGCGCCGACCATGGCCACTCGATGTAACGCGACCACACGTCGTTCACTCGTTTCGCCAACAGTATTCTACAAAATCTTAGTAGAACTCACCTCTCTGTCTATCATACGCGTTAATACACTCGCTAGTCTGAAACTAGCTGATCAGCGCAGTTTTGCCCCCGCCCGGACCATGGCCACTCAACGTAACGCGACCACGTGTCGCTCGCTCGGCTCGGGTTGCCCGAGCAACAACGGGACCCCACCAGACCAATATCTTAGTAGAACTCACCTCTCTGTCTATCATACGCGTTAATACACTCGCTAATCTGAAACTGGCTGATCAGCGCAGTTTTGCCCCCGCCCGGACCATGGCCACTCAACGTAACGCGACCACGCGTCGCTCGCTCGGCTCGGGTTGCCCGAGCAACAACGGGACCCCACCAGACCAATATCTTAGTAGAACTCACCTCTCTGTCTATCATACGCGTTAATACACTCGCTAGTCTGAAATTGGCTGATCAGCGCAGTTTTGCCCACGCCCGGCGCGCCGACCATGGCCACTCGATGTAACGCGACCACGCGTCGCTCACTCGCCTCGCTAACAGTATTCTATATTATCTTAGTAGAACTCACCTCTCTGTCTATCATACGCGTTAATGCACTCGCTAGTCTGAAACTGGCTGATCAGCGCAGTTTTTGCCCACGCCCGGCGCGCCGACCATGGCCACTCGATGTAACGCGACCACACGTCGCTCACTCGCCTCGCCAACAGTATACTACAATATCTTAGTAGAACTCACCTCTCTGTCTATCATACGCGTTAATACACTCGCTAGTCTGAAACTGGCTGATCAGCGCAGTTTTGCCCACGCCCGGCGCGCCGACCATGGCCACTCTATGTAACGCGACCACACGTCGCTCACTCGGCTCTGGTTGCGCGGGAGACGGCGCCAGCGACCCGGAGCGAGAGCGACGTCGCCGGAACGAGTCACCACGGTTTACGATCCCTGGAACAAGGGGAGAACCTTTTGAGTATTTTTTAAGGTATCAATAAAATTACGACCCCGCGCAGACCAAAGAAGCGATGGCTAGATGTCGTGAAGGCTGACATGAGTGTGAATGGGCTTACAGTAGAAGATGCCCAGGATGCGCAAAGTGGAGGAAATGTAGCAGGAAAGCGGACCCTGGCAAAGGCCGGGATAACGCTAGGTAGAATAAGAAGAAGAAGGTATCAATAAAATGAGATACCTGCCTAATTTAATTTTGTTTATGATAAAATACATTAGTCCTATAATTATTTAGCGGACATATCTATTTTTAATAAAATTAAACCTAAATATTAATGTTGAGTTAATAGGAGAGGCCTGCTGCGTCCAGCAGTGGACTATCATAGGCTGATGATGATGATAATGATGATGATACCTACCTCATATTTCGGAACTGTTGCAATTGTCATCTTCACGTAGTAACAATTACTATCGGATTAGTAAGGTTATCAGGTGCCCAATAATTCAAATATTCATGGTAAGCACTCTTTAAATTATACTAATAAATGTAAATGACCATTTGTGATGTTCTCACGGCAAGGGTCCCACTTTGTCGATGGCGCTTACGTCTCGCGCCGTTGTATTTGTATAGGAACTTACGAACGTAACGTCATAAGCGCCATCGCCAATGTGGCCCCTTTGCAATAAAAACATCATATTTTTAGCTCATAAATCCCTTAAGTGTAGAATAGATACACACAACTCACTCTTAAGGGCGTAAGAATCACAAATTATTTGGTAAATGTAATGTGCTTACCCATTACTTATTTGGTAAATGTAAAGTGCAAGATATAATTTTGTTTTGTTAATTTATAACTTTGCATAAGTAATTTACATTTCTTTAAACTTTTTCTTAATTTACATTATGTAAAGTCAACTTTTACAACACTTTTCGCTACGGACTTGTGGCAAAACGGATTAAATGCTTTTGCATGCAAGAACTCGCAGAACTTGGCCTTAACCCTTTACCGCATATCGTGACAAATTTGGGACGCTCGATATTTTCAACTACTTCACTATTTTAACACATTATCTGTGTATCAATTTTACATTTAAATACTAGCTAGATATATAAATTACCCATTACGGTTGTTATTGAACATTGAATCTTTCGTAATGTTACAAAAAATGATTGTAGAAAGTCAGTTGCAGAGATTCTGTGAACAGAGCAAGGCAGCCGTTTTTTGGACGCACTTTTATTAAATATAAATCAAAGTTTTTGTGAATTTATAGTTGTTAGTATACAGTGACATGAATCCCCAACATTTTTACGGCAGTCGACGTAAGTAATTATATTTACATTACATTGATTTATTTAATTAAATTTTGTTCCATATTCGGAACATAATGCATTCACGGCTTTTTGAACTAAGACAAATGTGGCACAACATGCAGTCTAGTCAACGAATACTAATCTTCATATTTGGAACTGTATGCATGGGAAGTGTCGATCTTCTAGACGCGATGTTGGGATTTTACAGAATAAAAGTAAGGAGCAAAAAGTGGCACCACAGGCTGTTTTTCAACTTAGTAGACCTAAGTTGCGTCAATAGCTGGTTGTTGTGGAGGCGCAGCATGTCACAGAGAGGAGAAAATACATATAATATGCCTTTACTGGACTTAAAGCTGAATTTGGCAGAAGTTTTGATGGCCGAGGATACTAAAGTATTTACACCTACACGTCGCGGCAGTATAAATATTGTTGTTAGAATATGAAGTTTTTTTTTACGTTTTGGGTAATAGGTACTATACTGGTCATGACCTCATATTGTTCCAAATTTGTCTAGTATATGATTCTAGCCAAGATTGCATATTGTTCCAGATTTGCCCGCATATGTTTTTCTAAAATAAAGTAATTAAAAACATTTATATGTTTTTTTCATTATTTTTCTAAGCCTATATTTCTCCTTTATAATTACATATATTTTTTTCAAACACATCATAAAATCCATGCGGTAAAGGGTTAAGGCGAACATTGTATGGAAACTTCGCTTAATACTGAGATTAGTTTAGTATAATGAGGGTAGCTTTTAGTTTCAGACTACTAGATTATACTGGGTTAAAGATAATAGTACTGTCAGTAATAATAATAATACAGGGTGTGACGGCAGTAAGAATACATTTGTCACCACCCCAACTCCTCCTGCGGGTGTCGTAAGAGTCGACTAAGGGATTGAAGTGTCACTGACCATTATTTGACAATAGATTGATGATGAGCAGCAGCGTCATCATAGTGGACACATTACTGCGATCGCCAATCCGCTTGCCCAGCGTGGCGATTATGGGCATTTACCTCCTAATGCGTCTATACGCATAGTTAATGGGAGAGGCCTACGTCCAGCAGTGGACTATCATAGGTTGTTGATGATGATGATGATAGCAGGGTGTTACACGAGCCACTGAAAACCTTGAACGGGGTGATTTAGTAGGCTACACTGAACAACTTTTACTATGGGGCCAATCACGAAATCTAAAAAAAAATGTCTCATTTTGACCGATCGATCACGACATTTTGTATGAAAGAGCCAATTTTTTTTTTGAGTTTTATGGATTAGCTCCATAGTAAAAGTTGTTCAGTATAACCTACCAAATCATCCTGTTCTTAGGTTGTCAGTGCCTCGTGTTACACGTTGTATACATTTCGATACGTTTGTTCGAGGCACAATTTGTCAAAATAGTTTGCATATTTTTGGAAGCAGCCTTACCGAATTGGCAACCTTCATTTTTATAATCATTACAATGTAAGAGACAGATGGGTGTCATCTGTTGGCCAATAAAGTATCGAACATTATTGGTACATTAACATTATATATGTACTTACAAACCATGGCAAGATGGGCATAACGAATGTAAAATGTTTGCGTTTTGAATTTATTCACTGAGTCCTAAGGATATGTAATTAACATAAAATTTCATTCCACTATCTCTAGAGCTGCATCTTGTATTAGTTTTTATTACAAAAGCCAAGGTTTACTCTTTGAATTCAACATTGTACTGTGTTTTTAATCTACACATATCGTCCATTAAATACAAAAGCGACACAAGTCAAAAAATTACTTTTTACAGGGGAGCTGTTTAAAGATTTTGTATTCGTTTTTTGTTCACAATTTTTTTTTACAGCATTAATATTATATGTGTTATATATCAACTTGTAGGTATTTTAACCCTCTTTTGATGTGTTTGGTTATTAGAAAGTAATATGTGCTGTGCAAGCTTTTATGAGCGTATACGTCCGTTTTGCATAAAAAAATAACATTAACTCTGAATTTTTTTTCCGATCAAAGGCCACAAATACAAAAAAAATACCAGTTATTTCATTTGAATCATACATAAAATCATATCTTAAACATAGAAATACTGTTTTTTTAACAAAACTGAACCAGACAAAACTTTTTCTTACTGTTTCTTTACTTACATATTATTAGAACATGTTTATAGGTACCGTAAACCGGGGTTAGTTTGATTAATTTTAACTTTGGTTACATATTTTGATGAATTTAACGGGCGTACTAGTTTAAAATTCAGATATAATTATCGGTTTTCTTCAAGAATCAACCTGCTATATAAAAAAATGTGGTACCTTTAGTTAATAAATATAAAATAAATAAAACGCGATCAAAGTTATATTGTCGAGAATGAAATTAATACTTTGATACCACTTATTTTTACTATAAACTGGAAATAGCCCACCTAAAAGCACGTAAATAATAAAAATCGGTTAAGTACATCTTTAGTTATTTGTTTTTTCTATGTGTATTGTATTTGTGTGATGGTTACTATGATCCCATACTAAATGATCCAAATTGATATGTTTTGACGATTTACTACTTTTTTCATTAGAATTGATGCAAGAACTTAATTTTTGCCAATACAAAAGTATATCTTTCAATATTTAATTGCAGAGATAATAAGTCTTTCCTAAAAATCTACTTATGATTAGTAATAATGTCACAACTTTTTTTTCTAGACGACATGACAGTTTAGCGCTAGTACTTGGGTACTACATATGCAGTGAAGCAATAGACATGATGACTGTTAAGTCAAGTCAACATCTTTTTTCGATTTTTGAAAGATTTACATGAAATACACAAAAGTAACGTCACGTTTGTATACTACACTTATATTAAATAAAAGTTCTGTACAATAATGACTGCAGTCTATAGTTTAGTAATAATTTATTCGTGTATGGTGCCGTGCATAATGTCTAATAATTTATTTTAAATACAGTCATCATCCCTATGTGATGTGTGGCATTCCCAAAAGTGAAAAAATAAATACTACTAATATAAGTTTTTAGATTCGTAAAACATACACCGGGGTTAGATCTTTGTTTGTTTTACTTGTATTGTATACAAATAATATAATAGGAAAGTATGACAAATATTTAATAATCCGAAGTTTATGCCATTATTGTTTCCTCGTAGTCGCAATTACAGGTACACAAAATTCACAGTCATCTTCCACATAATCTCTAATATACTTTTAAGTAAAACGAACACAATACAAAGTACCACGTTTTACAATTACTGTTTTTATAAGATGTATTGTATTTTTTAAGATTTCATGCAAAAGATACTCAATTATTCAATCTGGTACATTTATGGATTTTAATATTATACTGAATTAAAAACGGTTGTAAATGCAACAATGTTTTTTGAAATTCGACATTCCGTATTGCGGCTCCTTTGATTATAAAGAAATCTAAACCATACATATTTACTTTATTCAAAACAGCATCATGTGTAAATATGGCTCCTGTGATTGATGCATTCGAATATATTTTTAATTCAAAAAGGTTGCAAATCCTAATACAGCAGTTTTGATGAATCAAAAATCAAATTTAAGAGGATATTTTAAAATTAAAGCTGCCACATTCCGTTTTGCGACTCCTTTTTATTTAAAGAAACATAATATTTACGTATTTATTTTATTCAAAACGGCCACATCTACAAATATGGCACTTTTGCTTACATATTTTTTAACGTAATCACTTATTTTTTCGTTTCATGGCACTTTTTCACAAAAATGTCGTGTGTTTTGGTCGACAGTCGAGTCGCAACTGACAAAATGGCAGTTTAGTACTGAAATTAGTCTCAAAAGAGCGATAGTGCAAAAAGGGCACCTGCATAATTTTGATACTTACTAACGTCAAATCGCCAGGTGTCTTAGTGTCACGTAAAATATTAGTGCTTATAATGTCGTTTTTGCAATAAAATCATTTTTCACGGTTTTTGAGTTGTGTCGCTTTTGTATTTAATGGACGATATGTACACAACCTACACTACAAAACTAGGTTGAGTAAGAATGACTTATACTTTTTAACCTACTTCAAAAAAGGAGGAGGTTCTCATTTTGACAGATTCTTTATTGTATGTGAGAATCGTGAACCGTTTTTTTTATGAACGGGTATAGGTAACCCCGTATAGTCCTTTTGGTACCAAGTTGGGGTTTGATGATAGAATCTTGAATAAATCGGTTGAAGTCAGATTTTTTTTATTTGGGATTATTTCTTTTATCTCTCATAAGTGCTTAGCCAAGTTGCCAATCGCTAACGCCTAGTAGCGTATCGTAGTTCTCCCTCTCTGTCACTCTTTCATATTAGTGCGACACAAACAGTTAGCAGCCTTGCGTTTACGATTGACGGTTAAGCGTAAGGCTGGGATTGCACCTGTGAGTTCTTACGTAAATAAGTTGTAGAAACGAAGGCTATACGAAGGAATGGGGGGTGAATATCGCTATCTCATTCCTTAGTATAGCTCCGTTCCTACAACTTACGTAAGAACTCACAGGTGCAATGCAATCCAGGCCTTAGCAATTGGCAACTTGTCTAAGTACCCTGCTCATTAGTATACATGAGATTTAATTTTTTACGTCAAAACTCGGTCTGGAAAACTGTGATGCAATTTTTCAAACAGGTTGTACATTTGGATTACGTCTTCGATATTGCTCAAAATTGGTAGGCTGGTAGAGTCAATGCTGAGCAAGGTCCACCACATTTCCCAGAAAGTTTGGAGAAGTTTCCTTTTTTGTTACCAGATTCCTATATATACACGAAACGTCTGGATAAAATTGAACGTAAGTTTACGCGACACGCTGAAATATGAGTGATAATCGTGAAAGTTTAAATCGATATACCTACATGATACACAAGTTGATAATATGCACAAGCTGAAAAAAATTACCTACCATTAGTCTGTTAGCATAGAACAAACAGTCCAGTTTAGAACAGCAGATTTTTTCATATGTGTTATTCTAAACTAGACTGTTTGTCCTGGACTAACAGGCCAATTTACTCTACATTCCTATTTACCCCGTTTTACGGTACCTATTAATATTATATTAAATAGGCTTTCACTGTACCATAAGGCACCCTGTCTTTGGAACCCTGTTTTGCAATTACCTGCTTGAGTAAATGTCCAAAGTGTCTCATACAACTAACGGAAGCTCAATATCGGATATGCCAATAAGCCGACCTAATCTTGCCTAGAAGATTATGAAGATACTAGCAGTTACGCGCGGCTTCGCCCGCGTACTAATATCTATTCACTGCGTCTTAATGTTTTCCTGCAATTATCTCGCGTTTGCCTTAACCGATTTAAGTGTGGCGGATGGTGCTTTTACCCGCGGTTCGGCCACGTTCTATCAATTTTTATCACGGTCGTATTAAACTTAAGACCTAAATTCAAGATGGCGAACTTCTCTTGATATTTACATACCTGCACATGTCAGTATTTCCATTTTGATTATAAATACTCTTTCTTACTCATAAACTGTAATTTTCTGCAATAACTTAGCCAGAGGCCAAAGGAGTACATAGAAATGCCAATCAATACAAAATCATGACCAAAATATTTCCAATTATTACTTTCTTCCCTTTTCATTTCTTGGAAAATCCCTGTGTGAAATGCAATGCACTACTAAACGTGAAAATGAAGGAGAGTTTTTAATCCCTATTTTAAAATACATGTTTTCGTATAAACTAGTATTAGCCCTCCTCAAGATTCCATTCTTAAACCACTCGCTTCGCTCGTGGTTCAACTATGGAATCTCTCGCTAGCTCGGGTCTCAATATTGGCACGATGATTAAACAACCACTTTCCTCCCTTGTACAACAAATAACTATTACACAAACACAACAAACACAACAAATACATTCTTCAATAACACACAACACAACAAATATATTCTTCTTTGATTTACTTTGCTTTCAATGCGTGCTTGCAAAATAATTAAGTTAAATCGTAATTAACCATATTTGTACAGGTCACATTATGACCTGTTTTGTACTGAGAGTGTTAAAAATTGTTGTTGTACGGCAATTTTAGTATTAGAACGAGTAGTTACTGTTATGTACGTAATGTTTGTAAACCTAATGCAGTGCGGTTCCGCAGCAAATCTCTGGCCAGTCTAATTTCAGATCCAAACACAGAGTCTAGACTTGCGCGAGCGCCGATGACGTCAGAAGGCGTAGGTATAGTCGACTATCATCATCGTCATCAGCCCATGATAGTCCACTGCTGGACGTAGGCCTTTCCTATCAACCACGCGTATAGATGCATTAGGAGGTAAATGCCCATAATCGCCACGCTGGGCAAGCGGATTGGCGATCGCAGCAATGTGTACAAACAGCAACACTCCTAACTGACCATTAAAGACAGAGCAGAGAGAAAATGAAAGAGATAAATATATTTATATTATGTCAACTTCAAATTAAATAATACACGGGAATGTTGATTGTTCGCAACTTGGTCAAATAATACAAATCGGGTTCCGAAATCTTATGAGACTGGTATCACGACTTGGGCCGAACTCTGTTGACCAATGGGGCGGGCCTTGCTACGGTTAACCAATGATCGCTCGCGGTTTCTTCAGAAGGTGACATTGCCATGGTTACGTAATAACAAAAACGTTTTACCAATGATTGATGGCAGCAGCGTTATCATGTGACTGTAAGTGTGATTCTCTTTCATGCAACATTCCCAATTTCTGAAGTATATACCTAGCTGTGTTGCTGTTTGTACACTATGATAACGCTGCTGCCCGTCAACAATCTTTTATTAAATAATGGTCAGTGACACTTGATTCCCTTAGTCGACTCTTACGACACCCGCAGGAGGAGTTGGGGTGGTGACAAATGTATTCTTACTGCCGTCACCGCACGGCTAATAGTCGACTATAAACTAATACGTTAATAATGTATATTAATGTATTAAGTTATAGTCAGCGTCTGTAGCCTAGTTGGTAGTGACCCTGCCTACGAAGCTGGAGGTTTTGGCGAGGACATTTATTTGTGTATTTATTTATCACAAATATTTGTTCCTTGGTCGTGGCTGTCTATGTATTAAGTATCTATATGTATATATCTATTATATGTCGTTGTTTGGTACCCACATCACAAGCCTTAATTGAGCTTCCGTGGGACTAGGTTGATTTGTGTAAGTTGATTGTATCATCAAACAAAATAATTAGATTTCATTATTTCATTACTGAAGTTTCAAAAAAAAACTGAACTAACCTAAATTTAACTTAGCTAGCTATATGTACAGCTTTTGAAATAGTAAAATTTGTATTTCGAATCATCAAACAAAAGAAGCCACATAACATCCCTTTGACTCTCACAAAAATAAATTTCAATTCAAATTTGGAACCAAATCCAACACTCCAAGCTTTGTCTCCCACCGAATTCAATAATTCAAATTTGGAATCATATCAAACGGTCGTGAGTAAACAGCTATTGACGTCACGACTCAAGTGCACCGTGCATAATGGGGAATAAAACGGTGAGTCATGTGTAATTTTGGTGGGACGTTAAACCGAAGTAGGGCGATTAAGTGTACTCGTAAGCTATTTTTGAGTATTCGGTGTCTACTTGAAGCGATGTCCTAGCTAGACGTATCGGCAACTTTCAAACCGAAAACTTTTGGTGGCGGTAGGACCTCGTGCAGGGTCCGCCTGGATAGCTACCACCGTCTTACCCGTTAACCTGCCGCTAAATAGTTAATCTCTGTTCCGGTTTGGGGGTAAGACAGCCGGTGTAATTACTGGCATAGAGGCCATCCATGTATATCCTCAGGGTAGGCAGCGCATAGGCGATTATTCGGTCACTATGACCATGGGCTTCAGTTCCCGCTTTCCATCAGGTAGGCTGAGAGCTCAGTTGTCTACCCTTTTCACATAAAAAAAACGGGTGCACTCAGTTCGTACTAATGACATTTTGGTACTCGTGTACCAAAGAACATATACCAAATATTGCGGTTTGCACGCAACTGAATCCACGCTGCAGCTTTTGCCCTAAGAACCTATTGTAAACTAAACATTAAAATGTAAAAACATCAAATTGTACTTTTAAAGTGGTAGACTGTTTTGCCTAGTTTCTTTTAAATGCCTAGAGAGTATTTAATCTTTTTTAAGGCCTACCTTTTGACTCTACTTAAGGGCAAGCAATATGAGCTTGAACCTCCGATCCTTAAAACTTATCAAGCAGATAAAACTAATAAACATATAGAAAAATTCGCTCGCAGCAGCTAGTTTCAAATGTTTAAAGGAATAAAACGGATGTTAGTCATAGTGGCTAATTTCGGTACGTTACTCGAAGTAGGGCGGTTAAGTGTACAGCTATTTTAAGCTTTGTTTAGCACTGGTGGTACAGTTTTCATTACGAAGATGTAATAACTATTTGTAGTATAGCCTAGCATTGTACCGAGGAGAAGTTTCATAAGTTGCGAAACTTGCAAAGATAATGTTCTCGGTAATCTCAATTTAACAAATAATCTAATCAAGCCAAGACCGTGCTAGATACATGCCTTATGAGTTATACCCAAGTAACATGGGCCTGAAGGCTTAAAACGAATTTATCTATTGATAGTCTATTCGTAGTTTATTTTTAGATAAGGGCTTTCTATAAATGGTTTCTACGAAGAAAATGTATCCTTATAGTGCATCTTCTCCCATATTTGATTTTTTTTAGATGAGTTGCTCTATAGAACACTTATTTTAAGTAAATTTTTAGGTATATCGATTATCTTAAGATATAATCTTCTATAAATTGCTAATAAAGCCTAAAGGCACCTATTTTCCAATATTTTATTAGATAAGTTGGTAAATGTTAAGATTTAACTTTCTACAGATATTCCGTATTAGCTAGTGGTACTCTTATGTTTGTTTATAAAAAGACTATACCCAACTAGCAAAATATAGTCATATAGAAGTTGAGACAACGTTTTGCATATAACTTCTAGTCTAATTTGGTTGGTCATATAAACGTAAGGTAAACGCTTATAAAAGGCGAAAGTGGCGCAAATTATAAGACTTATTGGTGAGATAAAGGTTAAATAAAGGTTTTCATGGCGACTTAAATCGTTTATTAAAGGTATTGTAACGATTAAGGAATGACCAAAACGTTGTATAAAGATTACAACAAAAACCTTTACGCGACCTAAATATCAAATAAATGTTTTATAACTGACCATTTTGTTTTATAGAAGGTTTAGTGTAATCCTTACTCATTGCTTATCGGACTTTTAAGTTATCTAAACATTTTTAAGTTTTATTTATAAAACTGCTCCTGACATTTATTTTAGATACGCGCAAAACTTGGTGTGTGTGAAAAAAAGTGTACGGAAAAATAATACAAGATAATTTTATAAGTTTTGTTACAGAAATTATTGTTCTATATATTGAGCGTTTGCACATTTGGCGTGAGCTGAATTCGTATGGGAAGGTCACTTTACTGTTAAAGTTTATGATGATATACAGTTTTTTGCTGTCGCGCTCTTAATATATTCGAAATAATTATAATTCATAACAATATTTCTTCATATTTTATTATAGTTAAGGTTAGCCATTTTGGAACAAGTCATGGATTTATCCTTATACGACTACAATATAACTTTATCTTAAGTAAAGGTTTTTATAACGACTACAAATTGTCCGCCATTACTAAGCCGCCATTACTAATCCGCCACTTCGTTTGTACCGTTTCCACGATGTAACGTCCATGGTTTTTTTCTTTGAAATAGTACTGTGATGCTCACGAAATGGCGAATGATGTTTTATAATATTAATTTCAAATTGACTTTAAATTGCATGATGTTTTATAACCGTAACTTAAAATCAATTTAAAAACATATAGTTCAATAAAAGGAATATAACGGGTTCGGCAACAACTAAAGGTTTTTCAAAGTTTTTGTTTAACGTTAATATGACCAACTGTTGAATAAAAGGTAGATAACAGTCCCGCTGATATCTTTTTGTCATATTGAAGTTACCCTCAATACCGCTATATAACTGTCGAGATAAGGTTTTATGATATCACTTATACAACAATAAGATTATGTAGACGTTGTAAAAATGACCTTATTACGACGGTTCTGTATTTTCAAAACCCTTTATAAGACGAAAACGTTTATACAACTTTGAACATCATTAAGTAAACGTTTTCTTTAAAACCTCTACATGATTGTTGTATAATTAAGTCGCAAAAACGTTTATTTACCATAGTAATTAGACTATTTGGTAGGACGACTAAACAGTCAGATTTATAACGTTTATTTGACTAACAGGTTAAGTAAAAACGACTGTAAAACTCTTATATGGCTAAAGGTCGTATAACTCTTGATTTATATGACTTCTTTGCTAGTTGGGTAGTCTAGATAAACTACTTTTGTAGATATCTTTCAGTAAGTCTAATAATGTGTTAGTGAAATAGTGTTTCCAGGGTTTATTTGCTTAAAAATAACGTAACTAAATGCAATTTTACTAGATCGGCTTGCTTTATGCAATGGATGGATTCGTCGGAGACTCAGCAAATTTTTAAAAATAGAAAAAAGCACAGAGTAGTGCCCAAGGAGTTACAAAGGAATTCCAATACAGAATTACAATTTTCGTGTGATTTTCCGCATAACACAGAAAATTCTGCGACAGAAAACTTAGTGTTTGCTCCAACATAACAACATTATATGCCTTAAATTATGTGTACATATGCTGCTACGAGTGATATGAGTAAAAAAGTGAGTCGGATGGAAACACCACAAATGACCATGACGATCAATCCAATGAGAGTTTTTGATATTTTTTCTGCCACTAGGCAGCGGTACGTAGGCATGAGGTCCAAGCAGCTATCAGATTCATACTATTCATAGGCACTAAACATATAATATTTAAATTCATACTATTCATAGGCACTAAACATAAAATAATTAAATTCTACTGTATTTGGAAGTTTATTGATATTGTAATGGATTAGGACTAGTAAACGATCGCCGAACTAAAAATCTCTAAGCTCTAAAGGTGCGTTCAAACCAAAAGAACATTCGTTATTCTAACCTCCCACTCTACGAAATTCGATCGTTACACAAAACGTGATTGGTTGATTTCGTAGAACGGGCTACGTACAACTCTACGCTCCTGTAGTGCCGGTGTCCAGGAGCCTTTAGGTAACCTAGTTTTAATTTACCATCTACTAATCATAGCGATAAGTTTTGTAACTACCTATGTATCTAACACTTAAGTATATGGAATCAAAGTTCTGAAATAAATTATTTGAATTTGAATAGAAAACTAAATACGCGTATTTATTATGACAGTTCGTCGGACCTTAGTCCACATTGCTGCCATCTCGCCGCTCCATAGTGGCAGCAAAAGTATCAAAAACTCTCATTACCCACCTCAAACATGATCTACGCCAGTGGTCAGCAATGCATGGTATAACTCAAATGGCTTTGAAGGACTTGTTTCAAATAATAAATAATTTTCAACCCGATCTAACAAATGATCACAGAGAACACCCAGTGTTACATATAAAGTTACAAGTTGCAATTTTACAGGCGTTTGTACTTAAACATAGACAAAAAGTACGGGACTTTAATAGTTTTAAACTCGTAATCGAACAAGCGTTTTATAAAACTATTGTAAATTACAAGTGTAGATGAGGTAGACTTGTAACAAAAACCCGTTTCCGCCCCTAATAAATTTGGACTTTCGGAGTGGGACGCCGTACGACTTCCACAAGTGGATGAACTCCACGCAAACGTAGAACATCTTTGCCGAGATATTCCATTTTCTTTTTGTTCTGCACCGCGAACGTAGAAATTCGCAAAATTCGAGGATTTGTCTCTCTCACTCTAAAGGCCCGGCCACGACATTGGTCTAAGGCGACCGGCGGCGAGCGCCATAATGACGCCTTCGTTGGAGTGACATCCTCGAAAATTACGAATTTCGATTTTTGCGGTAGTAAGCCTGATTTTCGTATAAGGATACCATTATTTGACAGTTTTCATTTTTAAATAATGATGTCCGTCACGCCTGTAGATGTTACTTGTGTATTTATAAAACACCTGTAATAGTTCACAGTGCATTACGGGTTCCTGTAACCTGTAAGTTTATAATACGGGGCCTGGAAACCCCACGAACAATAGAAATTAATGAATACTGGCATCATGGACTAAATAATAATTACACAAGGTATGTGTTATCAAAATCTCTCAGAAAGCAAAATAGTGTCTATTGGTATTAACTTTGATGGATTACCTACGTCCAATAGCTCTAAAAATGAATTCTGGCCTATTTCAATAAAATCACGTAATTGAAATTCCATCAGTATAGTTATTAGCATAATAATATATTGCAAACCTTCAGCTGTTTATGAATTTTAAAGTAGTTTGTTTTCTTTTATTGGTTCTGCATTAATCCATCCAAAATGACTCGTAACGTAATCAAAATGCCAGTTTTCTGCTGGATGTCTACAAATACTGTGAGAAGTTAAAACAGTATACAAAAATGTCAGTTTATAGGTAATCTTAAACCACTCATAAGCCTGTTTATTCCTCGACTAGGAACTTTAGTATGCAAAAAGTAAAAATAGTCTTGTCATTTTCTAGAGCTATACTACAGATTATTCTTTAGAAAGTGTGTTCTAAAGAAATCATTTTTATAGACAAGTTTAACTAGACGCCATTTTTACTTCCTAATATTTTGTGAAATTATTGTAGCGAACTATTTTTTGGCTTGTTTTTGTACTTTTATGAATGTATTCTCTGTAACAATCATCCTATACTTTTTAATATACTATATTATGAATAAAACAAATGGCTTAAACATATAAGCACAATCCAAAAAAAAACTTTTTACTAAAATATTTTTATATTTGGTTAATTATTTATTAAATATTACATTTCAAGCGGGCGCTCTTATTTAAAGAGAGTTTTACACAAATTCCGCGAGAGACTTTCATCCGCACTAAGTTTTGCATGTTTAGGTATCAGTATTAGCCGATGAAAACTATGCGCATGAAATAAGAAGTTAGAAATTTGTCACGCCATGTTGTAATATTACCTTAGCATTATGCTTTTGACATCTGCGCCATTATACGTATCGTTGTCTATTTCTATTAAAATCTTTCTTAAAGCTGGTAGGGTTGAGTTCATTTGGTTTTAAAACTTCTCAGGTAAGTACAACTGTTTATGTCTAAAGTTTATCTATTAACCATCTACTAGAGCACATTCTGGTCTAAAAATAGTAAAGAAGGACTCTAGAAGAATGCCTTAAGACTATTTGAAAATGTTTAACTCTAAACTTTGTATATTCGTGGTTTCTAGAGGGAGTCTTATGAATAGTTACAAGGTTGTGCCCACTTTACTATAGACTATCTATAAGCGTTCTTGAAGATAGCTTGGGGGATATTTTACCCTTATGGTAGACAATCAAATTGAAGTCTATTAGATATCTAATATCCCCTTTTTAGATTCGCTTTTGTTACTTGGGTATTTACTGCCTTGTTTACTTATTTACGATTTAAAATAATTATTTATAACACATTTTTACGAGTTCTCATGGAATCATTCTCAATGAGAACTTACTCTTAACTTCTCATGAAAATTCTCGGTTTCCGAGTATATTCCCGTAATTTTGAGAATATTCTGCAACTTGTACATTGCTAGTATAGCCGTACCATAACTTAGAAAGTATCGGTAACATTAGGTTTTTCTCGATAAGTAAAGCAGGCTATCTCGCTCGCTCCAATATGGGAGTGCGAGCGCGATAGAATGCATTACATATCGAGTAAAACCTAACGTATCCTTTACTTTGAAACTCATGGTACAGCAGTGTTATTCACTAAGGAAGCCGCCTTGCTAACAGCGCTGTGTCAGCGCTGCAGCAGCGTAGAGGTATGATGATGAGGTATGGTATTTAATTCACTAATGCACTTTAAACGACACTAGCGCTCGGCGACGAATGCGGCGTGAGCTGGAACTACACTGCGTCGAGAGTTACCGCCTACAGTTCGACGACGAGCTGTTCTATGTTAGTGAATACCGTTTTTCGCAGCGCTGCGCTCTACGTCGAAGTGAAGGCTGTGTCGTCGTCGAGCTTGTTGACGAACGCAGCGTCGAATGTGTGAATAAGAGAGAGAGTTTCTTACTGGTTCTTCTCAGGAACGGCGTAGGGTTTGAACCAGTAGTAGATTTTTTCTCTCATGTCAGACGATTCGAAAGTGCTTATTAATAAGCTTACTTGAATAAAGAATAGTTTGACTTTGACTTTGAAGAGAATAGCATAGCTGGTTTAAAGACAAACGGGTCAACCAATCAGTTTACGCGATTAAGACCCGTTTGTATAGGTAATTCTGTATTCAAATTGGAATAGCAAAAAATTCTTTTGAATGGTCTAAGTATTAAAACTACTTCCGGTTCTTCTAACCCTACACCGCTGACCCGAGAGGAACCGGTAAGAAATTTGGCAAGACTTGTTTTTTCATTGAATAAGTGAGGGTGGGTCGTAGCAAAAAAGGTTGTAGTAAAAGTACCAGTGCTTGACGCTGAACTAGTATTCAACATGGGCGGTGGTCTATATGAACGTGATAAGGTAATTCGAATATCAAAAAATCTTAGTAGTGCAGAATCGAGCCCTATGTAGTACCTACATCTAACTTATACCTACGTCCAATTTTCCATTTAATTTTCAATCGATGTTCATGTTCCATTGTTTATATCATTCATGTTTTATGGTAGGTATCGTGATTGTGTTCAAATGACCCGCTACAACGTGAACTTCATTTCAAGTTCCAACGTAGTAAGGAACTGGAAATGAAGCAACTAAAAAGCTAAAACTGTTCTGTTGAAAGGATTTAAATTGAAAAGTTGACACATTATTAACTCACTTTAATTTTTTTTTTAAAAGGGAAAATCATTTATTAACAAAAATATAGTAACAAAGGATAAATATTAATTATTATCACGCAAGCACTGATGGAGATATTAGGTACTCTAGTCAGGTAGAGGAAAGATTGGGTAGGGCTGCGCCATCTTTTAGGCCAAAGAAGTTTTTGAAGGAGTTAAATTTGTGGCGCGTACCCCGAATACACATGCTTGTAGCACGGAGTATGGAAATTATAATTTTCAATCTAAGCCAGCCCATTACTACGCTGAGGGATGTGTCCCAACGATCAGCGATTGCTTCGCCGAGATGTTTCACGAAAGCGGACATCTGAGGTGCAAATATCCCATCCACGGATGTTACAAGGGGAGTAAATGTCGCATGCCGTTTTTCACAAGAGTTCAAATATTTTCGTTTCTTTTCCTCTTCGGCGGATTTAAGTACGGCTGCTACCGGACGTGAGATGTAAGAGGGAGCGTCAGTGTCTACGACACGGATATCAAATAACGCCTCCCTCTGTGCATCCCAAACGCCACGGCAGCAAAGGTCTCCCCGAAGTCCGCAGTCACCTTCCGTGATGAGGGGTTCTTTGACTACATTCCCCCAGGCGTGCTGACATAGCTCACAAAATAGGTCCCGGATTTCGTTGTGACGGCGCGTAATTAATCCGCCAGTTTTACAGCAGAGAGCGTGGTCCACGTCAAAAACATCATTGCCGCAGCCGTCACATGATTTAGGCATGGAAATAGGTGTTCTGTGGTATCTTAGTGCCAATGCATCTCTGAATTCCATTGGGGATAGGTCAAAGTGGTCTTTTCTTGTAGGGATAACCGAGAGCCAAGTAGACGATTTAGTTTTAGTTTTCGTGAAAATTGAACGTTCGACTGCTCGTTTTTTGTTAGGAGAAAGTTTGTTTAAAATAGAGTCCAAAGTTACATCATCTTGAGAATTTTTAATTTTCCGGCATTCCTTTCTTGAATGTGCGAGGGACATGTGATGTTGAGTGAGGTCCAGTTCATTATTTTCAATTAAGGCGGATGAGAGGATTGAACAGCCATTTTTGGAGGTTTCATAATTTAAGTTTGTCATTTTAGAAAGTGCGGGGATGGCTAGACCGCCTTTGTGTACAGGTAAAGAAAATAAGTCCGCTTCTAGTGAAGTTATCTCACCGCCTAGTAGGTTTGGTAGAAAACTGGTGTGTAAAATATTTGTTAAACAATCAAAGGATAGATTAGCATTTTCTAATACTCTTAGTAGAAAAGTCCATTTGAATTGGGCGGCTTTAGTGAGAACAGTATAGGCAGCTTGTGGCGAGTCTTTGCAAATCTCAGAGAGCTTTTCTATTATAGAAGTCCAGTTTTCGATTTTATTGTTGACAAAGTTTTCTTTACCTTCGCCAATGTAGCTACCGAGGAAGCGTGTGCCGGTTGTTATGGTAATGTTAACTCCTTTGAATATCTGCTGCGCGGATTGTTTGTCATTCTCATTTACGATTAGGTAAGACTTTCTGTCTTGAGGGAAGTAGCCGTATGCGGGGCCTAATTGGCAAATTTTATCCCACCATTGTCTTAAATTTTTAAAGGTTCCTTGAGCAGAGGAGTCATCCGCATACCAACACTGGACAATTGATGGTTGTGATTTAAGTTGGTTTATTATGGGGAGTGTTGCGAGGGCATACAAGGGCATGGCAAGTGGGTCACCTTGAGTTACTCCTTCTTCGCTGAACAGTTTCATATTTGAATCGCGGATTATAAGTTCTGCATGTCCATTGTAAGTATTGTATAAGAAACGGGCGCAGTGGGGCCAGTGTATTCTAGCTTGCCAAAGAGCGAGTTGTCGGTTTACGGAATTAAAGGCGTTGTTAGCATCAACAAGCAGCATACCCCATTGAGAGCCGGGCAGACATTATTTTTCAAAAAGGTTATTCATAGCATGTATGGCTCCTTCAATACCACAACTTAATCCACTACAAAGTTGCGATTGTGCACAAGCTTCAGTAACTTCAGAGCCGGAGGCCAAGATCATACATTTTGAGAGGATCCTGCGTAGGCATTCGCCAATGCCAATTGGTCTAACCCCAGGGGATTTGTCTAGGGCCACAAGTCGGCTTGCCATTAGAGCTTGTATTTGGTTCCATGGCACAAAACTATTGTTTAGTTTCATAGTACTCACTTTAATTCGTCGATAATAAATGAAAATCATTGTAATCGACTTTTAAATGCCGTTGGGGTGACTAATGACATTCATCAACTTAAAACGATGTAACTATTCACGTGCCTTCACTTTGAGAACACTAGCTAAATACATTTTGAGTAAATCACAAACATTAAAATAATTGTTTTTTTAAGTACATATGGTGCCTTTTTTAGGCTCTAGTGCGAGAAGTGGATCATTTTACGTCAAGTCCAAAACTTCGGAGGGACATCTGTACTAAAAAACGTCGTACGAGGCACGTACAAAAAGGAAATTCGTAACTCGAGTCGATTTGCCACTAGTTTCAAATTTCATTTAATACTGTAACTATTTTATGTGAGCGATATTCCCCATTGACTACCTAAGGCTAAACCTGATTTTACAAATACTGGTTTATTTGTTTGTTGCTATTATTTATATTTCATTTGATGGCGGCGTCATCATGTAGAATCTAAAATATGAAAAATATCCGATAATAGTAATCAATGTACAAAAACAATCGGACCGATCAGGCGATCCACTATGACGTCACGCCACCTGCACTCGCCCGGAGCCTCTAACTACTATAAGTAACCTGACTGATGATGGGAGGGGCACTCCTCAGATCAGAAGAGTAGTTTAGGTTCAGGAAAAGGGACATAGACATACGATTCGTATAGCCTTGTTTCTTTCTCTCAACCTAAACTGAATTGCATTAGTACGTCATGGTAAACCCCCAGGTTGAACAGTTTCAACAGATCTCGCTGGAGCGCAGACTTGTAGAAGTAATTCAGTTTATTACCAACTATCGTAGTCTGGATGGCTCCTGGATTTTTCCCAGGCAACCAACCCACCGGCTGTTCGATCGCTTTAACGGTCCCTGTAGAATAAAGCCTTTTTTTATGTGACGAAAGTAGACAACTAAGCTCTCAGCCCACCTGATGGAAAGCAGGAACTGATGCCCATAGTGATACAAGGATAGCCAGATAAAACACCAAAAGTTCTCACAATATAATATATTTTACAACTTTTTATAATTATGATAGTTACAAACACTTTGATTCAGACCTTCACAGTTTGATTATCACCATCAGAATGTCCCAACCTGCCAAGTTTTTCCCCCTTATACCTGTATGTTCCCGCCAACGACCCACCAGACTTGAACTGGTCAGCTGGTGCTGCCACCTGTTCTAAGTTGTTGAGTCGTTGAGCGACTTTAATGAATTATAATTATATGATCTACTGTTAACAAAAATGATTTATTTAAGTGAATACTGCGGAACCTTACACTCGACCATCCTGATGTCGTGTATGCCCTCATACACGCATCCGGTGAAACCTTACACTTGGCAAGCTGAGATTGAAACAGTCATTAATTTACTTGTACATTAATTATTTGTAATACACGATAATATACATATACAAGGGTCATATACACATTAGCTCTGGTGATAAGTATACACCAAAATAGTGAATTATGTATGAAAGTATAAAACAATAGTAAATATTGAATAATAAATCAGTTCTTATATTTATTGCCTCTCGATTCCTGAGGATTTTGAAATACCTCTCGATTCATGAGGTTTTACTATAAACATAATATGTGTAAGCTAGAATGCCTCTCGATTCGTGAGGACTTTAGTCAACCTCTCGATTCGCGAGGACCTGAGAATGCCTCTCGATTCGTGAGGACCTGAGAATGCCTGTCGATTCGCGAGGACCTGAGAACGCCTCTCGATTCGTGATTAAATACATATAAATAATCAAATTACTTGTCATCTTCGGAATCATTGTTATCGATGTCAGTATCGTCCTTATCATCAATTTCTAAAGCTGTTAAATGTATCCATGGTTTTATTCGATCCACAGCTACTACAGTCTTATGCTTCTTCTTTGTACCTTCAAACCCTGGAATTGACGCCACCTGATACCGGTCATTTCCTAGTACTTTGATGATACGAAAAGGACCTTCGTAAGACGGCAGTAATTTAGTACTTTGGCCTTGATTATGAAACGCTGTTTTAGTGATTTTAACTAGCTCACCCTTTTTGTAGATCCTTGCCGGGTGCCTACCCCTGTCATAATACTCTTTTTGATATTGTTGTGCTTTATCGATCCTATCACTAACTTCCTTCCGTAAAGATTCTATATCATTATCTTCGTGACTTTCACCTGATATTTCGTTTAATATTGGCCTAATTTCACTATTTATTGACGGTCCAAACATTACTTCAGCTGGCGTTCTGGCGGTGGTTTTCTGGATCGTGTTATTGAGACCCCACTGGATTCGGCCTAATTTCTTGTCCCAGTCTTTTTCATGATCATTAAAATTTTGGGCTTTCAAGGAATCTAAAATTGTGCGGTTATAGCGCTCTACCTGCCCGTTTGCCCGGGGGCTGGCTACAGCGTTTAAGACATGTGTGATGCCTCGATTCAGACAAAATCTTCGAAAGGCGTGTGAAGTGAAACAACTTCCCCTGTCGCTAATTAATCGATCCGGCCTACGAAAAGTATCGAAAATGTCTTCCAGGATGTTTATTACGTTTTGAGTGTTAGTGTTTCTAACAGACTTAATAAAAATGAATTTGGTAAAGGAGTCTATCACAACAAGTATATGTGTGTGTCCCTTTTTTGATTTTACAAAGGGCCCAAGGTGGTCGATGTGCAGGGTATGGAAGGGTTTGCTAATTTTCGGAATAGGATGCAATAGTCCTTCCCGCGTACTAGTCTTTTTGGCGTATGCACACTCTATGCAGGCGCCCACGTATTTTTTTATGAAACGAGTCATTCCCGAAAACCAGTAACTTTTCTTCATTCTATCGCAAGTCTTTTCAAAACCCACATGTCCTATGTCATCGTGGTTTAACCTGCAAAACTGCCACCGTGCGCCCTTTGGCACTACCCAACGTAATTCGTTCTTATTCCCCCCTAAGCACTTGAAAAGCTTGTTATCTTGGATGATATAATTTTCTTTTATGTATTCTAACCCCTTCGAATCTAGATCACTATTTAGAATATCTCTTATCCTAACTAACTCAGAGTCCCCTAACTGCAAAGTGAGTAGCCAATCGTCCTCACTTATTGACATAACGACTGGGTACGATTCGACAGAAAAATCGTCAGAAACAATCGGGTTCCGTGATAGTGCATCAACGTGGCCCATTTTAATACCAGGCCTATATTCCACGGAACAATCGAATTCTTGGAGTGCTAGCCACCAACGAGCAATCCGGGGAATCAGATCGCGTTTTTGGAATGTAGATCGTAAGGCACTACAATCTGTTACTATTTTAAATTGTTTCCCTAATAAATAAACCCTAAATTTTTTCAACGAGCATATGACGGCTAGTGTTTCAAGCTCGTAAGAGTGAAAATTTTTCTCTTCTGGTGTAGTCTGCCTACTGTAGTACGCTATTGGTTGAAAAGAGTCTGTTGTCTGAGAGCGTTGCAAAAGTATCCCGCCGACACCTATCTTACTTGCATCGGCATGCAATTCTAACTCTGCCAATGGATCAAAAATGGCTAGCACGGGTCTGTCTATTAATCTATCCTTGAGTTTTTGAAATGCATCAGCCTGTTCGCTTGTCCAGTCCCATACTGCGTCCTTCTTTAGTAATTTTGTAAGGGGAGCGGCTAATTGTGCAAAACCCTGTATAAATTTCCGAAAATAACTGACTAGACCAAGAAATTGTCGTACCCCATGAACATTTTTAGGACACGGAAAATTTTCTACGCTTAAAATCTTGCCCAAGCCCGGTCGCATCCCTTGTGAACTAATTTCGTAGCCTAGGTAATCTATACGACTCTGTAAGAAACTACATTTTGATAGATTTAGTTTTAATTTAGCTTTATCAAGTAACTGCAATACGTCTTCCAACCGACCAAGACATTCATCGACGCTTTTTCCAAATACTAATAGGTCGTCGATATAAACAGTTGCTTTACTGAACCTGGCTGGACCTAAAACATGGTTCATCATTCTTTGAAAAACTGCAGGAGCATTTGCTAAGCCGAACGGCATACGGTTAAACTCGTATTGGCCGTCCGGCGTAACAAATGCAGTCAAATGTTTTGATTCTTCAGAGACTGGGACTTGATAGTACCCTGACATTAAATCAAGAGTGATAAACCATGCTTGTCCTGATAAACGGGATATTTCGTCCTCTATGATTGGCATAGGGTATCTTTCTTTAGAGGTAATAGAGTTGAGCATACGATAGTCTACACACATACGCATTTTTCCATCTTTCTTTTTCACTAATATTATGGGGCTCGCATAACTCGAGACAGATTCTCTAATGACCCCAGCTTCCTTCATATCTTCGATCATGCCTCGGACCTTTTCGCGCTCGTGATGAGATAGTCTATAAGGGCGGTAAACTACGGTGCGCTGACTGTTTAACTCTATTTTCATTTCAGCTACATCTGTACAACCTAGACTTGCAAGATCTGAAGCAAAACAATGTTCATACCGTTTCAGTAACTTAAGTAATTTAAGTCTATCTTTTTCTTCTACAGCTTCGCCAATAGTTATTTGAGATTCATCAATGCGTTTATGGCTACCAAGATTAGGTTCAGGTTCCGAAATAATATTTGACGCTTCGTGAGTAATGCGATTGACAATGGCCACCTTTTCAGCTCTACCAAAGATAAACCCATTATGTGACCGACATGGCAGCGTACACGGTGTTACCGTAACGTATAACATACCATTTTCAACTTGGTAAATACCCCCACAAACTATAAACTGGTCCGTTGGCTTCCCGACAATATTCGTATTTAATAAAATAGGTCCTGTGAACGCAACATCAGTCGATGCTTTAACACTTGCAGTGCCATACAGTCTACAATTTCCTACGAGATGAAGCCTTATCAGGCGCTCTTCATCAATATCGCTAAGATTGTGATAAGGCATAACCGTACCTATGTTTAAAAATGTTAGTTTTGTAGCGTCTTTGTATACAACTACATGCGGCTGCTCTGAGAACGTCTGACCTATAAGTACTTGTCTATCAAGTAAGTGATCCTCTACAACTTTGCATTGTACTGTAGCACATACCCCGTCAATTGTTATATCCAACAAAACTGAACCAAGCGAATGTACAATACTATTACCAAAACCCTTAAGAGGAGAAATTAGGTGGTCATGAGATAACCCCAGATCCCTTGTAGACGACAGTTTTATCAAAGACACCTCGCTTCCTAAATCTATAAACGCTTGAAGCATAACTCCATTAACTAAGGCTTGTTTTAAAAATTTATTACTCGGGTTTGAATCCGATATACACATGGTCTTTTGAGGTTGCTCAGTCTTATTGTTATTGATGTTCTTATCAGACTTCAGGAAACACGTGTCTTCGGTATGACCTATCTTTCTACATCTGTTACAATGTCGTAAAGGCTTAGGGCATTGTAAATACGAATGGCCTCTCTCTTTACAATTAAAACATCCTGGCCTTGCTCCTGTTTTAGAATTTTGACTATTTTCAATAGATGTTGAGAGAGCATTATTAGAATTTTTATTTTTAAAGGTGGGTAATGTTAGAAACTGTTGGGCATTATTATGGCTTAATAAAAATTGTAATAGCTGTTCGGGCTCAGTACAACGCAAAGCTAGAGCACTTGACTTCATAGTCCTATCACTGATACCATGAATAATACAGTCGGCCGCCCGTTTACCGGTTATTTCACATTGATTTAAAAGCGCCAACTTTTCATAATAATAAGTTTCGATTGGTTCATTATATTTACTTTTCCGCTTAAGCATGTCCTCCAAGACCTGGCCATAATTCTGTTCCGATGGAAAAGCTAAGGTTAACTTATTTTGCCACTCTGGCCAACTGTATAAGATTGAATTTAAACTCTCATACCACGTTTTTGCCAGGCCTTGAAGCTTTTGCATAGCGAAATGTATAGTAGTCCGTTCATCCCAGCCGTAAACTTTGGCACATTCGTTTACTTTATTAAGCCAGATGTCAATGCGTTGAGTTTTATTGGAAGGGTTAAATTCAGGTAAAATGTTTTTCGCATCTATGTGTTTACCGGTATTTTGTACAATTGAAGTTGACGGCTGTGATAACGGATTATTTTTAAATGCTTGTAAAAGGTTTGCGACATCTTTAGAACAAAATAAAGGACTGCGTGATCGATAAGAATATCTTTCCCTGACAATTGATACATGTTCGGGTACCTCGTTTGATCCTTGGCGTTGACTGCTGCGTCGCTCCTCGCTGCGAGCACTATGGTGCTCGTCGTGGCACGTGCTTCGTGGTGCAGGATGTTCGCGACTGCGTGGGGTCTTGGTACTTCGGCGGTCGCGGCTTCGCGGCCTGCGATGCTCTGGACCGCAGGGACTCGGACGCTCACTTCGACGCTCGCGACTACGCGGGCTGCGGCGCGTGACGCTGCGTGGACTACGGTGCCCGCGGCCACAGGGGCTGCGACGCTCCAGATCGTGTGGGCTGCGTCGTTCGCTGTGATGACTGCGGCGTTCGTGGCTATACGGGCTTCGACGCTCGCGGCTGCGAGCGCGACGAATCTCGCGACTCCTTTTATATTCTTCTTCCTGGAGAACGCGCTCCATGTTGCGCACTCGTTCGCGTTCCAGCTCTAATTCTCGCTGCAATTCTAGCAAGTGCTGGCTGCTGCTGCGTGACATGTTGTCATTTTGTCGGTTCTGGTCTTCGGGCGTAGTTAGCCTGCGACTTCCGTTGTCTTGGATGCTCATCTCTTGCGGTTCTTAATCCCACTTGCTGACTACAAGGATAGCCAGATAAAACACCAAAAGTTCTCACAATATAATATATTTTACAACTTTTTATAATTATGATAGTTACAAACACTTTGATTCAGACCTTCACAGTTTGATTATCACCATCAGAATGTCCCAACCTGCCAAGTTTTTCCCCCTTATACCTGTATGTTCCCGCCAACGACCCACCAGACTTGAACTGGTCAGCTGGTGCTGCCACCTGTTCTAAGTTGTTGAGTCGTTGAGCGACTTTAATGAATTATAATTATATGATCTACTGTGAACAAAAATGATTTATTTAAGTGAATACTGCGGAACCTTACAGTGATAAAAAATCGCCTCTGCGCTGCCTTCCCTGAGGACTTAGATGGATTGCCTCTATCTATGCAAGTAATTACACCGGCTATCTTACCCCCAAACCGAAACACAGCAGTGGAAACACTACTATTCAGCGGCAGGTTAACGGGTAAGACGGTGGTAGCTATCCGGGCGGACCCTGCACGAGGTCCTACCACCAGCAAAGACAGTCTTAGTCTAAGTCAGGTCCAAAACTAAAAGGTGGGCATTCTTTTTGTTGGAATAAACAGTTCAAGACGCGCTCTTACATGCTGTGTTGTTTTAACCTCCTGCCGCCCAGACAGTAAAAATTGCCAGTGAAATTTGAATTAATAGTGCAGGAAATAGAATAGGATTTCATTTGTTTGAGGAGACCTTTTAATAGGCCTCTGGGCGGCAGGAGGTTAAGATTGGTGTTTTGATATCGCTAATTGGTGAAGAATTAACCAGTGCTAGGACGAAATTGGTAATTGACTAAATTGGACCCTACCCTCGTTATAATGTAAGACGAAATGCCAATATATTTTTATTTTGAAATTGAATGAAAAGA
Organism: Thaumatotibia leucotreta; assembly: GCA_025490895.1. Lineage (NCBI taxonomy): Eukaryota > Metazoa > Arthropoda > Insecta > Lepidoptera > Tortricidae > Thaumatotibia > Thaumatotibia leucotreta. Next base: position 399,338 of record JALPQI010030267.1, on the reverse strand, counting down.
AAAAAAAATTGCTCATCGGATCTGAGAACAACCTCTCTGCAATCTGTTGAGCATTGATAGTCGGTGGAGATGGCTAACTGATGTTGCCTGATTTCCCGCGGGCATATCGGAATGGTGAAAGAGTAAAAAGTGCATTCAGAAAATACCTATCTTTTAACACTTTCAACTGACTTCACAAAAGGCAGGAGGTTCTCAATTCGACTGTGTTTTTTCATGTTTGTTACCTCATTTTTTTCGACTGGCTGCACCGATTTTGATGATTCTTCTTTTATTTGAAAGCTGATGCTCACTGATTGTTCCCATTTTAATTTGGTCCAGTTTTGACAATGGGATCCATGATAAAACCAAACAAGTCTTAAATTTTATAGTATTAAACATGTGCACGATAAATGGACGAATAACTCGATAGCTCGATACCACGTCAACCGATTTCAAGAATTCCTTTTTAAAACGACTTCAGAATAAACCGAGATGGTCCCGTTGGTACCAACTCGGGTTCTGATGATGGGATCTTAGAGAAATCGGTTAAAGTCGTTTTTTTATTTTAAATTTGGTGATTATAATGTTAGTATGTTAGTGTTCTCTTCTTCCTGTGGGTGTCGTATAAGGAATTTAAGTGTCAGTGACCATTCATATAATAACGATTGATAACAGGCAGCAGCGTCATCATAATGGGCACATTGCTACGATCGTCAACCCGCTCGCGCAGCGTAGCGATTATGGGTATTATCTTCTAATTAAAGGTCTTCTAACCAAAAATAATATATGCCCAAATACCAGTCAAAATTGACCCAATGGGCATATATGGGTTAGGAGAAGCCTATGTTCAGCAAGGGCTGGATAGGCTGATGATGTTATTTTCTACAGTTTCTTATTTTCTATTGCTGCTTGATCAAAGTAAATATATCGAGCAAATTGCGCCTGTCCAAATCAGCTAGGTAATACACATTTAATATGTACACAGATTTTTTAAAACTACTACTCGTTATCAGTTTTATAGGTAGAGTTCAAATCAAAATCAAACGCTACGTATTTCAAAACAGGAACTTTTAAAACTAATTACCTATTGTTCCAGTTTCCTGCACCTTTGAAAAAGGACCAAATAGAAAACTAACAGAAAACACGTTCTGTTAAATGCCCACAACTGAACTATATAAAGTATTAACTTAATGCAGTACTCCTGGCTGTTATGCTATTTTATAAACAGTAGCTAGCGGCAAGCCTTTACTTTACAAAGATCCTAAAACAGTGGGATGTTTTAGAGACTTAAGACCTTTTTGTAGCGTTTAGTTGGTATTGTTTCCGGGCTGCAGTAAGTTTTTAATTACAATCAGCGAGCAGCGACACTTGGTTTAGAGCTCATTAAGTTGCGAATTAAATATAGTTAGAAGTTAATGTAAAATAGTGGAAGCTGGGTTGTGGGATATTGCATTTAGTTTGGGTTAATTTATGTTCAATAAATAATAATAATAAAATAGGTCATGTCGTTCTACGGAGACTGAAATCGCATATCACCGAACATAATCACCAAATTAAAAAGAAAATTAACACCGATTTCAACCGATTCCTTCAAGATCCCATCATCAGACTCTGCTTTAGCATAAATAAAATAAGTTGGCACTAAGACCATACATTTTCCTTATGGTCTTAGTGCCAACGGGATCATCTAAGGGCTTATGTCCGGTTAATGTAAAAAAATGTGAAAATCAGTATACGATTTTCGAATATGTAAAGAAACAAACAAAAAAAAAACTGCCGAACAGAGATCCTCCTTTTTTGAAGTCGGTTAAAAACGACTTCTAATGCCATGATAACTTTTGGAAAACATGTTTAAAATGATCGAACAATTGGAGGTCAGAATTATTTATGAACAAAATAGGTGCTTATACATTTCCGAAGCCAATAGGTATATTGAAACGTTCTTTCTTTACCCATTATAATATTTGGGTTCGGGTTTCCTCACTTTTTGCGCCAGGATAATCTATCCGGGACTGTCTCTTCAAACAAATGGACTTCATTGATCTCTTTGTATTCTTGCCCACCAGATTAGTGGCGAGCGGAGATTACCTTTTTTATATGCAGGCAGATCCAGTGCAATCTGTACCGCATGTCTAGGTCACATATTTAAAAAAAACTTGTTTTTGGGTTACAAACCGTAGCTTATTCACTGAGATAATTCACCATTCGACATTTATCAGAATGGCCGTGCTCAAAAACTTGGTATATCGTAGCACTTCTTATTCTGCTAACTTTATGATTAGGGTCTAAAAATTGCCCAGCTCTGAATTCTGACCGTTATCATTAGGTGACTCGCAAAACGCTAATCTGATTACTGAAGCCCTTATAAAGGTCCGGGTTTCCGCAGTAGGGTTGGTCACTGCTTTACTTACCCAACCTCGTATATGCCACACTGAGTTGATATAAAAAACACCCGTATTCACCAAGGAAGAAAGATGATATTCCCATGAAATTGATTGCTGTATTCGAGGTTGGGTAAGTTTAGAGACGATATTAACGTTTATTGTACGCCACATCTGGCTAGTGGGTAAAGTGATTGTGGATTTTGTTATTAACTGTAATAATTTGGTGAAATGTGTGGGAGCTGAGCATAAATTTGGTTTGTAATGATTGTAACCTTGTAAACTTGAGTGGGCAAATGCTTGATATTTTTTTAATATACGATCTTTATATGTGTTATAATATGTACATTTTATGAGACCTATAATTTCAAAATTATTGTCTTAGGCATAGCCCTGTAAAAATAGTTGTAAGAGTAGATAATAAATAAATAAAATGTAATGCGATTGCAATTCATAATTATTTGCATTACATCTTAGTTATATTTTTGAAAAATCATGATTCTTCCTCTACGCAATAAGGCACTTTCCAAAAATGTGTGTACTTGTGTAGACTAAGGCCTTCGTAATGTAAAGAAACTGGTAAAAGTAAGTTTAATTAAAAAAAATACGTAAATCTAATTCGATTAGACAAATAATTACAGAGTTTAAAAAAGGAGGAGGTTTAAAATTGAACGAAATCGTTTTTTTTTAATGTATTACTCATTGACGCGTAAACCGATTTGGAAAATTGTTTTTTTATTGGCTTGAAAATTGCCTAGCGATTCTATTCATATAATGATATAGATATATTATGCTTGCAACCAAAAAGTCGCGATTTGTTTACTTAATAATAATGAAAACTATGGCCGCAGGGCAGCTTGTGGCGAGCTGTTGGGGAGTAACGACCCCACGGACCCGAGTGCTCCCGAGAGTCGGTCAGGGTCCCCGCCTCCGGCGTGTCTTCGTCGGTCGGAGTGGAACCCCAAGGGGACCCGTAGGACTCTCAGCTCTGGCTTGCCTTAACTGGCCGTCCAGAGAGGAGTCGTCAGAGCTATATGCTCCAGGGGTGGAAGTGTAAATTTGCGTAAGTCGCGAGTTGGTGCAGCGGCTGTCAAGCCACTGCGCAGAAAGCGGTGTACACCTCTCTACACTCCTGAGCCGCCTACACCGGTGTTGCCCCTGGCTGTCTCTTGTGACGGCATTTACGGGGGCCCATCTAGTCGGCGGCGAGTCACCGCCTGCCTCGATAGCAAAGAGAAATCATTGTTATGGCAGGTGTCCGGACCTCTTTTCTATAGTTCCATTTCTGATCCATCCATCCTCCATCACCATAGCCCATTAGTCTTTTCCATTACTTCTCAATAGTCTCTATACGCCTGCTGGGACCGGTTTACGGATATCTATTGATGTGCCCGTGAATGGGTTGCAGCAGGTGTACAACACAGCAAATTTCTCCAAAGGGCCTCTACGTGTTGGATCTGTATCCCCGCGCAAGCCTATCAAAAAACCGGGATTTATAAGCCCGTGATTTCCAAGGAGATACAATGAAAACTATTAACTTTTTTAAAAATTGTCAATCAACTGTAATTAATTGTCACGATCGTATCAACCCGGGTGTAAGGGGATATTCACATTTACAGAAACCCAATGGAACTATAGTTCTTTTAAGTCAAATACCAACATCGTAACAATCGCTTCTCATACAACGGCATAAAGAACCCATTTCCTAGTCCTATGTCAATAAAAGTATGCATTCCCAATTTCCCTTCACCCACAATCTCCGGTCACTCCCAAGGAATGAATTTGGCTCGTATTTGCATCATTTCCACATCGGTTGCTGACGCACTACAAACCAATATTCACTTAGATCAGTCGAAAGTGAACTTTGAGCTATTGATAGAAGGACTTCGAATCGTGCAAACTTTATTTTTTATGTTGGGAGAGGTTCAATTGACAATTGACGGACCTTATGTGGTTACAATAAAGTCTAAAATGTATCATTTAACAGAGTAGACGACAGAATATAAGAAACTATTATCTTGATTGCGAAGAATATAAACCTTATCTTTGAAGCTTAAAGGTTGAATATAAAAGAGTCATGAAATAGATATGATTGTTTGAAATGGAATGGCGTATGTCGAATTGCTTGCTTTGATCATGGCGCGAAACAAATTAGATTTTTTGTTGTGTTGTGGTTTATTACTGAATTTGCACGCTGTATGCAAAAACACAATCAAAACAAACATTTTGCAAGTGTTTTTATATAATTTTCTGTGTTCCCTTTGCACATTGAAGAGAAGTAGCTTTTACACGGTTGGAACGAGTATCCCGACAAAAAAGACATCATCAACCATCAAGATTAAAATTAGCATGTTATTATGTTACATGTAAGTCAAATTGTCAAAAAAAAAGTATATTTTGTTGAAAGAACTCACAGGTGTAGTCCTAGCTTTAGGCTACGAAAGCCGTCCAACGTTCAAATGAAACAAAAGAAAAAAAAACAAATGAATGATTTAAGCAATGAAATAAACAGAATTGCGAATATTCTGAGCTACCTATTATTCTAAAAACAACTATCTACACTACTAATAAATGAACGGTACTCTTTTCGATGACTGTCAAAATATAAGGAAAAAGTTTTGCGTGTCACTCGATTACATATTAATGCGACACATGTTCAGATTAATATGACTTTTTTTTTAGAAGTCATTTTGTAATATTTATTAGCCATTAAACATCGGAAACATATCTGCAACACAGGCTTCGTCAGAGTGCAACAAACGCAAAATAAATCAGCAACAGGCTTCGTCTCATACACCGTGTCCAATAAATCCGAATACAGAACAAATATCGAATAAAACAAATGGGCAAAAAGATCCTACAGTTATTATTATGTTTTATGAATGGCACACTGATATACTATATTCACAATAAATATTTTGGAATAACTCCAGCTATAACTTTTTTACCAGCCTCAAACGCGTTTCAAACGGATCATACGCGGCACGCACCATTTTCTTCACATTTGACCCCAAATACCCCTGGTAACCTTTTTGAAATGATCTAAGTTCCTGATTTTATAAAAATGTAGTCTTTAAAGCATGTATTACCATTCAATATAATCTAATACGCCTAAACCTGGACGACTGCATGGCAATTCATGTTTCGGCTAAAAAACTGCCAATTTAGTCTGAAACCACGCTGGAATGCCATTTGCCGTCTGTGCTGGAGCTGCGTCTTGTTAGAACACATGATACTCTTTCCCAAGCACCTTTTAAACTTAGGAGCATTTATCTTCTCCATAAATTTGGTTTTATAGAAAAAAACGTTAATTTTAACGATTTTATCTAAAAGTACTGAAGGCAATGTAACTCGCTTCCATACTGCATCCCACGCCATGGTCGATGGTGAGCTCTGGAACCTAGGATCGTTTTTCTGATAGCCCGGAATGTGTTCTATACTTGGCAACCACAATCGCCAATTTTGAACACGATAAGTCTGTTCTACCCCATACGGATTCTCGTAATAAAAATTAACTCGTCACCTGCGTGTCGAGCAAGTATTTTATTGGCACTTTACACTCTTCTCTTCTTAGACACTGCGGATATGACACATTCATTGTGGTTGTATTTTATTAAGATGAAAATACTCTTTACTTTACATTACTATTTGATAACCTGTGATTCCTGTATTTTTAGAACTGAGGTAAAATACGTGTATTCGAACTTATTGGACAGGGTGTACACATCAATTATGGGATCGGCAACAAGCTTCGTCATCTATATATAAACGGCAATGTCCTGACTGACTAACTGACTGACTGACTGACTTAAATCAACGCACAGCCCAAACCGCTGGTCCTAGAGAGTTCAAACTGGGCATGTACATTCTTTATAATGTTTAGAGGCGCACTAAGAACGGATTTTTGAAAATTCATCCCGTAAGGGGGTTAAATGGGGGGTTAAAGTTTGTATGGGGAAATAACATTAGTTGGGCTATTTTATTCGAAACTTCACAGGAATGTTTTTAATAATAAATAAGTAAATACATGTTTCAGGTTTTTTGGAAATTCATCCCTTAAAGGGGTTAAATGGAGGGTTAAAGTTTGTATGGGGAAATAAGATTGGTTGGGCTATTTTATTCGAAACTTCACATGAATGTTTTTAACAATAAATAAGTAAACACGTATTTCAGGTTTTTTGAAAATTCATCCTGTAAGGGGGTTAAATGGAGGGTTAAAGTTTGTATGGGGAAATAAGATTGGTTGGGCTATTTTATTCGAAACTTCACATGAATGTTTTTAACAATAAATAAGTAAACACGTATTTCAGGTTTTTTGAAAATTCATTCCCTATGGGGGTTAAATGGAGGGTTAAAGTTTGTATGGGGAAATAAGATTAGTTGGGCTATTTTATTCGAAACTTCACAGGAATGTTTTTAATAATATATAGTAAACACATGTTTCAGGTTTTTTGAAAATTCATCCCGTAAAGGGGTTAAATGGAGGGTTAAAGTTTGTATGGGGAAATAAGATTGGTTTGGCTATTTTATTCGAAACTTCACATAAATATTTTTAACAATAAATAAGTAAGCACGTATTTCAGGTTTTTTGAAAATTCATTCCCTATGGGGGTTAAATGGAGGGTTAAAGTTTGTATGGGGAAATAAGATTAGTTGGGCTATTTTATTCGAAACTTCACATGAATGTTTTTAACAATAAATAAGTAAACACGTGTTTCAGGTTTTTTGAAAATTCATTCCCCATGGGGGTTAAATGGAAGGTTAAAGTTTGTAAGAAGGAACCAGATTCGTTGGGCTATTTAATTCAAAACTTCATAGAAGTATTCTTGCCAATGAAGATGTAGGTACTTATCTACATACCATGTTATATACGAGTAACATAGGTACGATGAATACGTAGATACTTTTAATATCAAAATTTTGGTAAGTAATGCAGTTTGCTACATAAAAGGTCATTGTGAGGTTTTATTTTTTAAGTCTAGACAAAACCATATTTATTTGTTTGTTCGTTAAAAATACGAGTATCTACAATTTTGCATGGCGACATTATGATTCAAAGCGAACGAATTTCAAATGTTTGTTTGACAGCTCGCGGACAGTATATGTATAAATGTATAATCAGCGCGGGTACGCGGGCCGCCTCACTGTAAATTCAGCTTTCTAATTCGTGTAGTTTATTTGCAATTAAGTATTTAATTATGTCATACTAATATGCTGTTCAATGAAACAGACTTCAAACAGAATGTAATAAGGTAAGATTCTACTTAGGTTTAGGAAAGGTTAGAACTGCGACCCCACACAGAAACGAACGGCTATCAAAGTAGGTTTTGGGTTAGATTAGAAATGCGACTCCACACAGAAACGAACGACTATCAATGGAGGTTCAGGTTAGGTTTGAATAGTAACCCCACACAGCAACGAACGGCTTTGAAAGTAGGTTTATGTTAGGTTTGAACTCCAACCCCACACATAAACTAACGGCTATTAAAGTAGGTTTAGGTTAGGTTAGAACTGCGACCCCACACATAAGCAAACGGCTATCAAAGTAGTTTAAGGTTAGGTTAAAACTGCGACCATTGCCATTCCACGCAGAAATGAACGGTTATTCAAATAGGTTTAGGTTAGGTTAGAACTGTGACCCCACAGATAAGCAAACAGCTATCAAAGTAGGTCCAGGTTAGGTTAGAACTGCGACCCCACACATAAGCAAACGGCTATGAAAGTAGGTTTAGGTTAAGTAAGAACTGCGACCAGTGCGACCCCACACAGAAACGCACGGCTATTAAAATAGGTTTATGTTAGGGTAAAACTGTGACCCCACACATAAGCGAACAGCTATCAAAGAACGTTTAGGTTAGGTTAGAACTGCGACCCCGCACAAAAGCAAACGGCTATCAATGTAGGTTTAGTTTAGGTTAGAACTGCGACCCCACACATAAGCGAACAGCTATCAAAGTAGGTTTAGGTTAGGTTAGAACTGCGACTCCACACATATGCAAACGGCTATCAAAGCAGGTTTAGTTTAGGTTAGAACTGCGACCCCACACAAAAGAAAACGGCTATGAAAGTAGGTTTAGTTTAGGTTAGAACTGCGACCCCACACAAAAGCAAACGGCTATCAAAGTAGGTTTAGGTTTGGTTAGAACTGCGACCAGTGCGACCCCACATAGAAACGAACGGCTATTAAAATATGTTTAAGTTAGGTTACAACTGTGACCCCACACATAAGCAAACAGCTATCAAAGTAGGTACAGGGTTAGTTTAGAACTGCGGAATAAATATTACTAAATTTAAATCAAACTAAAATAAGAACCCGTAAAGGAAAACCTCAAGCACTATTAAAAATTCCCTGTTTAAAATTTACTGAAAACTATTCTTCGACAGAATGACTTGTCGATGAAATGAAAATACTTGAACCGTTGTCTTTGAAACAACATTCGATTTTTAAATGATTGTCGACAAGTCAAGGCGAAACCCAAAAAAAAAATCACAAAATATTAAACTTATTTCGGCCACTTTTGAATCTCCTGAGAAAAAAAAACAAAATAGGATTCATTATTTGTAGGAAACCGTGTAACATGCATAATACATAACTACATACAATCCAAATGGTAACCTCCTTTTTTGAAGTCGGTTGAAAATATTTTTTTTTCATAGAAGTCCAAAATCTACGCGTGCGAAGCCGCGGGCAAAAGCTAGTATATTATATTTTTGATTGGTGATTCTGTTCAGAAGCATATGAAGGATCCACGGAAAAAACATGTCCAGTGCTTGAAAAAAAACATGGCAAATTCATACCTTATTTTGTTAAAAGTAAGGTGGTTTTCCTTCTGTAATTTGAATTGACTAGATATGTTCTTTCCGTGGAACCTTCAAATACAACTTTATGGCAAGAGTACTAACAAGTACTTGATATTTCTTTTGTGATGAAACAATAGCCAGGGAACAATAATTGCTGAATTGGGTCGGAGTATTGTTTCCAATTTGCAACTGAAACATTGCTGAACAAAAGCCTTAAGAATCTTCATAACGGTCGTGTGATGCATTTGTCTATATTTTGTTCTTTATAATCTTCTCGTTGACCTAGATCTGCGGCCCTACCGCGAAAAACGAAATTCGTAGATTTCGATTTTCGCGGTAGTAGGCCTGGTCTCTTGAAGATGGGGCAAAAAAGAGGTCTTGAGATCTGATCTCTAGGAGGAGACCCCTCCTATTATCTGGGCGTTTTCACAAACCGTTGTTGAAATCACCTTGTTATTTAATTCGGACAAGTTTGGGCTTGTTCTATTCAGGATCACGAGCTCTTTCGGTTCTAATAAGAGAAAAAATATGTCCCATAATTTTCATACAGTTTTTATTCCTTCCATTACGCTACCGTCTTTGAACATCTATGAAAAAACGGTATCGTAATGGAAAAAACATTTTGGGACATATTTTTTCCCCTATTAGAATCGAGAGAGCTCGTGATCCTGAGTAGAACAAACCCAAACTTGTCCGAATTAAATAACAAGGTGATTTAAATAACGGTTTGTGAAAACGCCCTTCTACGCGTATAGACGCTTTAGGAGGTAAATGCCTAAAATCGCTAGGCAATTGGGTTGGCTATGTCAGTAGTGTGTAACACACTTTAAATTGATGCTGCTGCCCATCATCAATCTTCAATCAATAAATGATCAATTGATCAGTGACACTTCAGTCCCTTAGTCGGCTCTTACAACACCCACGAGAAGAGTTGGGATAGTGACAAATGTTATCCTACTGCCGTCACCACGCGGCCTCTCTTTCTTGGAGATTGGTTTAAGCATCTTACCTACCTATCAAGCTGCAGGTCGTGAGTTTGAATTTTGTTAAGGTAAAAAGGTGGGGTTATCAAAGTATTTTTTTAAATTCATAATATTTTGAAAATGATTTAGTAAGTATATCCCGTGACATTGATGTTTAAATTGATATAATACGTTTTCGTCTGTGTAGCCGTACTATGAGTTGTAAAGTCACGTATTCGAGTCTGTTTAATTCCATTTATTTAACGGTGGCTTTTGGTGTTCTATACCATGTTAGAGTACTAAGTTTTGTGAAAATATATACAGGGTGAAACATGAATCATGAAGAGTAATACGTTTTTCTAACTTTATAAACAACTAACAATTAGATGCCCTACAGGTTACTTAAAAATTGTCAATTTTCTTATTTTTGGGTTTATTTTTGTATGTTTTGGTTTTAGGGTTTCCAAAAGGCTTTTAAAGACAAATTTATGTCATAATTTAAATTAATTCTTCAAATTGAAGTAATTAATAACGCCAATTTCGTCATTTCGTTTAAAATTTAATTATATTTATTAAATTTAACGTTTTAAATAGCTTAAATAGCCGTTATAATTTCTAAAAACACCTTAAAATTAGAAAAAGCCACAAACGTATGTTCACGAATCATGTTTCACCCTGTATTTTTATATTTATTTTTCTTCACAACTGCGATGACAAACATTGTGTATGCCACGGGCAGTACAATAATTATAAATTTCTGTGAAATGAAGCCCGAGCCTTCAATTTTTCACACTAACCACCCTTAATACACAATCTACTGTATACATAAACGATGCCTTAATAGCGTATTAGAACCGTGGCTACATAATACCAAAGACGAATAAACTACATTGAATAGACAGGCATTGTTACAGCCTTCACGAGAAAGCGGGACAGAACTGTCGGAAGCGAACTACCCGTTTGCAAGTCATGAGCGATAGCGAACTTTATTCAACAGGATAGTTTAGTTGTTTAATGCACTGATCTCAGCGCGAGCTACTAAGATAACTATGGGCTATAAACACGAACAAAAGATACGCATTACACACTCCCGTGTAAAAAAGAGATACGGCAATACTCGCCGGCGGCGGCGGTGATAGCTGATAGCTGGGGGAGTATTTAGAGCTCATAGCTTAGTAGCTCGCGGTGAGACCAATGCCTTACTAGGAGCCGGAGGCTTACGACAAAACAACGTCAAGTTATATCTTCTTCTTTAGCCTCATGGAACCTATCTTACTAATTTATTTTAATCATATTTTGAGCCTTGGCTTTGGCTGCATGGTGATGGCAGTAAGAATACATTTGTCACCACCCCAACTCTTCCCACGGATGTGGACTCACTCTTCAGAGTCACTGCCCATTCTTTGATTTTATTGATGACGGGCAGCAGCGTCATCATAGTGGACACATTACTACGATCGCCAATTCGCTTGCCCAACGTGGCGATTATGGGCATTTAGCTCCTAATGTATCTATGGGTGATTCTTAAAAAAAGTTCAGCAAAAGAAAATAAAAAAGTTTTTTTTCTTTACTGTTTTTCGCAATGTACATCGAAAGTATATACCAAAAGCATATTTTTGATGAATGTGGACAAGCTTAATACCATTGGAAAAGGCAAAAAAAAATTGCATGTAAACACGGTTGTGACAATGTATGACACGGACGTGACATATTTGCAATAAATGTTAAAATTGATGTGTTTAAATTCGTAATATCATAATTTATTATGATTAATCAATAAAATATACCAGAAGCATATTCTTGATGAATCTGGATAAGCTTAATACCAATGGAAAAGGCAAAAAAAAACATGTAAACACGGTTGTGACAATGTATGACACGGACGTGACTTTTTCCAATAAATGTTAAAATAAAATTGATGTTATTAAATTCGTAATATCATAATTTACCTATTATGATTAAGCAATAAAATAAAGCAACGAAATGGTTTCATTAACAGTATTTATTTGTATTTTTCTTCAAAACAGTAAATAATTATTTAGATATCCCTTTTACAAGGGTCGTCTGAAAAGTTTCTGGTCTGACAATGGAGAATAACTTTTTAAAAAAACCTCCTTGGTACTACAGCCTTACTTTTTTCTGATGTTAAATGTCAAAATTGGCGCCCTTTTATCGATAAGTTTTTTTTATAATTACTGATTTTCTGAAACAATACCTACAACATTTCTAATATGCCAGATACAAATCTTGGCTCGGTGGACAGAGATTTTCAAGAACGAAGGGGTAATTGGGGCCTATTTTGAAGAGCAAGACGGCGACTACTACTTGGCTTTGTTAAAATCATGGGAGCATCGTAGGGACAATTGTATAGCCTTACAAGTTACAAGGAGCCTATGTTGAAAAGTAAATAAAAAATATAACACAAAACGACTTGTTTCTATGTCATATGTCAGGCCAGAAACTTTTCAAATCCATGGGAAAATGGACAAAATAAAAATGCTCAATAAATAGTGTATACTAAATATTCTAAATCATCTATAATAACAGTTTAAATCCGTAGATTATCTAAATGAAACGAAAATGTCACGACCACGTGTTATATATGTCACAACCACGTACTCAATAGGTCCATGGCCGTGACGTTTTTTTCATATCGTGGTTGTGACAATTTGAGACGTGTTCGATATAACCTAAAAGCAAGCCATGATTTCACAAATCTTAATTAATTATCAGGAACTACACTGTGTGAGGTACATGTTATGTTTCAAACAATAGTGTGACATTGTTACTTACGTTTAAAAGCCAAACACGGCGTTGACGTGTTAAGGTTGTCCCTTTTTATAAAAAAATACGGAGAATTTTTTCTTGAGACACACACAACGTTTAGTTATTTGCAAATTTGACAACAACACAATGTTGCTGTTCTAAAAAAACATAAAAAGGGTTGCCAATATTAAAGACACTTTTTTAGAGAGATCCGTGTTTTTATAGTAACGTACACGGTCGTGACACAAAAACTACTCACACATTTTATTCTGATGTAAATCATAAATAGTAATGGTTATTAAGATTTCTATAGTATTATCTTATAAATCAAACATTAATCTTGCATAAATGCTGTAATATTTTGCGTGAGAATTTGACAATTCATCAGAAAAAAATATCATATTTTCGAATTCGGCAATTTTGGGGTTAGCAATTTTTTTTATAGCTGGCTAATAACTTTATGGCAAAAATGATGCTCTGACATGATATTAGTGGTAATTTACTACGTGAATTAATACACACTTTATATATTTTCCCACAAAATATATTCGATTCTTACATATCACAGAAAAAAATGTAAGAATAAGAATCACCCCTATACGCATAATTGCACATAATAATAACACCGCCTACCGCTTGTGACTGGCATCGATTTGGCACCTGTAGAAGCGGAAACGAGTGGACACCTTTGATCCACAAACGATAAGCGGAGCGGCCATTTTAGATTACGTTACGTCAACTGTTTCTTAAGGGTACAACGGAGTTTTAAATAAGGATTAGGTTAGGTATTCAAAGATCGATTTCAAATGAAAGGATTATGGGCAGATTTGTATGGAAAGTGGACCAAAAACCAACAGAGCTGAAAGTGGTGTCATTAAATAGGTATTTACATGTATTTCATTTCAATCTATGGGCACTATGTTCAATTCCATTGCAAAACGGAGATATTTGTATTTTAGTCAGAGTAAATACTATGACAAATGATGTCTGGACGACGGTGATTTACTTAGAGAGTACCCGCAGAACGCCTTACTCATACAAAATTATCCAATGGAATTCAACTATGCACCTATAGAATGAAATAAAGCACATAAGCAGACCTTTTTAATGACACTACTCCCAGCTCTGTTGGGTTTTGGTCCATTTTGACGCATAGTCCTTTAGTTAAAAGCCTTAATGAGAACAAAATTTTACGTCATATTTTTTGGGCTACGAAGTTAAATTCTTTCAAACAACTTTTGCAAGTAAAAAGGCGGCAAATTTAAATATTTTCTATTTCCCGTCAACAATACACGCCTATGGTTTTTAAATTTATATACATTTGTTAAATACAAAATTGTAGGAAATGGCCCAAGTAACATGGGCCTGAAGGCTTAAAACGAATTTATCTATTGATAGTCTATTCGTAGTTTATTTTTAGATATGGGCTTTCTATAAATGGTTTCTATGAAGAAAATGTATCCTTATAGTGCATCTTCTCCCATATTTGATTTTTTTTAGATGAGTTGCTCTATAGAACACTTATTTTAAGAATTTTTTTAGGTATATCGATTATCTTAAGATATAATCTTCTATAAATTGCTAATAAAGCCTAAAGGCAACTATTTTCCAGTATTTTATTAGATAAGTTGATAAATGTTAAGATTTTAGTTTCTACAGATATTCCGTATTAGCTAGTGGTACTCTTATGTTTGTTTATAAAAATACTATAGTCTAGATAAACTACTTTTATAGATATCTTTCAGTAAGTCTAATAATGTGTTAGTGAAATAGTGTTTCCAGTGTTTATTTGCTTAAAAATAACGTAAATAAATGCAATTTTACTAGATCGGCTGGCTTTATGCAATGGATAGATTCGTCGGAGACTCAGCAAATTTTTAAAAATAGAAAAAAGTACAGAGTAGTGCCAAAGGAGTTACAAAGGAATTCCAATACGGAATAGCAATTTTCGTGTGATTTTCTGAAAACTTAGTGTTTGCTCCAACATAACAACATTAAATGCTTTAAATTATGTGTACCTATGCTGCTACGAGTGATATGAGTAAAAAAAGTGAGTCAGATGAGAACACCACAAATGACCATGACGATCAATCCAATGAGAGTTTTTGATATTTGTTCTGCCACTAGGCAGCGGTACGTAGGCATGAGGTCCAAGCAGCTATCAGATTCATACTATTCATAGGCATTAGGCACTAAACATAAAATATTTAAATTCATACTATTCATAGGCACTAAACATAAAATAATTAAATCTACTGTATTTGGAAGTTTATTGATATTGTAATGGATTAGGACTAGTAAACGGTCGCCGAACTAAAAATCTCTAAGCTCTAAAGGTACGTTCAAACCAAAAGAGCATTCGCTATTCTAACCTCCCATTCTACGAAATTCGATCTTTACACAAAACGTGATTGGTTGATTTCGTAGAATGGGCGATAAAACAGCGAATGCTCTTTTGGTTTGAACGTACCTTAAGAAGCTTTAAAAAAGGCGCGGGCGCAAAGTCATTGGTACTAAATAAAATTACTAGAACTTTGTTCATGTCATGAAAATTGACATGGATATGTCCGTCACGCCTATAGATGTTACTTGTGTATTTATAAAACACCTGTAATAGTTCACAGTGCATTACGGGTTCCTGTAACCTGTGACTTGTATGTTTATAATACGGGGCCTGGAAATCCCACGAACAATATAAATTAATGAATACTGGCATCATGGACTAAAGAATAATTGCACAAGATATGTATTATCAAAATTTCTCAGAAAGGAAAATAGTGTCTAAAGTGTCTATTGATATTAACTTTGATGGATTACCTACGTCCAATAGCTCTAAAATTGAATACTGGCCTATTTCGATAAAATCACATAATTAAAATGACATCAGTCTAGTTATGAGCATAATAATAATATATTGCAAACCTTCAGATGTTTATGAATTTGAAAGTCGTTTTTTTCTTTTATTGATTCTGCATTAATCCATCCAAAATGACTCGTAACGCACTCAAAATGTCAGTTTTCTGCTGGATGTCTAGAAATACTGTGAGAAGTTAAAACAGTATACAAAAATGTCAGTTTATAGGTAATCTTAAACCACTCATAAACCAGTTTATTCCTCGACTAGGAACTTTAGTATGCAAAAAGTAAAAATAGTCTTGTCATTTTCTAGAGCTATACTACAGAATATTCTTTAGAAAGTTTATTCTAAAGAAATCATTTTTATAGACAAGTTTAACTAAACGCCATTTTTATTGCCTAATATTTTGAGAAATTATTGTAGCGAAATATTTTTTGGCTTGTTTTTGTACTATTATGAATGTATTCTCTGTAACAATCATCCTATAATCCTTTTTAATATACTATATTATGAATAAAACAAATGGCTTAAACATATAATCACAATCCAAAAAAAAAATTACTAAAATATTTTTATATTTGGTTAATTATTTATTAAATATTACATTTCAAGCGGGCGCTCTTATTTAAAGAGAGTTTTACACAAATTCCGCAAGAGACTTTCATCCGAACTAAGTTTTGCATGTTTAGGTATTAGTAGGTATTAGCCGATGAAAACTAGGCACATGAAATAAAAAGTTAGAAATTTGTCACGCCATGTTGAAATATTCATCATCATCATCATCATTTCAGCCATTTATCGCCCACTGCTGAGCATAGGCCTCTCTTCTAGTTCGCCACTCATCTCGGTCCTGAGCCAATCTAACCCAGAAGTGTCCCGCAATCTTACGAATGTCGTCGACCCAACGAGCCAACGGACGCCCAGGAGCTCTTTCATCCGAAATATTACCTTAGCATTATTCTTTCGACATCTGCGCCATTATACGTATCATTGTCTATTACTATTAAAATCTTTCTTAAAGCTGGTAGGGTTGAGTTCATTTAGTTTTAAAACTTCTCAGGTAAGTACTTCTGTTTATGTCTAAAGTTTATCTATTAACCATCTACTAGAGCACATTGTGGTCTATAAATAGTATAGAAAGACTCTAGAAGAATGCCTTAAGACTATTTGAAAATGTTTAACTCTAAACTCTGTCTATTCGTGGTTTCTAGAGGGAGTCTTATGAATAGTTACAAGGTTGTGCCCACTTTACTATAGACTATCTATAAGTGTTCTTGAAGATAGCTTGGGGGATATTTTACTCTTATGGTAGACAATCAAATCGAAGTCTATTAGATATCTAATATCCCCTTTTTAGATTCGCTTTTGTTACTTGGGGGCCATGGTCTGATACACATTTTTGTGATAAAAATACACAAAAATATGCTCTTCCTACTAACTACCACACAAAGACCGTCATTACGTTGCGTTTCAAGGCTCAAGTGCTTTTAGGATAGAATTTATTTAGGTTTTTTTCAAAATATTGTTCTTCACATCGCATCACACCAACCATCTGCTTATATCAGCCCACCGGTGGACGTAGGGCTCTGCTATTACGCATAAAGGACAGTAAGGGTTGGCAAAATGCATGTGACACCCTCCCACAGCACTATTAAAGAAAATGCAACTCAAACAAGACAAGGGAGTTAATTTAACTTCCTTCAGAATTCATTATTATTCTAAGCTTGACTTCAACAACTTTAAATTTAATATAAACTTTCGAATCCAAGCCTTTTATTTTACTTTGCATACAAACTTTGTTCTTAGAGTTTTCAGTAATAAAAAAACCTGGAAAGAGGTTGGATCTGGATTTCCGTGTGATGACGGCAGTAAGAATACATTTGTCACTACCCCAACTCTTCCCGCGGGTGTCGTACAAGCCGATTGAGGGTTTGAAGTATCACTGATATATCATTATCAAGCTTCTATCATTCTTTGATAGAAGATTGATAATGGGCAGTAGCGTCACATAGTGGACAAATTACTGCGATCGCCAATCCGCTTGTCCAGCGTGGTGATTATGGGCATTTACCTCCTATTGCGTCTATACGCATAGTTATTAGGAGAGGCCTACGTCCAGCAGTGCACTGAGATAGGCTGATGATGCGATTTGATATGAAAAGAGGTTATAAATATTAGAAGTCCAAAAAAATCGGTTGGCCAATTGGTTTAAGAGTCGATAGCAAGAAAACATAATTAAAGGCCTTTTATCGTCATCATATCAGCCGAAAGACGTCCACTGCTGAACATAGGCCTCCTCCAAAGATTGTCACAGCCAAGGAGTCTCTCTGCGAGATCGGATTAGAAATGAGACCATCCGCAGCAAAACCAAAGTAACCGATATACACTCGCGGTCAGGTGGATTTTATCATAGAAAATACTGGAAACATTCTGATTACAAATATTTGAAATAAATATTTATAATACAAGTTGAACCGTTTTTAACATCAGATTGTATTGGAATTTCCCTGAAATTTTCACCCGATCCGAAAAACACAGAACAGATGACTCCGCAGATAATTATAAAAATAGCAACTCATGATTAAAAGGCTCGTATTACCATACATTTTAGGTGGTTTTCTTAAATGGTCTACATTTTTGTCTCTACAAACCGACCTAACGACAATTTTAAAGTTTTTCTGGATTTATTTATAACCTGATTTTACCCACACTAAAAATATTTTGAAAAAATATTTGAAATGTGCATGTTTGCATTATTTTCTATGAAAAAAACCACCTGAAACCATTGACCGTGTGTGTAGTTTTCCGAATCGTTAAAGGCCTTTATTCAAAATAAAATTGAACGTCATAATTTTTGATATAGCTTAAAAAACTACTGCAATGCGAACAAAATAATAATTTGAATTAGTATTGAATCATGTCACGTCAGGGCTTACAGCTGTCCTTCGTACAAAATAATTGCTTCGTGGATTACGTCGTCAAAATTAATTTTGTAATTTCGAAAGCAATATTTTATTTACGAAGTTTGTTCTACGTTAAAATTGTCTCGTCAACTGGAATAAATTAAAAATAAACAAAATGCTTGCATCGAGGAAAAATGGCTGGAAAATACCCTTACAGGATTAAAAATGTAGGTAACTTAATTATATGAATTGTGTTTTGCTCTTTGAATTGTTGTGTAGCATAAGAACACGGTTGACCGTGTGGTAACGGCAGGAAGATACATTTGTCACTACCCCAAATCCTCCTGCGTGTGTCGTAAGAGTCGACTAAGGGGTTGAAGTGTCACTGACCATTATTTAATTTTATTGATGATGGGCAGCAGCGTCATAGTGGATACATTACTGCGATCGCCAATCCGCTTGCCCAGCGTGGTGGTTAATGGTATTTACCCCCTAAAGCGTCTATACGCATAGTTAATAGGAGAGCCCTATGTCCAGCAGTGGACTGAGATAGGCTGATAATGATATTCTATAACTCATTTTTGTTACGAAACCCTATGAATTACCGAAATCGTCTAAAAACTCAAGTCTCTAATAGGTTATTTGTATTCGTTCTATTTATAGTGGGCAACGTAAACACTCGCAATTTTGCGCGAAATTGCTACTTTTGGACAGCTTCCAATACTGTAAAATGTGACTGACTGATTTTCTAATATTACTAATACAATATTTACGGAACCCTACGTGTGCCAACTAGTATGTAAGTGACATTTATTTTGTATTATGCAGATAATTAAATGAAACCTAACATGAGACATGTAGTGCATACATTACCTTATGTACGTTAGGAATATATTTTTCCCCTCACTAGCTCGTAAAGTGTTCGTTTATCCTTTAATACGAACGTGTAAAAACGCATATTATTCACTTGTGTGGCAAAGTAATTACCTTGGTTTTGGAATAACAAAACGTAAAATGCTCATGGAAATTGTTCCATATTAATGATAATTAAATAATTTGTTTGAGAATTTAGTGTAAAATACAAACCTTTATATAATATGATGATTTTAACACATAAATCCTAAAATTCCATAAGTAACAATTGTTTTAGTGAATGATGATAAGATGACTAGATGCAATCACAAAACGCAGAAAATGTCAACGTCAACATTGTCAAAGAATATTTTAGGTTATAATCTTTATTTACCGACTCGAACACGCATAAAAATAGTAAACTAAACAACTTTCAGGGTGTTCTGTTATAATTTTGTAAAAATAATGAATGAGAATGATTTAATAATGCATTGGCGTTGGTGTGCAACTACAGGAATGTGTTAAAATCGTGCTGCGTTTACTTTTTCGTGGTAAGTTTACTGCGACAAAATCTTGCATTAAATACATGATGCATTTGGAAAATTATTATCACTAACCCGATGATGATTGTAATGTGAACAAATAATTACCTTTTTTGAGTTTCCTCGCTATAGTGAGGGGAAAAGTTTTGTGTTACACACGCGTGCAAATGTATTTTACTTCTCGTATGTTAAAACACTCGCTGCGCTCAGGATTCTATTTTAGAACCATTTCATACTCGCGGGTAAAATACAACTTTGCACCCTTGTATAACAAATAACTATTTCCTAACTAGTGCGTACAAACTTCGCGTACAAAGCAAGTGGGATAAAACAGTACATTTCGTTACAAGTGCAAAAAATAATTTCGTCGAGGGTGAAAGTTGGAGTACAAGTGTAAAAACTTATACATGTGTAAAAACTTCTTTTTCACTCGGGTGATTGTCGCCCTCGTTTCACTCAGGCTCCAACTTTCACCCTCGACGAAAATTTTTTTTGCACTTGTGACGATATGTCTAAGTCAATATATTATTTATAAGAACTTCTTCTTGGCAGCTAACTGTCTTTGCCGTACTAATATGAAAGAGTGACAGAGAGAGAAAACTACGATACGCTACTAAGCGTTAGCGATTGGCAACTTGGCTAAGCATCCTATTGTGTCATAATCACCAAATTAAAAATTAAAAAACAACCAACTTAAACCGATTTCTCCAAGATCCTATCATCTGTGGTTTCCATCATTGGTTTCCTATCATCAAATCCTACTTTCTGAATACAAGTTCTTGTAAATGAATGAAAATTACCAAAAGCGACATACATGTGCCTATAACATTTGAAGAGATCCCTCGATTTCTCCACGATCCCATCATCAGACCCCAACTTGGTGCCAACGGGACCATCTCGGTGTCATACACGTTCGGTCACAAAAAAAAATCGGTTTTTGATTCTCAGAGATATCGGGTAACATACATACTGTTACGCCGATGGCATGATAAAAACTACAAATATGATTTTAGACACGTTAGAAGCGTTTTCAGCAGGCTGAAATGCGTTTTCAGGCCGTTTCAGAAGGTCCTCTTTCACATACTACAAAATCAAATAATCACCCCAGATACCGTCGTTTTCAGGCGCCTGAAACATGTTTTCAGGCCGTTTCAGGATACCCTCTATCGGATGGCGCAATAACCTAAAAACCCGTTTTCAGGCGTTTTCAGGACCCCTTTTGGGCCTCTCAAGTACAAATCGGTATATAGCTAAATTTCCCATAGGAGTGAAAGAGAAAGCACTATTAGATAGAGACAGCACGAGAGAATGTTCTGGAAGGATGTGAACGAGACAGCTATAGAGAGAACATTCTGGACGGGTGTGAAAGAGAAACCTGTAGAAAGAGACAGCGATACTCTAGAATGTTCGCGCACCTAACTCGGGAACTTTCTAGAGTCGAATCTTCTCGTACTTTGTAGATTTGAGTGGCTGGTATAAATACACAGCATGACCCGGCCGAAGGAGTAGTTTCAATTGAGACAGCGAAGAGATAACATTAAGAGCGAAGACTGCGATTCTATCGGCGAGTTTGAGAGTGTAAAATTGTACCAGTGTGAAGTGTCAGTGTGTGATTAGTGTTTTAGTTTAGTGTTTGTTCTTTTAACTAGTAATTAAAATATCAGTTTTAATTAGTGGCTTATTTATACATTTTCTATAGAAAACCCACCCCACGAACGTAACAATACAAATCTGTCGAATTGAGAACCTCGTCCTTCTTTTGAAGTCGGTTAAAAAACACTCGTATAAAAGCAAGAATTTGATGAATGCTTGTGGCATTAGGAATAAAGTTATTTTGGAGTACTCGTAAGATTTTTTTGATCACACTCGTTCTGTCACCGGCGTCGAACGTGTTAATTTCTGACGATACAGTCACATAAAGCCTTGTAAAAAACGTACTCGTATATCAAAGAGCACCTGAACAAACTAGACTAGTGACGTTGATTTGGCTATGAAAGTCGGCTTTCGGTTGGCTCGAATGATTTAAAGGTCTGGGGAAAAACCTCGCATTTATTCAGAGTCGAATGGTTCGTCACTGGACAAAGGATACAGATTTATAACAGTACGGCAAATTGAGCCCATTCAAGGTTTTTAATAGAAAAGTTTATTGGACCACTGACATGCTTCGATTTTTGTGATACTCTATTGACATGTATGTAAAATAAGTGTTACGGCTCATATCCACAATTCCACAGCTACTTAAAGTATTTCATGGATATATTTATTCAGAATTGTGAACCAGGTCTTAAAAGACACAATATTATGTCATATAAGTTTACGTACCGGAGGTATTCTACAAACACTGTTGGTATAAGTTAGTAAAACCATCGATGAGTTATATAATATACATAAACGATTCCGATAATAGCTGCAGTAAACTTACCTATAAGCGTTTATTTGAGTACGTGGCTCCTTACCTGAAATACAAAATAAAATATTTATTGTTTTATTGTAATATTTGTCTGTAATTTGTTACATGTTTATTTAGCTAGATGTAAGTATATAAAAGTATTTTCTCAGTAATTTATTTAAAAAAAATTTCAACATAACTTCTGTAAAAGTCTTAGTCATTTAACTTTAACCTTCTTGATTTTACTTAAGCGAAAATCTATTAAATATACTTAAGTCGTAACATCACCTTTTTGCAACATTCTGTAAAGGCAATTTTTAATATTAACCAACGATATATTACTCAAACCTTCA
The DNA here is from genome assembly GCA_025490895.1 of Thaumatotibia leucotreta. NCBI lineage: Eukaryota > Metazoa > Arthropoda > Insecta > Lepidoptera > Tortricidae > Thaumatotibia > Thaumatotibia leucotreta. The sequence continues at coordinate 376,553 of JALPQI010030267.1, read as the reverse complement.
TTGGCCTTAAGGTACTTATCCAATTTGATTTTCATTGGCAGTTTCGTACATACCTAGGTAATAATATCAACATGAACAAAATTTAACATGTCAAGTCACTAGGACAATAAAATAAAAAATTATAGGATACGAATTAAATGATACCTACTGCATTTCAATAATATACTGTGATCTACCAAATTGCACGTCACTGCGTGAGCAGAATATTCAAGTAACTATATCCCTCTGTATCGTTTGTCACGCTTTTGTTTTATACGGTACATATGGCCAATCTGATAGTACCTACCAAAGCAGCTCCATAGCTTATCATCGTCATCATCATGGTAGACGGAAAAAGTCTACTGCTGGAAAAAGGCCACTATAATCGCCAGGCTTGGCTGGTGGGTTGGTGATTGCAGTATACTGAACCGTGATTAAGGATGAAGAATGGTACTGCCTATAAGGGTGTACTTTTATGTAGCTATCTGCAATCCTTGTTGTAGACTGTGTGGTGAACTGGTGAGAAAGAGGAGACAGTAAAACACTTGAAGTGTGAATTTTATGCCCTCGCCAGACAAAGTATAAACGAACTGAAAGGACACAAAATGCTGCCCCGTAATGTCTGGGTCCGTCCTCAAGACATGTTTAGTCGACAGAACAATCCCTGGGGCAGGCGTAACAGGGGGCAATTACACAAAAGATTTTAACGAGTCAATCGTGTATCCGTAAGGACCCCACTAATAAGATAACAATCTTATTCTCCAAATTCAAATTCAAATTCAAATTCAATTATTTATTGCAAGAACATAGTCAAATTCAAATTACAATAGATGGTAACATTTAAAGAGCGTGTCTTATGTTCTACCAAGCAAGGCATGCAATAATTATATACAAGTATGTACAACAAAACAGAAATATATACCTACATTATCTAATTAACATTTCACAAAGATGACGTCGACTTGTTTACTCGTGAATATACAACACTCCATTATCCAATCCGTATACAATTAAGGGAAAAAAAAAAAACATATATAAATACTCAATATCAGGTTTTACAATTAAGTCGGATCTTGGTAACATAAATATTCCTTTACTGAGTAAAAACACTTGTCTAATAGCCAACTCGTAAGAGATTTCTTAAAACGATCTGTAGGACACTCTAAGATACATTTAGGTAGCTGGTTATAAATTTGTATAGCCATACAGAACGAATTATTTTTATGAAGCTTTACTCTAGAATATGGCAAGAATAGCCTATCTTTATTTCTAGTAGATCTAGGATAAAAAGTACTTTGTTTTTCAAAATATTCTGGATGTTCTTTTACAAAGACTTTTACTTACTACTTTTATTTCTTTAAATAAAGGTCTACATGGTTCTAAGTAGTGCGTGTTACACACTGCTCGTACACATTTTTTCTGTACTAAAAATGCATCGTCCACATCCACGGAGTTGCCCCAAATAATCAGACCGTAGCTAAGAAGAGATGACACGTAACCATGGTAAGCAGTTAGTGCTAAATCTCTAGATGAGGTTCTGCTTAATTTTCTTAGCGCAAAAACAAACTTGTCTAGCCTTTCACACAAGTAGGCAATATGGGCTTTCCAGCTACAGAATTTGTCAATAATTATTCCAAGAAATTTTGTGGTTTCTACTTCTTCCAATTGGTATGTATTGTAATTTACATTTAGATCAATATCAGCACTTTTGAATGTCCTAAATTGCATAATATTAGTCTTTTGCACATTAATTCTTAATTTATTTATGTTTAACCAGTTAATTATATCTGCTAGAGTGTTATCAATGTCGTTGTTAAAATTATTTATGTCATTAGATTTAATTATCAGAGTCGTATCATCAGCAAACATTATGCAATGTTGTTTAATATGCAGTGGCATGTCATTTATGTACAAAATAAAGAAGAGGGGCCCTAGAATACTCCCTTGAGGTACACCACATTTATTGTGCCGATACTGTGATCTCGTAGTAATCAGTTCATCATTTTCAATAGTTTGTATTTCTGTACATTGCTTGCGATCTGTAAGGTAGCTTTTAATCCATCTGAAGGCATTCCCTCTTATACCATATCTCTCAATCTTATTTAAAAGAATCGAATGGTGCACAAAATCGAATGCCTTACTTAAGTCCAGAAAAATAGCAGCTACTGGTGTTTGGTAGTTTATTGATTCAGTTACTAGTTTTATGAGATTAAAGCAGGCTAATGTCGTTGAACTGCCCTTCCGGAAACCATATTGATTGTTGGTTAAAATGCCGTTAAGAAAAGACGATAGGCGATTATACATAGCTTTCTCTATAACTTTTGAGAGAATAGGCGTTAATGTAATGGGCCGGTAGTTATTCATTTGGGCTTTATCCTCTTTCTTATGTATAGGTTTAACTATTGATAGCTTGAGTTCTTGAGGAAACATGCCTTGGTTAAAGGATAAATTTATTATATGTGCCAAAGGTTTACTGATATGTTTTGCGCAGAGCTTTATGACCTTGGTACTTAGCCCATCCGCACCCACTACAAGACTGTTCTTTAGAGACATAATAATTTTAAAAATTTCTAATTCATCGCATGGTTTAAGAAAAATAGTTTTTGGATTAAATGGTATTGATGTATAGGTGTGTACCTCATTATCAGTAATTTGATTGGCCAAGTTTATGAAAAAATCATTAAAAAGTGTTGCTATAGAGGTGGTATCAGAATAACTTCTTTGATCATTAGTAATACTAGGTATGGTGTTAGGTTGTATGACAGTTGGCCCATTAATAATTTGCCACGTGGCTCTGGATTTATTTTTGGCTTGTGTGATAGCTCTCGTATTTTGTAGTTGTTTTGCTTTATTTATGCATTTTCTCAAGAGTTTCGTATATCTAGTATAATTGAGTTTATTCATAGACTTATTTGATGTTTCTTGTTTATACTTTAGATATAACATTCTTTTGTTAATACAGGCCCGTCGTAATCCCTTTGTTAGCCATTTGTTGTTGTTAAGTTGTTTATTGACCTTAGTACGAATATATGGGAAGCATAATTCATTAAATAAACACAATATTTCGTGGAATTCATGAAATGCCAAATTAGTTTCTTCAGTGTTGAGCACATCAGAGAAAGACAATGCTGCTAAGCAATTATGAAATTTAAGCAGATTCTCGTTACTGTAATCTCTCTTACTTATGTAGAACGGTGTGGCCTTTACTATCATTTTAACTGGAAACGTGACAAATTGAGCCGTATCGTGGTCTGAAAGAGCCAGTGGAAGGACTTCAGGTGTTACTTTCCTAATGTTACTGGCTATTTGGTCAAGGCATGATTCCCCTCGTGTCGGATCGTTAATGTGCATTTGGTAATTATAATTTTTTAGCAGTTTAATTACTTTGAAAGTACTGTTATCTTTTCTTAGAATATTATAATTCCAGTCTCCGCATAATACAATTTTATGCTTTGATTTCTTTAGACCAAAGTGATGCAAAATCGCCTCAAGATGCAGCAGGAACTGTTCTTTATCATTATGTTTAGGAACGCGATAGATGTTTACAATTATAAGTTTATGGTCAAGAATTTCAATTCCGCTACATTCAAAGATTGTTGGAATACTAAGATCGGCACAAATCTGCAAGGGCTTATAATTGATATCATGCTTGACCAGTATGCAAGACCCCCCTCTTTTCTGATTCTTACGGGAAAAGGAGCTAGCCAATTTATAGTTACTGATTTTCAAGTTATCTTCGTTACCTTTTTGAATGAAGGTTTCGCTTAAACATATAACATCCACCTCTTTATCTTTCCTCTTTAGCTCCACCAGGGCAGCCTTTATGATATCTAGTTTGTTAAGTACACCCTGTATATTTTGGTGCATGATTGTAAAATTAACATTACTATTTTTCACGAAAAAAATCACGTTTTTCGTATTTTTTTCCTACATGAGGCTCTACGTCACTCGTGAGCGCATCAATTGACTCTATTAAATATACCAGATCCTTAAATATAACGTCAAGACCCTTACTATTTATTATTCCAGATGCAGTTGAAAACATGTTATTAGAATAAGATAAATTTAAGTTAGAATCTAACAAATAGGCAAGTCCATGTATTTCATTGTCAAGATATAGCATGTTGTTAAATATTTCAATTCTCTTATTACAGAGGTTTGCGTAATTATTCAATATAAAGGTAGGTAGACATATAATAATGTTAGTGTGTTGAACCAGTTGGATCTTTTCTCTAATAAATATAATCAATTCGTGATAATTAGTAGAGGTTCGAAAGTCACTTTCTCCAATAAAGATAACACAATAGTCCGTGTGAGTAAAATCTTTTAGTTTTGTTTCTAGTCCTTGGAAAAGTTGGTGGGCACCACCCCCTGGTATACAATAATGGCAAAGACTGATATTGTCAAAAAATCGTTCAGCTTTAGTCAAAATTCTTGTGTAGCCACTACTGACAATGCATATATTTGATCCCGCAGGAGTCACAGGATTCAAAGGCGACGCTTTTATGTCACGTGACTTTTCAGCCACACTAACAGACTGTTTATTCTCTTCTATTTCGGTTGCATTGACTTTGGATCCGTTAATCTTCTTCCTTTTTCTCTTGGATAGCTTCTTTGCACTTGAAATTTTCGGTGAAGGCATAACAATTCCTGGAGATGTGCACATACTTCTTAAATTACTTATCTTTATTTCATATTCCTTTAGTTTTTTTTTTAGGCAGTGGTTCTCTGATAGTAGAGTCTCGATCTCATTTTCAGCAGAGTCGTACTTTTCCTGCAGTAGAGCGAGTTTAGTTTGTAGGGATTCAATCATGAAAGGACCATTTATTGCTGCTTCAGGACAACTTATATTTAGCCTAGAGCCAGCTTGCATCCTAGCACTCTCCTCGTCATACGATTCATTTTCCTCGGAGTCTTCTATTTCGGATGAGGCTGAGCTGCAAGAAATTTCTATTGAATCGTCGATGGTAAACTTTTCCCGATGGGCTATTCTCATTTCATCAGAAGATATGGGCTGCGCATGCGGAGTAGAGCTGCTTTCCAAGTTGTTTTGTATTTCATATTCTGGGCCATTTGATGGCGTGTGGATTTCCTGAATTTGTCTAGCCGTCTTGCAGATGTTTTGTGTTTCTTCCGACAATGCTTGTTGTACTGTTTTTTGAGTGTGGGAAATTAAGGTAGAGCAGTTTACGGTGACAGCATTTATACTCGTATGTTCATCTGGGTGCTCTGAGATAGCAGTTACATCCGCTTTTGGTGTTTCATTTATCGTTTTGGTATTGAATTCACAGGTTGTGGTTTCAATAATATTCTGGGTTCGGGTTTGAGATGTCAGTTGTACGTTTTGATGGGCACAATTTCCTGAAGGATCATCTTTATTTGTATTTTTATCAATCACTGCTAATGCATTTGGTGATTTAGATACCGGGTTTCTTGTGCCAACCTCATTTTTCTTTGTTCTCCTTGTCATTATACAGGACGATGGTGTGATCTGTTTGTCCGCCCTGGAAGGCGATTTACTCTTCTTTATACACGACTTGCACTTCCAATTTTCTTTCTTTTCCCTTTCCAGCATATTATATAATTTATCCGAGTAACCATCGCAATCAAGGTGAAATATTAATTTACATATCGCACATTTTGCACTTTTCTTTGAACCTATTGGTTTCTCACACCTGTGGCAATTCACATCTAACTTACGGCTTCCCGTCTTGTTTGGAAATGTATTGGTAATTTTACTCATTCTTATATATTTTATTTCCCTTTAGTCGCCCACTTCGTCACTGTTTCGTTATTCCGTGTGTCACCGGTGCTCAGCCAAGTAAGTAAGTGACGTAGTTGACGAACTTGACATTCAAATATATGGTACGACATACAACATCTAGTAACATAATACCCATTATGCCGACTTGCCAATCTAGGATTAAGAAGTTACCGGATTAACTCAGTTCTTTCCCAAACTTAAACGCGTAAAAATACATTTACATTTGTATCTACTTGTATATTGGGGAACCCAAATGCACCATAGCGAAAGGTGATAATCGCCTGTTAGAAGGCATCAAACGAATTAATCTGCTGAGGCGGAGCATTGGTCGGAATCTAGACAAAACCACGCGTTAAGTTTACGCGACAAATCCTATTCCTATTTTCATTGAATTTTAAGCGATAATCTCCAAGTTTAAATCAAAATAACGTGAGTATTAGTCACCAAAACGTTTAGACCATTAACTTCGTCAAAACCTCTGCAAATCTCTACCTAACTTAAACCACAATGGAATGCTCCACATTTACTGGCCTCCATTTTCCTCAAGAATGAATAGGAAATATATTTTTCTCTGGGGATTCAATTTTCTTCACTTCTTTGTTGGATTGACGAAGCTTCGGATTAAATGGTCCCACAATTATGGACGTTTTTATAATTTTTAACTTGTAATATTAAAATTTATTGTAATGTATAAGGAAACATTGTTACTTTTTGACAGTTTTGTGATTTAAAGAAAATTTGCTTCAAGATTAAATTATTTGTCTAAAAATCATGGTAATTTTAGGTAGACAGATAATTCATACAATTTATAGTAAAAAATATTTTTCTTTTTACGAGGACCTACTTTTTCCATATAGTGTTTTCCATATAGATAATACGTGATACATATAGATCTTAAATACGACAGCCATGACCAAGGAACATATAGTTTTGATAAATAAATACACAAATAATGCCCTCCCCGGGATTCGAACCCGGAACCTTCAGCTTCGTAGGCAGGGCCACTACCAACTAGGCTACGGAGGCTGACAACCAAAGTTTATTAATTTTCCTGAACGCCGCCAGAGCTTACTGCCTGTCATATCTGTTGGTGACTGTACAAAAAGCTCCGGATTCTGAAGAACAATTCAAAAGTATTTTTCTCCGTGCTTTACCGGTATAAACCTGTTCACTTACCCGTCTAGAAAGAATAAAAAACTCAGGATCTCGTTAGAAAAATACGACTGTGGACTGTCGTTTAAGGCAAGGTTGATATTATTAAAATTATTAGATTTTTTCTAGACTTCTTTATTCGCATTTCTATTCTTCTTTCATTCAGAAAACTTATTTCAATTGTTTTTTTCTTGTTTGAGACATTGCGTCTGGTTCATAGTCTGGTTACTTAGATTAGATGAAAATTATACTAAGGTGGTGAATTGTGATTGTTTTTATTTCCTTTCTCATCTTATTAATCTAATTTTAATGGAATTTCCCTCATATTAACATTATTAACTTTATATTGTAACGGATGAGAAAGTTATATTACATATTAGAATGAGTTGTACGTAGATATTTTCGGTTCGAACCCCGGAGAGGACATTATTTGTGTATTTATTTATCACAAATATTTGTACCTTGGTCATGGCCGTCTATGTATTTAAGTATCTATATGTATCTATCTATTATATATATCGTCGCCTGGTACTCACATCACAATCCTTAATGGAGCTTACTGTGGGACTAGGTCAATTTGTGTAAGGTGTCCCAAGATATTTATTTTTAAACTAAATAAGGGCTGCCACATCGCTATTCGAAAACAAATACCGAGGCTGCAAAGTGTATAGATATTACTGAGTTTAGCGAGAAACTCATTCGAATGGCGTTTGGAACAAACGGCCACAACCCGCCTCTCCTTTCACGGTCGACGTCACGTCAAACGGCCTGTAATCCACCTTAAAAACGACCAAACTACTATTATATCCAGCCACAAAAACTTACCTTAAACGCACAACTTTAAGGCTCATTTTATCCTGTGAAATGTCTGGAGATAAAACGTTTTGAAAACATAGTATGTGTCACGTCAATCGGACTAATATCTATTTCAGAAAGACGAAAGTCACACGCTTTTTAAATGCAGAATTGGATCTTAAGTCTAAGAAAACTCGGCATGTTTTGACTTGTAAAGAGATTGGATGATAAACGTTTTCGTTTCGGAGTTCTCAAATGGGTCAGTGGACTGATATCGCGGCAACTATTAGACAAGGGAATATTGTTTTATGTGTATACCTGTCCTATAATCGTAAACGTCAAATCTTCAACGTCAAACAAAACCTTGCGATGTTTATTTTCATGCTTCAGAAAGTGAGAGCGACTTACGAGACAGTTTTGTAAAATGTTTAGGAATTTCTTGAGCAGAAGGGGTAAAAAAAATCTTAATAGAAGACTATCACACACACAATATTTTTTTACTATACTTTGTCATGCGAAGCATTGGCTTAAGCTGTAATGTTGTATGGTGTCTATTTACAAATTAACAAATAAATTTTCGTACGTTACATAGGTCACAAAATAATTGCCGTTTGATATAATATCTATAAAAATAATTGGTCAAACTCACTTGTATTAAACAAAGACACGTGTAACAATAGTACATTGTGCATCAAGGGAGGTAAGTACCTACGGAATTACTAACGAAAGTGTTAGAAGTAGTAGAGTGTTAGGCTTTTATGACTCGAGTTAGTATTTCGCTTACCGACCGTGATGCATACAATGTTTTTCATCACACTTGCCAACCAAAAAATAAGTTTTAAGACTTAATATTATTAAATGACGTACTGACTTTTCTATTACTCCCTATGGAATTTCACTTTTCTATTACTCCCGCTATGCGCGCAAGCAATGGCAGCAAGTGTGATGAAAATATTTTTTCATAGCATTCATTGATTTATTTTCTTAAGCAATATTTAATAATAAGCATTGAAAACAACTCTTGCCATATGCTGCCATCTTATGTTTAAGGTGGATTTAGACCAAACGATTTTTTAAAATTTCGTTCGTTACTCCAAACGTGATTCGTCGAAATTTAGAGTGGGGGATAGAATGAGCATTCGCTCGTTTGGTTTAAATCCACCTTTAGAACACGTATTTTATGATATTACTTAGTTTTATATACATATTTAGGAAATATGTATAGTACGGTCAAATCGTATATTAAACTCGCAAAACATGTAGTAAAGCTGCATTTTTGGTATGTTATTTAGACACCATAGGACAGTATAAAACCATATTTTGCAAGCAAAAAAAAGTTGTGCTAGCTGCGTTATACGTGAAAAACTGTGAAATTTACTGTCTATTTCTAGTTTCCGATTTTTATAAAAAAAGCCTTACGTTTTTTGACAATATGTATCAGGTAACGTTTAACGATGAATGAATTCGTAACAAGATGAGATAACATGCATTACCGTAGATCTTATAGTTTCAGAGATTCGAGACTTCAAATAGTACCCTGTTTTGTAAACTAGATAAAATGTTGAGTTTTGCTAACGTTTTTGGTTTAATATCGCTTTACCTAATTATGCTACGAAAAACATGAAATAATTATCTTATAGCGCAATTAATATTCTTTCATTTAAGGGTAAAATCAGGTCAGTAAACTTTGTGATTGAAACTAAAAACGCGAAATTCAAAAAGCAGGAGGTCCGCTATCTAAGTTTTTCATACAAATCGCAAGTCGTGTTGCAAAGCTGCAATTTTAGTATATTATATAGGCCCTATAAGGACGTACAAAAATGCATATTACAAGAAAAACAAAAAAGGAATTTCTGCATAGGACGAAAAAAACTGAAAAAATATTGGACTTCTTTTACTTTTTGACGTTTAATTAAAAAACTATTATCTTTTTGATACTAATTGCTACAAAACTTAGAAAGAATATAAAATTTGAAAGGATTTGAGCTACCTTGCACTTGCATTACCCTAAATTATATAGATTTAGAGAAACGACGTTTCAAAATGTGCCCTTTATTAAGTTAAGAAAATAAATGCATGGTTTGAAGCCTCGTATACCCCCAACTATAAGACTTACAGTAATTGTTATCGGCTCAATTTGTTCCAAATTTAATGTAGTTATTATCTACAATTACTTTTTTTTTTCTTAGCGCGAACGTTTTGCCAATATTTAGTGAATAGCTTTAACGTAACCTAAAATTTGTTTATGTTTTGATAAAAGGGCACTTTATGAAATGTCGTATCTCAAAATATACATAACTTACGGTGATGCAACGTAGCTCAAATCCTTTCAAATTTAATGTTCTTTCTTAGTTTTATAGCAATCAGTATCAAAAAGATAATAGATTTTTAGTTAAACGTCAAAAACTAAAAAAAGTGCGATTTTTTTTCCGTATTTTACGTCCTATGTCCAAATTATTTTTTTGTTTTTCTTATAATATGCATTTTCGTATATATCTATAAGGCCTTTATAATATACCAAAATTGCAGCTTTGCAACTCGACTTGCGATTTGTATGAAATACTTAGATAGCGGGCCTCCTGCCTTTGGAATTTCGGGTTTATACTTTCAACTACAAAGTTCACTGACCTAATTTTACCCTTAAATTAAAGAATATTAAGTGCGCTATAAGGTCATTATTGCATTTTTTTCGTAGCATAATTAGGTGAGGCGATATTAAGTCGAAAACGTTAGCAAAACACAAAATTTTATCTAGTTTACAAAAAGGGGTACTTTCTAAAGTCTCGAATCTCTGAAACTATAAGACCTACGGTAATGCATGTTAGCTCAACTTGTTGGAAATTTATTAGTCTTTAAACGTTTATTTACATGTGATATCAAAAAACGTAAGGTTTTTTAAATAAAAATCAGAAACTAAAAAATGTCCGTAAATTTCGCAGTTTTTCACGTACTACCCAGCTAGCACAACTTTTTTTTGCTTGCAAAATATGGTTTTATACTGTCCTATGGTGTCTAAACAACATACCAAAAATGCAGCGATACTACTTGATTTGCGAGTTTAGGGTAAAATTATGTACGATTTGACCGTACTAGTATCGATACTTGTAATTATAAGAAACATATACCGTTTGTGCCCAAATAAACATTAAAATAGACATTCATAAAAAACACGCATTTGAAGTGTGAGTGTTAGGTACTATTGGCAAAATTTGGATTAGTTTGATTTTGACATTAAAAACAATACAGAAAATTAATCGTGTGGCAAATAAACTGAAAATCCACTATGCAAAATGCCATGCAATTTCATAGACTTAATACCAAGACTGTATTCTCTACTTTTCAGATTGTGTTTTACCCAGGTGTGCACAATAAGGTGCACTAGTATTGTATTGTAACACTTGAGTGTTACAATAAAGCGTGTTGAGTGTTGTACTTGAGTCTTGAGTTAACCGAGCTTGAGCTCACACTGTTAAACATAGGTACCTACCTATCGCTCATCTATGTAGATCAAAACAGTATTAACTCAAAATTATGTGTTTCGTCACTACTTTGAAAAAAATCGCGTATCTCATACCGCTATCTAAAGCAGAAACATCGTAAGTTTACATGTAACACACTTTACGCCATTTTTTTCTTGGTTTCTTGTACCAGATACCGTTTTTAAAGTAGTGACGATTTTTGCTGAGGAAAACTACATTCGAGATCATTCTATCTTTGTAGAAACGCTAAACAAAAAAATCACTAATGTTTAGTTAATACTGTTTTGATCTAGGTGTGCCATATACAGCCTGTATTTTAGAGGCACGGCTACCCATTTTACTATCTCTACTTTAAAAATTGTCATTTTCTCTTTTTGCACAACAACAAAGAGTTTTGTATTGTACTGTAAAAGTGACAACAAAGACTTTTAGTGAAGTCCATTTTCCCGGTATTCCTTAAAGAATTTTAAAATTACATTTATTTTCATTCATTGTTGTTGGATAACTGTTCTTTGACAATTACAGTGCATATTGAACCCTAACGAAAAATCGAATTGGTCGCTAGCATCGGTGTTAGCAAATTGAAGAATATCAGTTTTCTCACATCAATATTTCTTCATCTTCCAATAACCTCCAAACTGCGACCATATACAGTGTGTCCCAGGGAGAAGTGCCCAGCTTACTGGGACACACTGTATAAGCCATACTGTACAACTTTTGCTATGGGACCAACAACGAAATCACGAAAAATATTTGACATTTTCATACATTTTGGTTGTTATCCATAGGGAAACAAATTAATAACCGGCCAAGAGCATGTCGGGCCACGCTCAGTGTAGGGTTCCGTAGTTATTCAAAAACGGCTGGACCGATTATGTTCAAAATTGTTTTGTTTTAAAGTACTCTGTAAGCCCATTATTCATACTTTATTCATATTTTTTGGACCTACGGATCAAAAGCTAGAGGGGGGACTCATTTTTAGGGTTCCGTAGCCAAAATGGCAAAAACGGAACCCTTATAGATTCGTCATGTCCGTCTGTCCGTCTGTCCGTCTGTCACAGCCAATTTACTCGGAAACTATAAATGATATAGTAACGAAATTTGGTAAGGATATGTGTTGTATAAACCGCTACAGGAATGTGATACTAAATTGTAAAAAAAACCATTGGGGTGGGGGCCCTCCATACATGTAACTGAGGGATAGAATTTTTTTTTTAGTTGTACATAAGCGTGTGGGGTATTAGTAGAAAGGTCTTTGAAAATGATATGAAGGTTTATCCATCACATTTTTATTTAAGCAAATCGTTTTCGAGATATCAGGTCTCAAAGTCTGAAAAATGTGTCCCCCCCCCTCTATTTTTTAAACTACGCAATATAAAATTCTGAAAAAAATATATGTTATGCACATTAATAAACTCTATCAACGATTTTTGGTTTGATAAAATTATCTCCTATAGTTTTTGAGGTAGGTTGATTTAACTGTATTTTTTTTAATAATAAATTGATAATGGTACGGAACCCTTTGCGCGCGAGTCCGACTCGCACTTGGCCGGTTTTTTTTTTCTGGAGCGATTATCTCCGAAAATATTGACTTTAGAAAAAAACTTTGTTTTTTGACCCTTATTCTTTTTAAGAGCCCTATTCAACGATACCCCACACTGTAGGATTACAGCAAATAAAAAAATCATCCCTTCTTCACCAGTTGGGGAGGTATCCGAAAAAAAAATATTTTTCTTGTTTTTATTGTACCACTTTGTTGGCATGATTAGTCTGCAGGTAAACCTGTACAACACTGCAGATTTCTAGTATTAACGGCCACTGAGCTATGCTGCGGACAGACGGACAGACGGACAGACGGACATGCCGAAGCTACAAGGGTTCCATTTTCGCCATTTTGGCTATGGAACCCTAAAAAATGGATGAAGGAAAAGAGTTATGGTTTGTGAACCCAAGGTAAGGGAAGGTGTTGATATTCGTAATTTAATATCCTAGCTCGATAGTCGTCACCCGGGGAATCGATAACATGTAATAACTTGATAAGCTGTATCAGTATGCACTTGATAGGCTGTTGAAGTATGCGTGGAATTTGCAACCAATAGCCATACCATGAGTTGGAAAGTAAAGTACGTTACGTTTTACTCGATACCTAATGCATTATGCCATTCATGCAATTTTCTTACGCCGTGTGGTGACGGCAGTGAGAATACATTTGTCACCACCCCAACTGCTCCTGCGGGTGTCGTAAGAGTCGACTAAGGGATGAATTGAAGTGTCACTGACCATGGGCATTTCCCTCCTAATGCGGCTACACGCATAGTGAATAGGAGAGTACTACGTCCAGCAGTGGACTATCATAGGCTGATGATGATGAATGCATTATATCTCGCTCGCACTGACATATTGGACCGAGCGCGATGACCTGATTTACGTATCTAGTAAAACCTAACATTACCGGTATTTGCAAAGTCATAGTACGGCTACTGATGTCTATTACAGGTTATGAGTCATACAGTAACCGTACCATGACTTACGTTACTTGACAATAACGGTAACGTTAGCTTTTACTCGATACATAAAGCAGTCCATCGCGCTCGCTGCAATAAATAAGTGCGAGCACGACAGAATGGCGGTTTGGTGACGGCAGTAAGAATACAATTGTCACCACCACAACTCCTCCTGCGGGTGTCGTAAGAGTCGACTAAGGGATTGAAGTGTCACTGACCATTATTTGATAAAAGATTGATGATGGGCAGCAGCGTCATCATAGTAGACACATTACTGCGATCGCCAATCCGCTTGCCCAACGTGGCGATTATGGGCATTTACCTCCTAATGCGTATAGCATAGTTAATAGGAGAGGCCTACGTCCTGCAGTGGACTATCATAGGCTGATGCATGCACGGCAGAATGCTTTACGTACCGAGTATAACCTAGACCAAGTCACATAGGATGCGTTGCGTGTGAAGCAAGTTTTACGTTACCGCTACTTGACAACTAACTCATGGTACCGCTACGGAACAACTATGGTACCATCGCCTAAATAAAATAAAATAAAAAAATTTCATTCATTTTGATCTTGATTTTTTGACTTTTATTCTGCTTCCCTACCTCAATAGCAGCAAGACAATATGCGCATATTTTTGGCCACCTTGTATACCTATCTGTTTAAAACAAAAATTTGGTATAGTTCGAGAAATATTATTTGACCGACTGTTATCTTACTTGTTTGCGACCTTTTGTTTTGCGTTAACACTTACTAGACAATCAGCAGTCGAGCACTTTTCTATTGTTAATGACTCAAAACAAAAGGTCGTAAGTGAGATAAGAGTCTGTCAAATAATATTTCCCAAACTATAAGAAGAAAATTAAACGCAATAAAAGGGAAGTATTCATAATTATAAAGATAAATTATTATTTTAAAAGCTCTGTAGTATGGAATGTGTACCTACCTACTTACATAAAAACCGTATATTGAAAAGTTTTTTGGTTTTACTAAATGTACTGTGTCCACAATGGTGTGAAAATAGCCCGAACTCTCAAGTAACTTCATATGTTGCCAGTGATCGTCTTGATGGATTGTCCTGTCAACACAGATCTTTGTATACAAAGGGTCGGCAATTCCTTGACACGTACAGGGTGGAAAGGGACGACGTTCCTTCCCGCTACCGACCGAGTCTACCAACCATTACCATTACCGATGAACTTTCAGTATGGGACCAACATCGAAAGCGTACATGGAAAATTTACTTTTCCATACTATTGAACTCTAACTAATCACTCACTTTGTATGAGGGGTTAATTTTTTTTTAATATTTCGATGTTGGTCCCATACTGAAAGTTCATCGTAATGGTTGGTAGATTCGGTCGGTAGCGGGAAGGAACGTCGTCCCTTTCCACCCTGTATATGGGTCATACGTTAGTCAACATCTATTAGGAAATTGCAAAAAGAAAGCAAAATAACATTTTACATCGGTCTTGTCATTCTTAGAAAGTGCATTTTTTTATTTAAGTTACACCATACACAAAAACTGCAATCTGTATTTTTTTTCTCGAATCAGATTTCGGTCCGATATGACCTCAGAATTAACTCTCTAAAATTTGAACGGTCAACAAATATATACTCTGTATATTACGTCTGACTCACGGTTTAAGGATTTAAGTTGGTGATAAGAAGGCTTGGAATAAGATAATGTAAGTTTTTAGGTTTCTTTACATTTTTTTAATTTTCTATTAGTACACGGAATATACTATCCTACATCAGAATCCAAAAAACATGTAAATAAACCTGAAAAATTGCATTATTCCATAATCACGCACATTTAGAACACAATCTTGATTTTATAACGAACTTAAACCTTGAGTTCACATACATTTTTAGATAAGATCATTGAAATTTATTAGTATTAATGTACAAATATATCTGCGAACGTGTTTTACAATGTGTCAAAAACGTCAAATGCTATAAATCATACCTGGGATAACTGGGGGCAAGTTATAGGGATTTGATATCGATTAAAAAGATGTCGATATAATTATAATAAAAGATGTGCTTATTGAACATTCTCGATTACAGTACAGAGGTTCGATGTCATATCTGATATCGGGCCTCTTGTATGCAGATGTAATTTTAATCTAAATGACTATTTAAATATTGATATTTTAATATTAATTGTATATTTTGAAAACAATTTTAAAATAAACGCGTAACTACCCGTTTAAAGGACCATGCACAACTTTGTATGGAACTTTGCCCCAAAGTCAACACAGCTAAAAGTTACATTGTTGAATAGGTCTTTAAATCCACTTCATTTCATTCTATGGGCACCAAGATGAATTCCATTGCAGAACTGAGATATTCATATTTGTTAGTGTGAAGATTGTATTCACACTGACAAAAATATGAATATCTCATAGATCAGAGATACTGGTCGTTAATCATTAGGATATCGAAGTGTGTAAAAAAAAAAGATTGTGCACACGTGATTGTATGTTAACCACCTCACTCGCTTAGTTTCTTTTTTCTTTTGACATTAGCCTTTTTTTACATACAAAATAAGGGTGATCACTGGTAGCTGCAGCTACCAAAATAAACTAGTGGCTAAATCTACAGAGGTTTTCTACTGAATTAGCTCGTATTCAGGCTGACAAATATATGAATATCTCAGTTCTGCAATGGAATTCGATTTCGTGCCCATATAATGAAATGAAGTAAAGTTAAAGACCTATTTAATGATCTAACTCTCATGTTTGTTGGTCTTGGGGCACTTTTGACGCATGGTCCTTTATTTTTTATTTTAATTGAAGAGTAAGTATCTAATATTTATTTATGCCGAATAACATTTTGATGTTGTCATTCACAGTAACATCGATATATTTTTAGTCGATAAAATATTTTGCTACATCACTTTCGTATAAATGCCCCGAGTTATCCCAGGTATGTAAATCAGCAATATTTGTTAGTATACTTCAACGGTGTGGTTAGAAAAGCACTAGGCCTAGTAGAACACAAAAAATGTAGAGGGCGCAGTAGTACTACCTGGTGGACTAGCATGACCAAACTCCTACGAGAGGAAAAACTGCCCGATCCGACAACCCAGAACAGAGAGTCCTGGCGCCGCAGAATTAGGAGAGCCAACCCTACATGAAATGGGAAGAGGCAAAGAACAAGAAGAAGAAGAGGTATACTTCAAAACGATTACTACTAGGGCTTCCAATGACGGTATTTTTTTGAATGGGCAATTCCGGCATTCCCTTATAACTCATACAAAAAATACCGGTGTTGAAAGCTCTAGTCACTACGAAGTAAAATATACCGGTGTTGAGGCGTCGGTAATTCAATATCAGGCTCAATAGCTGTTGCCCGAGAATCGATAACGTGTGATAACTTGATAAGCATGTGCTAGTTTAGTTACACTTCATAGATAGATCGGTATGTTGATGTAATACGTATGCTCGCTTTAAGCCGCGTTTTCACTTAGTGTTCTGAGCGAGCATTCGTTCTTTCTTGGGCAGATGAAAACAATAACTCATCATCATCATTATCGTATCACCCGAAAGACGTCCACTGCTGAACATAGGCCTCACCCAAAGATTGCCACAATGACCGGTCCTGCGCCACCCGCATCCAGCGGTCTCGTGCGACCTTCACCAGGTCATCGGTCCACCTTGTGGGGGGCCTACCCACGCTACGCCTTCCGGTACGTGGCCACTCAAGAACCTTACCGCCCCAACGGCCATAGGTTCTACGCGCAATAGGTAAAACGGGTAGGTGGAAACGCAGATTAGGTAAGTTGGTAAAGGTAGCTCTGGCGGTGTTTAGGAAAATTAAATCATAAACTTTGGGAATTGTCAGCCTCCGTATCCTAGTTGGTGACCTTGCCTACGAAGCTGGAGGTTCCGGGTTCGGAGGGCATTATTTGAGTATTTATTTATCACAATTATTTGTTCCTTGGTCATAGCTCTCTTTAAGTATCTATATGTCCCAGGGTTTCACCTTGGCCACTCGTTAACTGCTTCAAAGTGACATTAAAAATCAGATTATAGTATTCCTCGGATCACTTGGACATTTTGAAATGGTTTCTAAACTGGCCTAAGACTACAATTGATAGAGTGTACAATCATAAACATTAACGATTAATTTTCCTGATTGACAAATTTTTATTTTAGCGCAAACAGCTATCCAAATAAAATAGATGCATAATTCATTTCATGTAGTAATAAATAACAAAATCTTTTGTGTGAGTATCAAACTACATTTTAAGCCATTAAAACCTTGTATTGTTATTATGTGTTTATTTACGTGTATTTTATATATATAATATATATATCGATACCTTTGGGTTCAATTGTCGTAAAGGACAAAATTCAGGTTTTCAGGAGAAGCAAAAAACTATTTTTTTTTAGAAAACTGTCAACAACTTTTTTGTTATTTTACCTATATTTGTGACGTGTACATGAAAACAATGTGGATTGTTGGTATCTTTGACCTGATGTAGCAATCGTAGTGATAAGCTAAACGGCTTAGAAGTTAGATGTTGTAAAGGACACGTCAAAATGCTATGTATGTCCTTTACACCCACGATTTTTTTGAGCAATTAGAGTTGATAGGGTCGTAAATGACGGCCTTAGATAATTTTCTTACAAATTTGGGGCGTAAATGTAGGCAAAATGGTACAAATATCGACTCTTTTCCGCCTATTTTGCTCAAAACGCATTTAAAACATTTATAAAAACGTGGGAAATATGGCGAATGAAAGCCGGATTAGAGTTGTAGTATATTTTCTCTAAATATTTAGTCATAACAAAGAACTAGACAACTTATTAGTATGGAAACATTGTTTGCTTCAAAACTATATAACATGTTTGCAACAATTTTAAACTTATTGTTTCAGTGCTGCGCTGTCTCAATACTTAGTAATTTAAACGTATAAGCTATTACTTCTAGCAGGGGAACACTTTCACAGTTAAGTGTCATCATCAGTCTATATCATTCCGTTGCTGAACAACAGCCTTTCCTTGACCTATGCGTATGAACGCATTAGGAGGCAAATGCCCATAATCGCCACGCTGGGCAAATGGGTTGGCGATCGCAGTACTGTGTCCACTATCATGATGCTTCTGCCTATCATCAATCTTCGATAAATAAATGGTCAGTGACACTTAAAACCCTTAGCCAACACTTACCGCGGAATAGTTGAGGTGGTGACAAAAGTATTCTTACTACCGTCATCACACGGCAACGTGGCACGGTTTCGTAGTATATGTATAGGTAAACAACAAACACTAGGTAATGGTAATAGTAAAGTTTAACAAGCAACTGTCCAAGTAGTTCATGCTTATGTGATGTGACACAGGTAGTAATTGTAAGACTTTACAATAAAGAAGAACTAGGAATACCTACGGGTTAAGTTGCCCGGTACTGAAGGCACAGATTGTACCTATTTCTAGAATTTAACTCCCAGATACGACTATAATGTCTTCAGATATTATTTTATTCCAACTTATTTCTACTGAAGATTCAGAATTACCGTCACATATATTATATGTATAAACTAGGTACTTGGACAGTGGCTGATTACAGTTTACTGATTACCTTTAGTGTATTTTATTTACATAAATACTACGAAAGCGGTCCCCTCTTAGATTAAAAAGTTGTGTGGATGTGAATTATGTTGATTTGACTTAAATGATTATTAATATATTTCCCTTACATTGTTTGTATGTGAACAAACAAATTTATGGTAATAAACAACAACAAAAATGACTTCGGTCCTTTACCACCCGGATCATTCAATAGTAATTGTATAAGAAATATAAAAATAATTTTTCGTGCCGGTCGTAAAGGACGACGAAGAAAAAACTTGTTCTTTAAGCCCAAGTTGGTTATAGAACTACAGAAAATAATCGTGAAAATTAAGGGCGTAAAGGACAACACGTAACGTATTAGGTCACTTACGACACTAATTTTATTTTCCCCTCACTAGCTCGTAAAGTGCTCGTTTATCCTTTAATACGAACGTGTAAAAACGCATATTATTCACTTGTGTGGCAAAGTAATGACCTTTGTTTTGGAATAACAAAACGTAAAATGCTCATGGAAATTGTTCCATATTAATGACAATTAAATAATTTGTTTGAGAATTTAGTGTAAAATACAAACCTTTATATAATATGATGATTTTAACATATAAATCCTAAAATTCCATAAGTAACAATTGTTTTAGTGAATGATGATAAGATGACTAGATGCAATCACATAACGCAGAAAATGTCAACGTCAACATTGTCAAAGAATATTATAGGTTATAATCTTTATTTACCGACTCGAACACGCATAAAAATAGTAAACTAAACAACTTTCAGGGTGTTCTGTTATAATTTTGTAAAAATAATGAATGAGAATGATTTAATAATGCATTGGCGTTGGTGTGCAACAGGAATGTGTTAAAATCGTGCTGCGTTTACTTTTTCGTGCTAAGTTTACTGCGACAAAATCTTGCATTAAATACATGATGCATTTGGAAAATTATTATCACTAACCCCATGATGATTGTAATGTGAACAAATAATTACCTTTTTTGAGTTTCCTCGCTATAGTGAGGGGAAAAGTTTTGTGTTACACACGGGTGCAAATGTATTTTACTTCTCGTATGTTACAACACTCGCTGCGCTCAGGATTCTATTTTAGAACCACTCGCTTCGCTCGTGGTTCAACTATAGAATCCTTTCGCTTGCTCGTGTTTCAATTTCATACTCGCGGGTAAAATACAACTTTGCACCCTTGTATAACAAATAACTATTGTACATTTCCTTTACGACACAGAAAATTATTGAAAATTTACTTGAAAAGTAGCAAATTCTAGCTCCCTAGTGAATTCAGGATTAACTAACTCCGAGAGCTCTCTAAGTCAATAATACCAAAACTTGATCTCAATGTTCTGAAGTTTCTACAAACGCAAGATAACTGTACCTAGTTATCTTACTTCGAGTATCTTCGGACCAAATGTCGTGTCGACTGTAATAAGTCTTGTTAAACTTTGAAACAATTTCGTAATATACAACGCATCTCTGGTGGACAAGGATAGATGGTATTTCTGATACATGTGCAGTCAAGGAAATTGATTTATGTACCCTTTCGTAATGTGTCATATTGGCAACAATACGGGGTTCCTAGCTCAATGGCTAGTGACAATTAATACGACAATTCGTATTGATTGTCACTAGTAGTTTTCAAATACTGAAATTTTAAGGCAACAAAGATTCGATGACATATCATCGGGGACCATCGGAAATGTCGCGACCGTTAACGAAAAATACCGAACCCATAATATTACACGACCAAATTGCATCCTTTGCCAAGTGGCTCAACATTTCGTCCATTAAATACAAAAGCGACACAAGTCAAAAAATTACTTTTTACAGGGGAGCTGTTTAAAGATTTTGTATTCGTTTTTTGTTCACAATTTTTTTTTACAGCATTAATATTATATGTGTTATATATCAACTTGTAGGTATTTTAACCCTCTTTTGATGTGTTTGGTTATTAGAAAGTAATATGTGCTGTGCAAGCTTTTATGAGCGTATACGTCCGTTTTGCATAAAAAAATAACATTAACTCTGAATTTTTTTTCCGATCAAAGGCCACAAATACAAAAAAAATACCAGTTATTTCATTTGAATCATACATAAAATCATATCTTAAACATAGAAATACTGTTTTTTTAACAAAACTGAACCAGACAAAACTTTTTCTTACTGTTTCTTTACTTACATATTATTAGAACATGTTTATAGGTACCGTAAACCGGGGTTAGTTTGATTAATTTTAACTTTGGTTACATATTTTGATGAATTTAACGGGCGTACTAGTTTAAAATTCAGATATAATTATCGGTTTTCTTCAAGAATCAACCTGCTATATAAAAAAATGTGGTACCTTTAGTTAATAAATATAAAATAAATAAAACGCGATCAAAGTTATATTGTCGAGAATGAAATTAATACTTTGATACCACTTATTTTTACTATAAACTGGAAATAGCCCACCTAAAAGCACGTAAATAATAAAAATCGGTTAAGTACATCTTTAGTTATTTGTTTTTTCTATGTGTATTGTATTTGTGTGATGGTTACTATGATCCCATACTAAATGATCCAAATTGATATGTTTTGACGATTTACTACTTTTTTCATTAGAATTGATGCAAGAACTTAATTTTTGCCAATACAAAAGTATATCTTTCAATATTTAATTGCAGAGATAATAAGTCTTTCCTAAAAATCTACTTATGATTAGTAATAATGTCACAACTTTTTTTTCTAGACGACATGACAGTTTAGCGCTAGTACTTGGGTACTACATATGCAGTGAAGCAATAGACATGATGACTGTTAAGTCAAGTCAACATCTTTTTTCGATTTTTGAAAGATTTACATGAAATACACAAAAGTAACGTCACGTTTGTATACTACACTTATATTAAATAAAAGTTCTGTACAATAATGACTGCAGTCTATAGTTTAGTAATAATTTATTCGTGTATGGTGCCGTGCATAATGTCTAATAATTTATTTTAAATACAGTCATCATCCCTATGTGATGTGTGGCATTCCCAAAAGTGAAAAAATAAATACTACTAATATAAGTTTTTAGATTCGTAAAACATACACCGGGGTTAGATCTTTGTTTGTTTTACTTGTATTGTATACAAATAATATAATAGGAAAGTATGACAAATATTTAATAATCCGAAGTTTATGCCATTATTGTTTCCTCGTAGTCGCAATTACAGGTACACAAAATTCACAGTCATCTTCCACATAATCTCTAATATACTTTTAAGTAAAACGAACACAATACAAAGTACCACGTTTTACAATTACTGTTTTTATAAGATGTATTGTATTTTTTAAGATTTCATGCAAAAGATACTCAATTATTCAATCTGGTACATTTATGGATTTTAATATTATACTGAATTAAAAACGGTTGTAAATGCAACAATGTTTTTTGAAATTCGACATTCCGTATTGCGGCTCCTTTGATTATAAAGAAATCTAAACCATACATATTTACTTTATTCAAAACAGCATCATGTGTAAATATGGCTCCTGTGATTGATGCATTCGAATATATTTTTAATTCAAAAAGGTTGCAAATCCTAATACAGCAGTTTTGATGAATCAAAAATCAAATTTAAGAGGATATTTTAAAATTAAAGCTGCCACATTCCGTTTTGCGACTCCTTTTTATTTAAAGAAACATAATATTTACGTATTTATTTTATTCAAAACGGCCACATCTACAAATATGGCACTTTTGCTTACATATTTTTTAACGTAATCACTTATTTTTTCGTTTCATGGCACTTTTTCACAAAAATGTCGTGTGTTTTGGTCGACAGTCGAGTCGCAACTGACAAAATGGCAGTTTAGTACTGAAATTAGTCTCAAAAGAGCGATAGTGCAAAAAGGGCACCTGCATAATTTTGATACTTACTAACGTCAAATCGCCAGGTGTCTTAGTGTCACGTAAAATATTAGTGCTTATAATGTCGTTTTTGCAATAAAATCATTTTTCACGGTTTTTGAGTTGTGTCGCTTTTGTATTTAATGGACGATTTCTATGTAACTGATATTATGTGATTGTGATTGCTCTTTCATGCAATATTTCCAATTTCTGAAGTGTATACCTAGCTGTGTTGCTGTTTGTACTTTAAACGACACTGGTGCTCGGCGACGAATGCGGCGTGAGCTGGAACTACACTGCGTCGAGAGTTTGACGTTTAATGTATGTACATCGTATTCTCTAACGAAAAACAGCGACGAACTCGCCCACAACCTCGCTCACAGCCTCGATTCCTAATGTCAAATAAAACAGCTAGGATTTTAGACAAGGCTGTCTCGACATCGAGCTCGTTGACGAACGCTGCGTCGAATGTGTGAATAAGAGAATAGCATAGCAGGCCATCGCGCTCGCTCCAATATGTAAGTGCGAGCGCGATAGAATACATTAGCCACTCACTTGCTTCATGTAGCTTTTGTTACATGTCATCACTCTTATTTT
Organism: Thaumatotibia leucotreta; assembly: GCA_025490895.1. Lineage (NCBI taxonomy): Eukaryota > Metazoa > Arthropoda > Insecta > Lepidoptera > Tortricidae > Thaumatotibia > Thaumatotibia leucotreta. The sequence continues at coordinate 352,819 of JALPQI010030267.1, read as the reverse complement.
ACATAGACATAGAGTCTATCGCAAAAATCAAAGCAAATGAGTGGTGGTGGACTAGGTACATAATATATCCAGCAAAACCTAAGGTATCCTTTACTTTCCAACGCATGGTACAAGTTTTAATTGTTTAAAGTCGTGAACGGTCGTATCAACGACTAAGAAAGAAACATTCTTAGGCACTGGTCTCACCGCGAGCTACTAAGCTATGAACTATCGGCTATAAACACGAACAAAAGATACGCACTCCCGTGTAAATAAAAGAGACACGGCGATACTCGCCCAGCTATCAGCTATCACCTCCGGGCGAGTATCGCCGTGTCTCTTTTATTTACACGGGAGTGTGTATCTTTTGTTCGTGGTTATAGCCCTTAGTTCATAGCTTAGTAGTAGCTCGCGGTGAGACCAGTGCCTAAGCTATGAACTATCGGCTATAAACGCGAACAAAAGATACGCACTCCCGTGTAAATAAAAGAGACACGGCGATACTCGCTCAGCTATCAGCTATCACCGCCGGGCGAGTATCGCCGTGTCTCTTTTATTTACACGGGAGTGTGTATCTTTTGTTCGTGGTTATAGCCCTTAGTTCATAGCTTAATAGTAGCTCGCGGTGAGACCAGTGCCAACCCAGAATACATAATCCGTACATTGCTCTAAAACGGAAACGCTACGAGCCCACTCATCCGTTATAACCTGGAAAATGTCCAAATCAAAACGCGGAGAAATATTGACTCCGGAAGGCATTCGCGGGCCAAATAGCTTGGCTCAGATAATATTTTACGCAGTCATTGAGCGATACTTTAATAAAAATCATTATCATCAGCCTATTTTAGTCAAATACTGGACATCAGGGGTCAATTTCTCAAAAGCATGTGCCTGTGTAGAAGAAGACTCTTTTCAACACAATAAACTTGATAAAGACTTCCACTTGTATTACACTTGTAATAAGCTTTTGAGGAATAGGCTCCAAGCCTCTTCTATTAACTATGCGAAATCGACAAAAAATATCGATTCCATTTAAATGCTAAATTATGATATTAAGGTGCATTTAGACCAAACGAGCATTCGCTCATTCTATCCCCCACTCTACGAAATTCGTTCGTTACACAAAACAGGATTCGTCGAAATTCGTTGATTTCGTAGAGTGGGGGATAGAATGAGCGAATGCTCGTTTGGTCTAAATGCACCTTTAGTAGTACGTGGAATTTAAAATCGAGAACGGAACAAATTAATAGTACATTATTGCAGAGGCCGGGAAAGCGAATTTCGTGGATGAGTATTTTTTGTCGGACGAAGCGAAGCTGAGGCCGACAATTACATACGAATCCACGAAATTCTATTTCCGTCCGAGGCACATATAGGACTTTTCTCCAAACATGCAAGGAAATAAAACAAAATTTATTACAATCGATTAAGTAATTCTTCTTGCAAATTGAATAACAATTGAAAAGAAAAAATCTCTTATGATTCCCGCCTAAACTTTTTTTTAATGCATGGTCGTTCATAAAAAATAGTAACGATATCTATGGTTTCATTAAACCGTACCTACACGACCTGACACACCGAGGCGTTTGTAACTCATGATAGAACGAGACGGCCATAGATTTGATCGCCGTCTCTCGCTCTATCCAGACCAGGCGTTTGGTCGTGGCTTTAGAATTTGGCTGTATGCATTTTTTTCAAAGTCCAAAAGTAGTTTTTAAGAAGTAAAAAACAATACATTAATGGATTTTAGTACAATTTCGCGGCCGCAAAAACTGTACAATAATGAAAATCTTTTTTTTTAATTTGAGCTGGTACATAAGAAGGTACTTCGCGTTTCGTTTTTGCTACATTAATGCGAACATTTCCGAGCATATTGGAGAAAAATTACTTCTAACCAAAGGGATCATCCATTAATTACGTCACACCAATTTCATGATTTTTTGACCCCTCCCTCCCCCTTGTCACACTTCGTCACAATTATACTACACCCTCCCCCTTAGTGTGACGTCACATTTAGATTTTTAGTTTAGGAAGGTAAAAATTACAACATTACATCACTTTTAAACTAACTTTTTATAAGAGTTGCGTAAAATTATTTATAAAATTAGGTAACCAAGGTAAAAACAACAAATATAAAAAAAAAAACTAAAAACTTATTCTTCCTTCAACCGTCACGATATGTCACATTTTGTGTACCCCCTCCCTCCCCCTTGAGGTGTGATGTAATTAATGGATGATCCCAAATGCATTCTAAACAATCTAAGCGGGTTAAACAAAGAAAACGCAATTGAAAATGTTTCTAGGGAGTTTAATAAGAGAAAAACGCCTTGGTATCGCATTTTCACTACTATTCACAAAACACTAACTCAGTTGAAGGCAACTGCCGATCAACTCGTAGACTCGAGCCGATAGACTCAAGTTATGCTCTGAATAGGTTATTTCCAAATAAAAACCGACTTCAACTGATTGCTCCAAGATCCTATCATTAGAAATTGACTTGGTGCCAACGGGACCAACTCGGGATTATACTTACCTGGTCAATACAAAAAAATCACTCAGAGAGGAGATCGAGTGACGTAACTATGACATGCAAAAAGATTTGTCGAAATGATAATCTACTCCTTTTTTGATGTCGCTTTAAAACTTTTTGATATGATGATGCCAAGGGCCATTTCTTTCTAACTAATCTTTCTTTCATCATATCGCTCGTCATCACTTTGACTTTGACTACCACCCCAACTATTCCCACGGCGGGTTTCGTAAGGGTCGACTAAGAGATTGAAGTGTCACTGACCGTTCGTTGCCAGAAGATTGGTGACGGGCAGCAGCGTCGTCATAGTGGACATTACTGCGATCGTCAATCCGCTTGCCCAGCGAGCGTGGCGATTATGGGCATTTATCACCTTATGCGTAGGTACGCATAGTTAATAGGAGAGGCCTACGTCCAGCAGTGAAATTAAATAGGCTGATGATGACGATAATAACGTCAGTTGTAATATGAATTAATGTAACCACCAAATGACGACTTTTCAGGAGGGCCAAAAAACGAAATGGAAATTTATAAAGTATGTTGTATCTTTTTAGTTAATTATCCTATTGAAATGATGTTTATCTTGTTTGTTTTATTTTTGAGAGGTCTATTTGATAGATAGTTACTAACTGCGACCACACTTATAGTTCAGGAAATGGCTGGTGCTTACGTTAAATATTTAGAAAAAAATTTGGAGATACGTTAACAAATCAATGAAAATCATCAAAAGTGGATTTCGGAATTTAGTGTAACTCACAAATTGAAACCGAATTGCTTATGAGCCATACAATGCAGATGGCGCTTACAGCAGTGACGTTTATAAAAATATGGTGAGTACATTAGGAAAGACATGTTTTGTACTTACAAATTCGTACTTACGTTAAAATATTGTCTATGATTTTTGGAAACCTTTACATACGTTTATAAAAAAGTTTTTGTTAACGTATTCGACATTTTTTTCTAGATATCAATATTTTATATACACCGTTCGAGAGAGCAGGAAATTTGCAGTCGAACGATATACTTAACTCAATTTCGTCATTTTGGTGGTTACATTAATTCATATTACAATCGACGATAAGTGATGGTAAAAGGTTATTCTGATGAGAAAAAACATACGGTGTGCCATCAAGATGTAATATATACAATTAGATGGAAACTAAAAACTGAGGCGTAACTAACCATAAGTGCGCTTAGGCATGGACGGAGAGATAGACAGACATGAACAAACTATAAGGGCTCCTTGTTGTCTATGGAGTTATAGTCAGGTCAAATCAACTTTGGCAGGAACAGCAGGAAGAAATCGCTGCATGGTTACTTTTTTTTGAGTCAATAACAATAGGGGAAAAAAGAGACGATAATGATTCTCTCTGTCTGTGCCTCAAGAGAGTAAAACCCTAGACAAACTATATCTAAGCTTCCCTGACTATAGATACCCAACTACCTATTTAGGGTCAAGTTATATCAGACAACCAGTATACCCCGTTACGTTTTTTTAAGAATAGGGTTGTCAATATCGATTATATTCGATTAAGCTCGCCCTGATAAAGTCTATCTACTTGCTTAATCAAATTACGCCCTATAGTTAAAGGATGCTTTCTAACAAAAGTTTCTTTTGATCATTCTGATACGGTTCGGGTAAATGGTAAAATGAGCTAGTAAAATAAAGAGGCTTTAAGGTCTTCGTGAAGAAACATTTTCAGCTACTAAATGGGTCGTTCTTGCAAAAGTGACATCATCACCATTTCAGCCGTAAGACGACTGCTGAATTTAGGCCTCCCTTTTGGAGCTCCACATACACGGGTTAGAAGCGATCTGCATCCAGCGTCTCCCGGCGATCTTCATAAGACTGCCAAAGTAACACTACCAATTTTTTTTTTTAATTATTTTAAATGTAATTTTTATTCAAAACCGGGAGCTCGTTCGATCCTTATAATATGAAGGTAAAAAGTGTCCCTATTTATTTTATTCTATTCTGCACCTAGTCTTTTCCATTCTTCCCGTTCCGTTACCGAATATGAAAAATGGTAACGAAAACTGTACAGAGATTTCGGTTTCGGGACAATATTTTGTACTTATTAGAATCTAAATAACTCGTGACAACTCTTTGTTAACATGCAACCTATCTTTAGGGGTAGGTACCCCTTTGCGATAGTAGCCCAAATGCTTTTTGGTAACTCTTGTAATACGAGAACTGTTCCAGTAAGGTTCCTATCACCGAATAACAAAAGTTTCCCCTACGTATTTATCATGAAAGTTACCCCACAAATGCATGCCAAAATGGGACACAGATTGTACATAACCATGATAAACATTTCAGTATTTAACGGAACTGTTCCAGATTTGCAGATTTATGCCAGTTTTAATATTCTAGTTGTCACAGGAGAACAAACGTTGGCCTGGCACGCGATGAGGTGGTGAATGCCAAAGCCTATCTTAGCAAAGAAGGTCTTATGCGACACGAATGTATTATGAACATGTGACGTTTTACCCAAGGAGTTGGCATTTAAGGGGCCGTGAACTTTGTGACGCAATAATGGGGGTACTTTGGCATAGATTTTGTGTTGTTCTGAAAAATGCCGTTAAGATAATCAAACGAGAACAAATGATGTAAATTTCAAGAATCCATTTCTTCCAACCTAAAATATTGATATTAGACTTAGTAACTAAAGTCTAATACAGAAATAAATTACAGAACTATACTTTCTTACCCAGTTTAATAGGCATATTTCCTTAATAAAACTGGATTAGCAATACCTACTTACGAAATTGGGTAACGATGATATTGGGTTCCAAAACAAGAGCATGGTTTTATGAAACGAGCGAAACATAACGAAAAATGTCCCAATCCATAGTTAAATTTGAAGTGTCAGGCATTCAAATAATACAAAATATTTCGTATATTCCTGCCACGCGACAAATTTGTCAATGCAGGCGGCGAACCGCGCAGCCAATAACATTTCGAACAAGCTGCACGGGAATTCTTCGAATGCACATTTCAGGAGCTGATAATATATCTTGGTCGTTTATATTGAATTTAATGTATGTGTGAGGAGACATTTTTAAAACGTGTGACAGTGATAACGATTTTAAAATGGCACGGTAAATATAAAATTTCTTTCTAGGAAGGTAAATTTTATGAATGCACTAAAAAAGTATAGAAATCGAGTAAAATATAACAACAATATGAATTTGTCTAGGTATTCAACATCCGAAACAGTTATTTATTTGCATCAAGCATTGCATATTGGCATATTCAATAGCTAAAATGCACAACATGTTAGTTATACAAACTAAAACCAATCTAGGAAACAAACTATAATTGCTATTGATGTTCTGATATTACCTACAAGTTTGTCAGCCTCCGTAGCCTAGTTGGTAGTGATCCTGCCTACGAAGCTGGAGGTTCCGGGTTCGAATCCCGGCGACGGCATTATTTGTGTATTTATTTATTACAAATATTTGTTCCTTGGTCATGGCTGTCTATACAGTCTGTAAAGCTAATACGGGCGATCAATTAAACCAGGCATAGGATTCATTAGTGTAATCATGGATTACAAGGTTTTTTTTAAGTTACTCTTAATTATGACGCCACAGATTTTTTTTTAGATTATCGGAGCCGCAATGTAGGTACGAATATTTGTTATTGTTGATATGGCAGTTATGTCATCTGCTTTTGAAATTAGCTGTCAACGAGTGTTTAACTCGCGTGTGTTGCTCTACATTGCGCGCCGAATTATTTTGTATGAAAAATTTTGTTGCTCTAATTTTAAGTAAGAGTTATTTGAATGTACATATTATGCCGTAAACTAACACCCGTTAAGAGCTTCGCCCGTATTAGACTTACACCCTGTATACAGTCAGGTCATAAATATATATACGATTTTAAACCTTAATGAATTTATAAATAATATTAGAAAAAGTATTATCACAGTAAACATAAATTATAAATAAAAAATTTGCCCCAGGTCCTGCTGGTGAGGTTGAGTGTCCAGAACGCTAGCCGCATTGACGCGCTATAGATTGCCTTAAGTTGTTATTGTCTAATCAAACTCGAATAAAAAAAACTGAATATCAAATTCACAATCTCGAAGGCCGTCAAAAATTAAACTTTTGACTCAAACTTTTCCCCACGTCCACACAATAGAATCAGATTAATAAATCCCAAAATTTTACGATTTTCAGAGTTCCTTAGAGTTTGTTCGGAAAATGAAGTCACAGTACATGCATGGGCGCACTTTGCTGGCAGATGCCTTTTCTTTTCGCCCTAACAACCTAAGACTCTCAAGGGACACAAGTTGCTCACGTTTTACTTTTAAACAATTCTGATTATGTTGAAAAGTTGCACGGAATCGAGTTGGAGTTTTCTAGCAATTTCCTTATTAAACTTTAACTGACATTGATGAGATATTGCTCTGTGGATTGAACTTTGTAAGAAAGTGTGTTGAAAGACTCTATTGAAGAATTTTGATTTGTGAAGAATGATAAGTAATGATAGAGATGTCTTACAATCTGATGTAAGTATAATTACAAAATTCTTCGACTATGGAATTTTGAGTGTATTTTCCTTCAAATCAATGAATGAATTTTGAATTGAAGGAACTATTCTCATATTATATGAAGGGTCTACGGAACATGTTAAGTCAATTCAAATTACAGAAAGAAAAATCACCTTACTCTGAACAGAATAAGGTGTGAATCTGTCCTGATTTTTTTAAGCACTGGACATGTCTTTTCCGTGGACCCTTCATATGAACATTCTTAATGCCGTACAAGTGTCCACAGCATTTAAATTTTTGGGTATCACACAAAATAAATGAAACTGAATGAAATCGATCTCGAATTCCATATGTCTATTCTCGTTTTACAACTTACGCATATATCCGAAGCGGAAGCATGGCGTGCAATCCGTTCCGAAATAGGGTCAAGAATTACGTGCGTTTGCTATTTTAGTCGGCGGTCGGGCCACCAGGCCTATTGCAAACTTCGAAGTTCGCAAATTTCGTGCTTCCATCTCTATCACACTAATGGCTGCTTAGTTTGAGAGACAGAGACAAATACTCGAAATTTACGAATTTCAAAATTCGCGGTAATAGGCCACGTCGGCTATTTTCGGCGGCGCTCGGGCTACTTCGGCTATATTCGGACGCTTTCGGGCTGCATCGGCTATTATCGGAGCCGTTCGGCCGTTTTAAAATTGGAAAACGCTTTCGTTACGGCTTTGATGTGAAACAAATGTTGTTTATGGTGTGGTGCGTTACTCGAATGAGTACAAGTTATTTTAAGGGCTATTGAAGATAGAAAATGGCGGAATTTCACGAATGTTTGTTGTGGTGAATGAAAGAGACGTGTGACCTGGTGGAATAAAATTTAATTGTATGGTTTTGGCGAGTTAACCATGTGGTGACAGGTTTGTTTTCATAAAAGTTGCAGAGTTATTAGTTGGCATGATTTATGTGCGGTTTAATTTGAATGTAAACAGTCTAAACATATATTAAATTATTGAAATATACATTGAAACAGTTTGTTTATTTTGATGGTTGAAAGCACATTTAATATAACTATAATTTCAAGCTACGACAGTCATTTATATTATGTTTTAAATATGACATTATAAATTTACATTATACAGTCATAGTTATATTTATAGTGTAATATTAGCGCGTACCTACATCATTAAAAATGTAAAGATGTTTTCCTCGAACATGCCATAACGAGCAAGATGTAGCGTCGTAAGACCCAATTTACATTACAATGTACATAGTTGTTACAATCAAATTCGAATATTTCATGAACCAATGCCGAATTTCTTTTGATTCACTGCTTTTTGAAAACAAACGAATTCAAATTAAAAATAGGAAAAGTAGCTATGGTGAGCCTTACAAGTTACAAGGTTACAGAAGGAAATCTACACAATAGGGATGATGACTGTAGTTAAAATAAATTATTTAACATTATGCACAACATAAAAGACGAATAAATTATTACTAAGATGTAGATTGAAATAATTTTTGTACAGAACTTCTATATAATAAATTGAAAAGAACTTAAAAGAGTAGGTCATTTGGCAGTACTCAAACGTGACGTCACTTTTGAGTATTTCATATAAAATTCCATAGTGGTGATCGTTTTGACAGTTCGAAAAAAGATACTTATTTGACTTGCCAGTCATCATGCCTATTAAACACTTCAAAAACATGCCATTACTGGGTCAAAATTCTTTTCGTTGTCTTGTTTCATACGACTCTGTCACGCTTTTAGTTGCTGTTTCAACTCGGTATGTAAAAAAATCCGGTGCAGTTCTATTTATTTTTTACTCTACATTTTAATCCATTCATGAGAAATTGAAAATAAAACATCATTTTATACAAAAATTACCACTCCGTTACGTTTTTTAGGGACACAAAATAAGACAACGAAAACCCTACATAATTTCACAGCGCAAGTAACGATTTTCCTCCTAATTCAGTAACTCTCAATCGGATATCTTATTTGCTCAGCTTACCGTTTATTTGTTCTAGAATCAAAGAGGCATAAAAGTCATTTCTCCTGGGAAAATCTTGTAAGCGTTTCTCGACATCATTTGTGGTAATAAAGATTAGAGTAAAAGACTAAATGACAATTAAGTAATAAAAGATGTCTTACAATCTCAAAAAATGTCAAATTGAAGTTTTAAAATACCTAGGTCTAATTGGCAAAAACGGGGTTCGCAATCCCGTTTCTGCTTCCAAAATAACACTAAAATTTTAATTCAAAAATAAAATAATAATTTTATGTCGGTATGTTTTTTTGTTAATATATATTTGTTTTATGAGTGTCTGTCGGCAGTGTGGTGACGGCAATAAGAATACATTTGTCACCACCCCAACTCCTCCTTCGGGGTGGGTGTCGTAAGAGTCGACTAAGGGATTGAAGTGTCACTGACCATTATTTGACAAAATATTGATGATGGGCAGCAGCGTCATCATAGTGGACACATTACTGCGATCGCCAATCCGCTTGCCCAGCGTGGCGATTATGGGCATTTACCTCCTAATGCGTCTATACGCATAGTTAATAGGAGAGGCCTACGTCCAGCAGTGGACTATTATAGGCTGATGATTATGATGATGAGTGTCTGTATAAATCTTTGGCGCATTTAAGTAAATTTTGATAAAAATAAGGAGCTTTTGCAAGCTTGCTGCGCCCAACAGGGTCCACACTAAGTTTTAGTACCTAATGAAATGGCTGTAAAAACTTTATGTTCTCATAATACCTTGTAAACTGTGTGAAAGCAATAAATGATTAAGTATTGAGTATTGGATATTAAAAAAACCAGCCAAGTACGAGTCGGACTCGCGCGCGAACCATCCGTACCATTATCAATTTATTATTAAAAAAATACAGTTAAATCAACCTACCTCAAAAACTATAGGAGATAATTTAATCAAACCAAAAATCGTTGACAGAGTTTATTAATGTGCATAACATATATTTTTTTAGAATTTTATGTCGCGTAGTTTAAAAAATAGAGGGGGGGGGACACATTTTTCATACTTTGAGAGCTGATATCTCGAAAATGATTTGCTTAAATAAAAATGAAATTTATAAACCTTCATATCATTTTCAAAGACCTTTCTATTAATACCCCACACGCTTATATACAACTAAAAAAATGTTTCTATCCCTCAGTTACATGTATGGAGGTCCCCCACCCCAATGGTTTTTTTTTACAATATAGTATCATAATCCTGTAGCGGTTCATACAACACATATTCTTAATAAATTTCGTTACTGTAGCATTTATAGTTTCCGAGTTTATCGGCTGTGACAGACGGACAGACGGACAGACGAACAGACGGGACAGACGGACATGACGAATCTATAAGGGTTCCGTTTTTGCCATTTTGGCTATGGAACCCTAAAAAAAACAAACATAGCGACATGGTCATGGCAAAAGTAGATATTGTTATTGTAAAAAAGGTTTGCTATACTCTGTTTGGTTAGGTATATAACCAAATGTAAACAATATTGCAGTATCTTAATCTTATTTATACCTTCATAATATCTAAAGAGGAAACAGAAGAATACGTTCGTATGGAAAAATGCTTTTCCTCCTAAAAGGCTGTTTATCCCTAAGCTCTGAAATGGAATTCGAGATCAAAAATGTAAACAATCTATGACAATGACATGACATTATAAAGTCAATGTTAAAGTGACATTCCAGGGGTATAAAACTTTTTATTTTTAACACCTTTATAAATTAACGTCGCATTTTAAGATGGGTTATTTATTTTATTTTATTTATTTGCACACTTACAAACTATCCTTACAGGTGCTAAACCTAAGACAATGCTTGGTATTTAGGTGTAGACACGCGAAAGTCAAAGTATGTTCGATACACAAGTATTACAATCATTAACATGTTTTTGGACATGACTATAAAAAACATACGGCTGAGTGTCCACGGTTTCTGATTACAAAAATAATAGGTACCTAGAAAATTTGCTAAAATGATGTAAATAATCAACATAATCAATATTCGGAAACCAATGTCGTGTTACTTTAATCTTTAGGATAGTCGGGGAACGAATTCCAGTCTTCATCTATAGTTACAATAGAATCCGTTTCTATTAAAAAATTAAAATTATTGATTTGTAGGTAAAAATACTAAAATCTGTATTCATGTACTTTGTAATGCTAAATTTGAGGAGTTTTTATGAATTCATAAAAGAGGCATTTGGAGCACCATTTGTTATAACTGCGAACCAAATGTTTAAAACTTCTTATCATTGCCAGTAGTATAAATTAAACACCCTACATTTTATTAAAACTAGACAAATATATCATTAAAAAAATAATGATTGACATCAAAAATTAATTAAATATTTAAAAACCATATGTACCGTCAGTGACTGTAAAATCGCATTTTTTAAAAGTATTTCAATGATTTTGGATTACCCACCTCTCGCGATTATTTTTTTGTGGTGGTATCCCATTTGTTTACATTTTTGATCTCCAATTCGATTTCAGATCTTAGTAGGAAAGCTCTCGAGGGCCATACATCAGAGTTTTGCGGCCGAACACACACGAGCGATTACCGAAGATTTACCAAGTAAACTTTTTGCGAGTTTGGAAGTCGAAGGCTTATCAGGTAAATATTTAACTAAGAAACTAAATGACACAGTCACAGGACAGGTATTATGACTGGGTTTTGAAATCTTTCTATATAAGCCTAAGTTCATATTTCACAAAGACTATAACTGGTAGTCTTTATCTAATTGATACGAGACTTCCACTTGTATTTAAATATCCCTGATTGGATATCTACTACAAGTTTTATTCCGCTAGCTACATTAAGCGCTTTACATCATCAGCCTATCTCAATCCACTGCTGGAGGCCTCTCCTATTGACTATGCTTATAGAGACATTAGATGGTAAATATCCATAATCACCAAGCTGGGCATGCAGACTGGAAATCGCAGTAATGTGTCCACTATGATGACGCTGTAGCCCATCATCGATCTTCTATCAAAAAATGGTCAATGACAGAATATGTATAGTGAGTGAATCCCTTAATTGAGCGTTTAATTGAATACAATTAATAACTAGTTTTCGGGACAGGTGCGTATATTCATATTTTATGCATGATGGCATAATATATATTATGATTCTGATTCTACCTGTCATATCATTATCACGTCAGCCGTAAGACGTCCTCTGCTGAACATAGGGCTTCCCTTTAGACCTACTTATGTACCGTTTAGAAAATACTTGCATCTAGCGTCTCCGGGCAGCTTTCATAAATTCATTTCACCATTTTGTGGATGAACATGCTACGCGGCGTTCGCCAAGCCATGGTCTCCACTCAGTTCTACGAAACACTCAAATAATCTGCAACTTATTATCCCACTATCTAAGTACTTGCTACCGATTTACAATGAAGTTGAACTGAGGTTTTTGTCGGATTTAAGAATTTACCAGGAAACAACCGTTACTGAGAATCGTTTCATTATTCGAAGACGGCAAAAAGCGAATAAAAATGCTAAATTGCAATCCAACAGCGGACCGAAGGACCGGGCAACATTCTTCTAACGTCTACAATTTTATCGAAAATTCCTCAATTTTCTTCCCAAACAACGTTCAAATCCCTAAATTTTATTTTATTTTTCAAGCTTCGCAATTTACGATGGTAAATTTACCTCACGTTTTCGCAGTATAGTGAAACTAGTCGGCCCTTACCACGGGTATGTGATCTTTCCTGTCCACTTGACAAGTTACGTTAAAGTTTTGCACCCAAAGTTCCGGTCAGACACGACGAGATCGCTTGCTACCACGACGAGAAATTTTGTCAACACAATTCCTTGTATTTTTTTGTTATAAAGCACTCCTGAAATAGTTATTTGTTGTACAAGGGAGGAAAGTGGTTGTTTAATCATCGTGCCAATATTGAGACCCGAGCTAGCGAGAGATTCCATAGTTGAATCACGAGCGAAGCGAGTGGTTTAAAAATGGAATCTCGAGCGTTGCGAGGGTTTCGAGGCACGATAATTAAACAAACTTTGCTCCCATGTGCAACACAACATTTTTCCCCACACTAAAGCGAGGAAGCAGCTACGAACGTGTAAAAAAACAATCAATGCAACAAATCAGTCTTTATGTAATAACTTAGAGTAGTTCTAGTACTACCTATAATAACAACATATATTTGTTAGTATTTAACTACAGCAACCTACTATAATATCAATATAATAGTTATGAGATCAATTAATGTTGTACCTTGTATAAATTGCAACTTTTTTCTTATATTTTAGACTTTTAAGTTTAACTTAATTTGTTAAATGACTAATCTAGTAATTGGAGTTCGAGGCCAACGAAACTACGACAGATGCGTTATTGTCAAATCCGTCAAAGTCTCTTATGTCATTGTCAAATAAAGTTTTCAGGTTTCCACAACCTTTTTGTTATTTAATTTATTTATTTAAAATAATTCCAAATAAAAACATTATATACCTATGTAATGTTTGTACGCCTTTTTGTTTAATATGGCTGTCACAACTAGGATTTTCTTAAAAACACGTACCTAAATACCTAAAAACTTTTCTTTTCTCTTAACTAACATTGATATGACAAAATTTTCTTGTAAAGAACTTAAAATGATAATAGCCAACGTTTCAAAGCCTATTTCAAAAAGGAGTTGAATTACCAGTGAACACGTACGACAGCGTGCCATATTTGTTAAGACAGTAGGTATGGTTAAATTACTAAGCAGTATAAGTACTATACTATATTATTACTCAGCAGTTTTTACCCGTAATAAGGCAGGGGTGCCTTATTACGGGTATAACACCATCAGTGTTGAGTCCTGAACTTACTGTCGCTTATTTTAAGGTTTAAAATGAGTTTGTCACATTTTTTTTGGAACAAAGTTGGTTATATACTCTAAGAGGTATATTTTAAGCATTTCTTTTATAAATTATTTGGGCGTCATAAAGGCCTCTCGGCTTTTATGGGAGTGTACTCGATTTTTACCCAGGACTCAGGAGGATAAATGATGAAGAAGACAAATAAAAAATAAAATACAAAAAATGCTTTCATTTTACTTTTCCAAATTTCTTTCCCATAATTTTAACCCGTAATAGGCACCCCTGCCTTAATACGGGTTAAAAACTGCTTAGTAATAGTATAGTATACCTAGTACTTATACTGATTAGTAATTTAACCATAACTACCTTTTAATTTATGTGTAGTTAAATTGCTGTACCAAATGTTATTAACACCTGAGGTGATACCAGCGCAATACCAACTTTGTTACTAATAATTGCGGATAATTAAGTTTTTATTAAAATATCTTATATTTACGTGAAAATAAGTAAATAATATTGTTTCTATAAATTAAAGAATTAAAATTACCAATAAATAACATATTTCAACGTCTGTTTTTAGAAAATAAGGATTTACTATTGTAAGAACATTTCATTGTTGTGGCAATATTTTCGTAGATTCTTTGGCCTCGAACTCCAGTTACTAGTATAGGTCTATATGACAAGATTTTTTTTTATAATTACATTGAAACCTGCCTACATTAACTAAATTGTCAAAATTTCTATGATGTTTAAGTATAAAATCTGTATCCGGCAGCTAAAATATAAATCATTTTAAAAAATGTGTGAGGTAAACTTAAATTGCCTACTTTTTGGTAAGATATTACATAGGAAACTTTCCTCACAAAACTGTACATTCGAGTATTTTTTTATAAGTTGGCAACATTGACGTACAAGACGTCAGTGTCAGCGGGTTGCGTTCTGAATGTAAAAGTATACAATCTGGTTTTTGTCCAATATGATAAGATTTTGCGATAAGTTTTTATGAAATACTAAAAATCTAATTTATTATCTTGAATAAATGAAATAATGTGGTGTATGATAAAATTTTCATGGTGTCCCTCAAAAAATAATCAGCGAATCATAGCCATACCAGTGTTTGACGTTCCATGGTTTTGAACGTTTCACGGTTCATCTGTCAATTTACTTCCTTCACAAGTGATTAAAATGCAACTTCCCTCACTGAAATTAGTGAGGGAAGTAGGTGTTTCCAAGCTAGTGTGGGGAAAAATAACTTTTTAAACGGCAGTCGTATTTTTAAATAATTATTTATGAATTATTCCATGGCCGAATTTGTAACAGTATGTTTATATGTTGTGTGTAGAACTTGTTATTAGATTAAAATACTTAAGCACTATTGCTTTAGGTTATACCTGTGATAATAGTTACTATATTTTAAAATATATAAATAAAATTCCAGAGTAAGGGTAATGGAGTGAGTTTAAAAGGCGGTTCGTTCACACCTCACTAAATGTTGAGTGCACTTAGAGAGGTACATTGACTACGTTTAAACATGTATAAAACTTGAGCTTGCATTTTGTGAGAAAATAGGGTAGTATTTGAATCTTACATGTTACGTTCGCCTCCGTTAAACGAAGAAACAAAATCACAATAATCAAAAGGAGACGTATAGTCCATTTCAAATACGAAGGTCTGATTCCACTTGACAAAGTCATTAGGCATCAACAATAGGATCAGTGGTAACAAAAGATACCTGGCAATATCCTTTTGTGGTGTGATATTTTATGCATACATCGGTATATGACACGTGGCAAATTGTAGTGGACCAATTAAATGACAAATGTTTCGAGTGGCATCGGGCCTTCGTATTTGAAATGGACTATAAGTGCGACAAGGCCGCGAATTGCTATCAAACACAAGATGTGCTAGGGTCGTTGGTATTTGTTTAAATAAGGAAACCAAGAGAAGATACGATACACATTTTACAGAATTTTGGCCAAGTTCATTTACAATTGATCACAGCATGCAAATTTATTAACATTGAGTTTATATTAATTAAGGAATTAGAATGAGAAATAAATCATAATAATAATACGAGTTAAGCTATTTGCCACAGCGGAGGTGCCAAATGAAATTCTAGCAGCAATAGGTTTTCAAGTACAATTTCCTAAATATAATACCTACGAAATTTATAACAATAACACTACCCAAAAATTAAACATTAAGGGCGTCCCAACTGGTATTGGGATACCAACCTACCATGTGAGAACCAATGTTTATCCTTATCGAAAAACGATGTAGATACCAGTAACTACACAGTGATAAAACATTGAGCCAAACAATAATCTGCTAAAAATGGCGTGGCCAATGATAAATATCCTGGGACAATATTACAAAAATCGACCGAGGCCCACGGAGAGTTCAATAAAATTAAGACTTGTGAATTATATGTAGGGTAAGGTGGGGGAAGATAAAAAAAGGGAAAAGATCGAAAATCCCACTTAACTCCCTATTGAGCGTATATTTTTTAGTGCTGGTAACATCCTTTATGACGCCATTTCTTTACCTATTGCCGCTCAGTCGGCAGTGAACACTCGCAGTGCGTAGACGCGTGTTTTGCGACATTTTGTGAAGGTCAGCATTTCGTGGTCAATTCGTCGATTTTCAATCTAACCTCGTCCTTCATAACTTGTTTAATAAGGTGAGTACAAAAGTTCTGACTGAATATTTATGTGTTATTTTAGATTTTGTTTTTATTTACTGGGGCTAGGACTAGCTATTAACCATATTTTGAGATTTACGAGAGGTTTCAATCTTTACCCAACTAATTTCGATGGGGTAACAGTGAAATACTAATGTTTCAATCTTCCCCCGTTTTTAAAAGTCATAGAAAACTACATAGATTCTCAAACTTTACACTTAAATAAATTAACGTAAGATTTATTCAAACAATTGACACGTTCATTAAATTGTATCAGTCGGAACGTGAAATATATTATTTACCCATGGGTATAATTAATCGTAATTTTCATAAATTATTTGTATGTAAATAGTCGCACTTAATAGCTATACCCTGCGGATAAATTTGACGGAAGCGGGCGGGGGTGCTTGGGGTACATTACCATGTAAAAAAATGTAAAGTAATGTAAAATATTTACTGTACCTAATAAGAGCTACATTGCAATTAATGAAGAGGCGAGAACCTGCACTGCCATGTGGGTCTTTGAGCTATAGTTTCTGATTTCGTTGCAGTAATTTTCACTTCTCCTGCTCAAAAAGTATGTCAACATAGCTTGGCGAAGCGGGGCTAAAGTAGTAATTTTAGCCCTAGGGTATAAAAGAATCCCATACAAATTTCTATGACACTAAAAACAAACTTGTTAGTGGCCAGTTGCACATTACTTACGAATCCAATTAAAAACAAAGCAACCCGATCAAATCGGCCAATCATTCCGATCAGCCACCTATATTTTTTTTCCAAATTCATAACGTAACATTAGGTACGCGCAATTAGAAATCTGTTTTTTCTTATGCGATTTTCTCATTCTACAATTGTCTTATGTCCTGCTGTTCTTAGTTAAGCAATATGATAATTTTGGGCGCCTACCCTAACATAAAAAACTTTTTCCATTAATATATTTTATAAAAATATATAATTGATTTCATTCAACTGTTATTTTAATTTTTAACCGAACCTAAAGTATTCTAAAAAAATTGTTCGAGTTCTTTCAAGTAAGAATTTGCAATACAAAGTTTGAGTATCACTATCCTTTTTCCTGTAAAGCGAGGCAAGAGTAAAATACTTTTTTTTTCAATTGCAGTTTTCTGGCTACCTATCGGGAATATTTAAGCTAAAATCATCTGTATTTGGTAAGCGTAAGAAACTCTATTGAATAACGAGCAACAGTAAGCGTTGGCATTGATTTAAAAGCTTTTAGAAACTATGTCGGTCTTACCCCTCGGCCATTCGATCTTATCCCGTCAATTTTTTTTGTCAAATATATTTTTTATTATATTATTTTTATATGTTACAATAGTCGTAGTCGAGTTTTATTGACAAAATCTGAAAATAATTATAGTCCTTGCCTATGCCTTCAAACTTATACAGTTGATAAGAAGTAAATTTAATTTATTGTATTTCACAATTGATTAAGAAGAATAAATAGAAAATTCAATTGAGAAGAAGTAAATAGGTTTTTATTTTATGGGGGTCTTAACACAACACTGTCTATCTCATCAAAAAACCGTTCAATCTTCCCCCACCTTACCTTATAAGGACTATGTACTTGTATGAATACAGGGCCCAAAACTACGAGACATGAAGAGAAAGTGCCTACGAGACATGAAGAAATATCGTAGATAGAGTATATTGCTGAGATAAGACTGAAGTTTTTAAAAGTTAGTAATTCTGCATTCACAGATTTTGTTAAAATGACTTACCTCGTCTGGGAGTCGATCGCACTCAAATATTAAAAAATAATCACCTCCAATTTAATGGTTCCAATGGAGACCAAGCACCTAAAAAAATAAATCTTCTAAAAGTAACATAGCATCTCAGAGGAAAGGAAAAGAGTAAAATTATTAAAATTTATAAAAAAAATTGCAAGACAATTAAATGTTGCTGTTCATACCTCTAAAAGTAGCTACTTGTTATACAAAATCTATGAAATATATTGATTATCACCAGAGATTGGATGGATTTGCGACATTCTTAGTGACTTACGTCATTTTGATGACATTTAGTATGAGATGTCGTACAAAAATCCGATTTCTGATTATCACTCAGAGTCTGCTTGCGAACCACGGGTGTAACATCATGCCCGAAACTTCAGGATATAATCAAACGTAAGTTTACGCGATTAAGACCCGTTTGTCATTAAAATATGAAAATCTACGAAGGCAGTATCCATGAAGTATAAAGTCTCTTTTTACCTACACAGTCTATCAACAATTTTTAGAGTAGGTACTTATGAAAGATTGACAGAGAGGGAAAACTACGATACTTAAGCGCTAGCGATTGGCAACTTGGCTAAGCATCCTGGTTACGAAAGAGAACTTCGATAAACCCACAATTTTGCGAAAAACCGTGTTTGTACGGGACATCGATGGACTTTTTCGTGGAATGTATCCAATGATGATGATGACGATGTCCTATTCTCAAACGATCCATTATAAAACATTATCGACTGGCATAACTAGGTTTGGGTAGGCCGTTCACACTCCATTTGCCGTAGTACGGCCCAGTGGCTCAGAAATATTGAACTTTCTAGTGCGCGATATCCCTGTATCGATGCCATAAACATCGAAGCGGACAACGTGTTCATAATCATCCACACACGACCCTATTTGCAAGGCGTTACGGTATATACAGATGTTTATGAGCATCTAGTACTGTTGAAATATTTGTGATGAGAGGGAATGCGTTTTAAAAGGAACTTTGGTCCGGAAAATTTGGAGATTTTGTAGGGTGTTCACAAGGGTGTTCGGTATACAGTGTGTAAATCTAATAAGGGCTATCAATTAAACCAGGCATGGGATTCATTAGTGTAATCATGGATTACAAGGTTTTTTTAAAGTTACTCTTAATTATGACACCCCAGATTTTTTTTAAGATTATCGGAGCAGCAATGTAGGTACGAACATTTGTTATTGTTGATATGGCAGTTATGTCATAACATAATTATTCTTTTGAAATTAGCTGTCAACGAGTGTTTAACTCGCGTATTTTGCTCTACATTGCGCGCCGAATCATTTTGTATGGAATTTTTTTGCTCTTATTTTAAGTAAAAGTTATTTGAATGTACGTCATCATCATCATTATCAGCCAATTGACGTCCACTGCTGGACGTAAGCCTCCCCCAGAGAGTTCCATAAAGATCGGTCGTGAGCTGTCCGCATCCATTGGACACCCGCAACCTTTACCAGGTCGTCGCTCCATCTTGTGGGGGGCCTTCCCACGCTGCGCCGAATGTACGTATAATGTCGTAAGCTAACACCCGTCAAGAGCTTCGCCCGTATTAGACTTACACCCTGTATGAAAGTTTACTGGATGGACGGCCTTACGACCGATGGTAGTGCACCTGCAGGCCTAGCCACGATATCATTCTGCAATCGTATACGATAAGCGATAAGTAAATAAATGTATGAGAATGTCAGATTAGTACGAAAAGTCACGTGACCGTTTCCATACATTAATATGGTCACATGACTTATCGTTTATCATATACGATTTCAGAATGAGAAATGTTGGTAAGGCCTGCTGCTGCTTATCCAGGGGTTCAACAACAAAAGCACTAAAGAGCTACTTGGGCTCAAGAGACAAAAAGTTTGTACAGTAGTCAGAACTCTAACTGGACACCGCAAGTTGAACAAACATATGTTTCTAATGGGTAAGAAACAAGATTCGACATGCAGGTTCTGCCAGGAATCAGAGGAAACTACTATGCACATCCTCTGCTCCTGCGGACCACTAATGTACAAAAGAAGTAATCACCTAGGTAGGCAGGTACTTCAACCTTACGAGGTACAGAATATTACAGCCCAAAGAATCTGGAACTTCCTAGACTCCAACGGGTATTAGTAATAAACTATAAAACAGGGCTGCCACAATAGATCGCAACCGGTCGATGCGGTAAATTGTCTAGCCCTTATCTATAATAATAATAATAAGGCCTGTTGCTTGTAACTCGACGATTCAGGTTTGACAGGTGAAGGCATCTTTGTGTATCATTTATTCTTTCTCACAAATATTTGTGTCTTAATTATGTTGCTTTATCTCATTGTCGCTTAGTAATATAGATAAAATGTAACCCTGATCTACTTAGTCCACCCACAAGACGGACAGACGACCTTATGAAGGTCGCCGGGACACGCTGAATGCAGGTCGCATCTAACCGATACATGTGCAGGTCCAGTGGGGAGGTCTATGTTCAGCAGTAGACGTCTTATGGCTGAGATGATGATGTTGACCTAGTCATAGTAACAGTAACGTTGAAAGTGCAAAGAATGTGCGACAATTGCTAGAATTTGATTTATATTGTCACGTTAATAATTCTACAGTGGGGCAGGATTATATTTGGGTCAAAATACTTTTCGTTATCTTATTTTGTGTCCCTAAAAAACGTGACACAGTTGTAATTGTCGTACGAGATGATGTTTTTTTTCAAAATTTTGATGTAAAGAATAAAATCTAGCGTAAAAGAGAAATATTTTCCGCATTTCTTTTATATACTGAGCCGAGACAGCAACTAAAAGCGTGACAGAGTGGTATGAAACAAGACAACGAAAATAATTTTTACCCATTTTTTTGATAGTTCGTACAGCACAAGCTTGAATTTTTATTAAGTTTAGAGTTAAACTTGGTTTTGTTTACGAACGGCCCATAGTATTTATCAATTTGAAACATTAAATTGACTATACTATGACAAGATTCACACTCAAATGGTATGTATTTTACTAAGATTTCACTGTACTTTCGTTTGTCTGTCTGTCACCTGGCTGTATCTCATAAATAGTGATAGGTATTAAAATATGAAACACAAATTTAATGCTGCGTTTCCACCAGAGATGTGCGAATATGTTATTTCATACAAATGACACCTATTAATGACTCGAGCGAGGTGTCATTTGTATGGAAACACATCCTCACCCACTCCTCTGGTGGAAACGCAGCCTAAAAGTGCTCCATTATTAAAACAAATACATTTTTTGCCGTTATTTGTAAAGTTTAATATTATTATAATGTTACATATTATACAGAATGGTACGGATCTTACGTGTGCGAGTCCAACTCACAGTAGAACAATTTTTAAAACTTACCAAGCTCGTTAAACTGGAAATCTTTATACTTCAATTGCGGAAGAAAGTATATTTAGTTGCTAAGTATTACCTGAAAAGAAAAAAAAATATTAGAAACTTGTAAATATATACTCGAACGTTTCATTAAAGTTACTCTTATAAAGAACTCCGCATTTATTACAAGAACTCCATGCCAACGCTATTCGAAAGTAACGTCACGTCACGTGCAAATGAAACAAAAAATACACAGGAATTCATTCAATTCTGAGATAATAAATATATTTTAGTAGTTAACGCTTGGTAACACTAACTCCGACGTTGACCTATCACGACTACCGTCGACCGAAACTAGCCAATCAGATCGCTCCATGTGCGCGACAACAGCGCCAAAGTTGCGTGGCTACTCCACCACATGTAGTGGTAGTCGAGATGCTTGGCCTCATCCTTTTTAACCGTCGAAGCTAGGTACACACGTGTCCTAGACTATAATAAAGAACCTACCAACCGATTGTAAACCTAACAACTATTAAAATGTTAAACTATTATTGTTACTTTCCTTTAGACGCCCAAGCAAGTAACATCTTTCCGTATAACTTCATAACAGAACCGAAAGACTTTCGCCCCAACTTTTCTAATATTTCCCTATATATTATGCATCATACTGGAAAGGGTCCTTCCATTACGTATTCATCAAGCATGCGAATTTGGCCGCTCGCCGCCAGAGGGCGCCAGTTATGGTGACGAAGGGATTTCCCAATCTTTCTACAAAGGACAAAAAGACCTTGGGGCAATTTAACGGCTTGTTTTATACTGTTTCGTGTTACTTTTCACACTGTTAAACCTTTGAATTGAACATGGAATTTGTGCCGATAAAATGGGCAGGACATGTTGCCAGGCAGAGGCCCATGCTCAGTAGTCGGCGATAAATGGCCGAAATTATGACGACGATGGGATTTCATTGTATAAACAGTGAATCAGCTATATCATAACCTGTTCTAATTGTGATTCTAGAAATATACGACCTGTAAAATGCAATCCAACGAAAGGACATAAAAGCTCAAATATTCCATTTTGTCGTAACAACACCTGCTTTCTAAGTCCTTTAGTTAGACGACAGCTTCAAACAAAACATAAAAATACTTAAGCTCGCTTATTCTCTAAGGCATTGAAATAAGAGCTATAATGGCTAAAACGGAGTGTTTTTGTGAATGGTAAAAAAGGGTCACGAAAATCATAACGAGCCCGCAAAGAGGGCACGTCCTCTGAAACTATCTATTATTATATTTTCCAAACGACTTCACTGATTCTAAATGGTTTGAAAGATGAGAAAAGAGCGAAATGTCATCGCGCTCGAATTTAAACTTACTTAACTTTGTATTTGTTTAGTGATTTTGATTTGGTATGTAGTGAAATTTTAGCTCATTTAAATTAAGTGCTCATTATTAATTTGCCTCTCACTATATTTTTGTTTTGTATATTCTTTTATGTTATATCAAGGGTTAGCTGGAAGAGATCCCTGTTAGGAATATGTTCGCCTTTGTACATATTCTTATATTTACTGTTGTTTTGTTTGTACTCTCTGTAAACTTGTTTATGTGCAATAAAGTTATATATACATACATATCTTTACTGGGAAATAGGATGTTGTTGAACTCTATGTCATGAAGCGCCATGTTGTGACGGCAATGGGGTTCTGCCTTTTCTCCGAACTATTTTTGTCCGAATTTCATTTGCCAACCAACATTTCGCCGATGGTTCAGTTTGACAACCATCAATTAGCAAATTTTTGTTCGACAACGTTTCATTCGGCAGAATTATTATAAAACGGAATATTGTAATGACAGAATGCTTTTAGCATACTGATCTTTTGTCAAATCTTTCACTAGACAACAACTATTACATGAATAACGTTTCGTCAGTGTTTAAACTAAGTAAAAAATACACATTTTAACCGATCTTTAAAATAATTATTGTTCGTGTACTTATCTTAGACAAATATGTAGCTAATTAGTAAAAAAAATACCGTTAATAAACATTTCACAGAATCCTGTTAGGTACCTACGACGACGAGCGAAGCGAGGAGGAGTGTTAGGTGAAACTGCGACCTTACAGCGCACGAGCCGAGCGAGCGAAGCGAGCGTGCCGCGGTAGCGGCCGGCGAGTGCCAGAACCGACTGTTTTGTTATTCCCTCGGTATTCCGATCCCTCATCGATTTCATCTAAATTACTGTTTAGAACCCGACTTTTAATTGTTTATTGGCATTAATATAAAACCCCGTGTAAGCCGTTATTTAAAAACATAAACATACCTATATAAAATTCGCCCCAAATGAAAGCTACATCCTTGTAAAGTAAATGATACTATACCGAAAAAAATTGGTAATAATTTAGTTAACTAAGTGCCAACTAAACCATAAATCACATAAAGATATGTATTACAAAAAGTTCCAACTAAAAACTAAGCCCAAATATAGAATTGCCAACCATTCAATTGGGAAATGAAACGATTTCATAAAATTCAATTGGAACATGATCTTTCGGCGAAATGACTTTATGCGAAAAATTGGTTGCGATGTAATATTCGTACAAATAATTTTCGGAGATGATTTAGAGAACCGACGGCAATATGAATACATTTGTCACCACCCCAACTCTTCCCGCGGGTGTCGTTAGAGCCGACTAAGGGATTGGTGTGTCGCTGACCATTCTTGATAGAAGATTGATGATGGACAGCAGCGTTATCATAGTTGACACATAACTGCGATCGCCAATCCGCTTGCCCAGCGTGGCGATTATGGGCATTTACCTCCTAAATGCGTCTATACGCATAGTTAATAGGAGAGGTCTACGTCCAGCAGTGGATTGAGATAGGGCTGATGATGCGTAAAAAAGCCTTATTTTAGTCAAGTTTGTAACGATAGTTAAGCACAAAATTTCAATTGAAACTTGATTTTGGTGTTAATTTCATAAATTATAAGCGATATTATCTAGCGTTACATTACTTCACATCACATCATTCACTTCAAACCCTTAGTCGACTCATACGACACCCGCTAGGTTTCTAATTTCATTCCTATTCTGAAAAATTAAAACTGAAAAAGCTCCTGTTTAAAGTTTGGGTATAAAACTTTGTACCCATTATGGTTATGTTATGTTATGTATGTACTCATTCAAATTAAAACCTCAACGAACCTCATTCCAAATAAATCACTATAACGTACAGTTTACGTAAGTACTGACATCATTTCATCATAATATATTTCGCTACCGCTTTATTAAAATAAAATCCAACCCTTCATTATCTCTCGATAACCACACCCTTATTAATTTAACTAGTCTGTGCGGAAACTGAAGTCGTCTGGCAGCAAGGCAAGCCGATGCATCTAACGTGCCTTCATTTCCCGGACAAACTTACCATTCCGATATTCTCTTAGTAATATGTTTTTGATGTAAAAACGGACCTTATGTCGTACAGCTAAAGCCTGATTTATTAATCATAGACAGGTACATTCTGTTGTGAGATGAAATCCGCTTGCGTAGTGATTTATAGTCACGAAACGATGACCTTTATTTACTTTTAATTGTAGGGTAAAGAAGTGTATTCTTACTGCGTAGTAATGGCATTCTCGTAGGTACCAAATCGGGGTTATATGGTGGTATCTTGAAGAAATCGGTTGAATTTGAATTTGGTGATTATACAGGTTGCTTAATAATGTTGAAATCAAGTAACCAATATATATGAAAGAGTTTTGCAATTTAGAGTTGGACCCATACTAAAAATTGCTCAGTATTTTTAGTTTTTTATTTTTATTTATAGCTATTAGGGTTAAAATTATTTTCGTTGTCTTATTTTGTGTCCCTAAAAAACGTGACGCAGTGGTGATTTTTGTATGAGATGATGTTGTGTTTTCCATTTCTGATGTATGGATTAAAATGTAGCGTGAAAAAGAAATACAAATGCACCGGATTTTTTTTAATATACTGAGTCGAAACAGCAACTAAAAGCGTGACAGAGTGGTATAAAACAAGACGAAAAAAAATTTGACCCATTAACGTAAAAATGTATATGCGAAAGTGTTTGCGATATGTGTTAAAGTCGTCGAATGTCTCGGAAAGTCTGCCATATCTTTATATTATTCGTTTTCTGCCGATGAATGCTATGTATAATAATATAATAAATAATAATAATAATATATATCTTGGGACATGTTACACAAATCAACCTAGTCCCACGGTAAGCTCAATTAAGGCTTGTGATGTGGGTACCAGGCGACGATATATATAATAGATAGATACATATAGATACTTAAATACATATACAGCCATGACCAAGGAACAAATATTTGTGATAAATAAATACACAAATAATGCCCTCGCCGGGATTCGAACCCGGAACCTCCAGCCTCGTAAGCAGGGTCACTACCAACTAAGCTACGGAGGCTGACAATATAATTTTATCATCACTAACTATTTTAGTGATGATAAAATTATAGCATCATTTGGGACGCAACCGACATGCGATGCGGTCAGGCGCGATCCCGACGTAATGGAATTTTAAGTTATACGTCAAAATGGAGGGCTTAATGCAACAGCAACATAATTATCCATAGCTAGTTCTTACTACTATGTTATGTTATGGTTTGGAGGGACGCTCGGCCGAAATCGAGCTGGCTGTCGAACATTTGGTGACACTTTTTGAGTTCGCATAATTTCATACTTTCTACGTAGGTTTAAGATGGTGAAATGTTTATTTACTCTTCCATATGTAGTAAAATAAGAAGAATTATATTTGGCTCGATATTATGCTGAAAATCTGCATTACTAGGAAACTTTCTTACTTTTTGCGCTTATCTGTAAAACATGTTGTGTACACTTGCTATGGATGTCGTGCTTGTCTATAAGTCATTGTGTATTTGCTGCTTATGTTCATGCTATTGTACGATGTCTGTTTAGTGTGCCTAATAAATATAAATAAATAAATAAATTTGATGTGCTCATTCACCCCATTTTCTGTTGCTGGAGCTGTAGGTTGATGTCCTGGCTGCGTTCCCCCATAACTTCCTTCTAGCCTCCTTGTTTTCTTGCAGAACCGTAGGACATCCCTAAGGTTGACGTCCCTGAGTTCTTTCTCCTCCAACTTATCCCTGCCAAACACATTGTCTTGCCGCTGCATACATAATGCATTCCGCCAGAACATGCTGACTAGTTTCGTCCCTCCCGCAATATTGACTGCTTCATTGCTTATTCCCATCACGTTAAAATGCCAGGTGAGGTTGTTCTGTCTCGCAATGATTCCGGTCAACATCCTCAAGTAAGTTTTTTCCAACTTCGTAAGATATCTGGTTCTCCTTTGGACTCTGCCGTCTAACATCTTATCTTATTGGTGGGGCCCTTACGGATACACTTCGACCTATTGGGATCTTTTGTGTAATTGCCCCCTGTTTCGCCTACCCCAGATATTGGTCTACCAACTCAATATGTTTGAGGAACCCTAGCGGTAGCGTTTTGACGTCCTTCGGTTCCAGATAGAAGGTTCCGAAGTCTTTCATCCTTTGTCTGGCGAGAGCATGACATTCGCACATCAAGTGTTTCATTGTCTCCTCTTCTTCGCCACACATTCTACAGTCTATGCTGTCAGAAAGACCCATTTTGACCCCAAAATGTACCGTAAACACTCCCGTTGTGAGTTTGAGATGTCTTTTGCTATATTTCCAAAGCTTTTTGCTCCAGCCCGAGTCTACTTCGTGCATAAAGAGCTTTGAATGCCTGAGCCCCGTCAGATTGGTCCACTCTTCCTGGTGCTTCCATCTAACTCGCTCTTTTATGGCTGTTTTTATGGTTACTTCTGAGAGTCCCACAAATGGTTCTGGGACTCCAAAGTTGTTTGTAGAACCCCCTCTTGCCGTCTAACATCATAATATATCACTATGAAATACGTATCACAATTAGCCAACCGTGTCCTGTGGTCACGGTTATGAAATCCCGGCTTTGTATAGAGATTATTTTCATTAATAATTCATGCAAAATAATGATGTTGCTGGATGAAATGTTAAAATTAGTAGTGATAATGATAGTGTATACATATAGCAATCACGTCGACAAAGTGGTAGAACAAAATGTAAAACATAAAATATTCAGGTACCTCCCTTTTTATTTTGCTGTAATCCAATAGTGTGGGGTATTGTTGAATAGGTCCTTTAAAAAGAATAAAGGTCCCCAAAGGAAGGTTTTTTCTAAAGTCAATATTTTCGGAGATTTAGAGAGTAAAAAAATAGTATCCTTCCCTCTAACTTTTAATCCATGGATCCAAAAAAACAAACCATGAATATGAATAGTGTGCTCATAGAATAATTTAAAATAAAACTATTTCGAACAAAATCAGGCCAGCCGTTTTTGAATAGCTATGGAACCCTACATTGAGCATTGCCCGACATGCTCTTGGTTTTTAGGGTTCCGTAGCCAAAATGGCAAAAACGGAACCCTTATAGATTCGTCATGTCCGTCTGTCCCTCTGTCACAGCCGATTTACTCGGAAACTATAAATGCTACAGTAACGAAACTTGGTAAGGATATGTGTTGTATGAACCGCTACAGGATTATGATACTAAATTATAAAAAAACCTTTGGGGTGGGGGCCCTCCATACATGTAACTGAGGGATAGAACATTTTTTTTAGCTATATATAAGCGTGTGGGGTATTAATAGAAAGGTCTTTGAAAATGATATGAAGGTTTATAAATCTTATTTTTATTTAAGCAAATCGTTTTCGAGATATCAGCTTTCAAAGTCTGAAAAATGTGTCCCCTCTATTTCTTAAACTACGCGATATAAAATTCTAAAAAAATTATATGTTATGCACATTAATAAACTCTATCAACGATTTTTGGTTTGATTAAATTATCTCTTATAGTTTTTGAGGTAGGTTGATTTAACTGTATTTTTTTAACAATAAATTGATAATGGTACGGAACCCTTCGCGCGCGTGTCCGACTCGCACTTGGCCGGTTTTTTATTACATAATATTACAACTGTTATAGCATGTTATAAATTCTGCGAATAGAATTGGGCACAATCAGGTAATATATAATATTTGCAAAACATCTTGCATGCAACTTTCGTTATTATGTCTGACTGCAATAAACCAAAAAAAGGAATGTAACGAAAAACACATACCATTTCCGTTCCGTCATTTTCGTCAAAATGAGGCTTTAATGTATTACGGAAGCATATCGTGGTCCAAAGGTATGTCTAATTGGGTCTCTGGCTTGGTGTCACAACTCACAACCAGAGAGACTGAAATCCAACCTTATATTCAGGCTATTTTAGCGTAAAAGGCTCTAGTAATAAGTATCATATTCGTATGAAGTGTGGAATGCATGTGGGAGCAACTGACCACATTGTGTGGTGGAACACGGTTATATTAATATCTGTTTCAGAAATAGGATTTCCATTTTAAATTATAGTATAGCTCAGGTTGCTTTAATTGGATGCTTTTGCAGGTAAAAAGAGGTAAAATAGAGAGTATAAATATAATAAGTAGACGTGAGAATCTTAACAACCAATTATAAAATGATCCATATTTTATTTTATTTTTATTTGAAATGGGCTTTTACTCATGGCCACAAACTAGCCGAGGGCAGAGACGTATGGACCATACCTACAATACTTTTTCTACAATAACTACAAGTAAATAATAATATCTATTGCGCCTGTAAGATCCGATATGTGATTGATTTGTGACTTTGAAATAATAACCTAGCAACTATACACAAAGGGTATTAATTGAATTAATTGAAATCCACCAATTGTCGGTTTTTACAGGCGCAACGACGCTATCTAACATTGAAGTGGCGACAGAATGCAGTCGGCGTTTGTCTTACCTACTTAGAAATTAAAAATGTGTTTTATTGATCTATTTTTAATACTATACAATTTATATACATAAACTAAATCTAACTTATCAAACTAGCCTAAAATATATCTAAGATTGGCCCTTGTGGCGTTGATTGAGCCGAGGATGCTGGTGGCATTTCCTCGCTGTATCGCAATACTGATGCGTCGTGTGAGGATGTCGCCAGCTTTTAGTTCTTTAGTTTCGTCAACCAGACGTTCGCGATTTCAGCTAACAATTTGCGTGCGCTGGGGCCCCAGGAACCTAAAGTTTCTACGTCAAACGGTACAAAATCTGGTAACTGACCGTTATACTGTAATATTGTATGGAACTCCATAAAAGCATCGCAAATCAACGAATATTTTTTTGTATTGTATTGTATGTAATAATATATGTTGAAATGATTGACAGATTAAAGTATAAAATTTCTGCAAATATGAGTAGAGTAAGGCGTTCAGTTGACCTTGATACCATAAATTGCACAAGAAAAAAAAGGAAAACCTGTTAAATAATTTAGAAAGGTCAGCGTTCAGTTGCCGTATTTGAAATGTAGCTGTACGATCTCATATATAATGCATGGTTGTACAAAAACTGCCAATTCGCCGGTAGCCTTATCATGAGCTGGCAAGTAACGTTTACGCTACACTGAAAAAATATTTACCAAAGTGATTTAGGCTATATTACGAGGAAACTTTGATATATTATGTAACAAATCCTTGCTGTCAAATTTACAAAACTAAAAATGTTGAAGTATATACCAGAGTTCTGGTCTAAATCAACAAAGAACATTGTACATTATACCAAACAACTGGTGTAATCAACCAAATTAATTTAGTAAAATGCCAACATAAAAAGTTTTGGTAAAATCAAAAAAAATGTGATAGGACCGAATTTCACCTTAATTTCCGGTAAGAATTAAGCAAGATCTGATAAATCCAACTTAGCATTTTTTTCAGTGTAGGTAGCGTTTAATTCAAAGCACTAACATCCGTCGAATTGTAACTGGCACCAACAACCGTACACCATGACTTTGCAAGTATCGGTGACGTTAGGTTTTACTCGATACGTAAAGCAGGCCATCGCACTCGCTCCAATATGTCAATGCGAGCGCAATATAATGCATCACGTATCGAGTAAAACCTAACGTATCCTTTACTTTCCAACTCATGGTACGGCTACTGTAGTCAGTCAACAAATTTATGGTACCTATTATTTTCTAGTTGTGGACGATATTTCAAGTTATTTCTTTATACTCATTGTCTGCGACCATACATAACATGGACGTCTCATGCCAGCTCAAAAATGCCCCCAAACACAATTGTTCAATTGTGCCAAGATGGACCGGACATAGCGCTTTTCTTGACACCGCGCATATTTCAGCGTAACATCTTTGACAAATGTTTATATCTATAGCCAATCAAAACTTTGATGGACCAATCACAACTATTTTTAAATGGCGGTTTAAGTTTTTATAGGTTTACATTGAAATTCATTACCGTGATGCATTGAAGAGGGGGCTGTCAACTAACATTCAGGACCGTTTTTGAAAGGCAATTCAGTATGGTGTTCGGCTTCCATGTTTTATTTGTTCGTAGCTCATTATAGATAAATTTTTGAAAAAACATGACACGCTTATTTGCAATTACTCCAGCAATATTCTAAAGACAAATTTGTCGAACTTCCTAATGTTTTAAAGGTAAAAGTTACACAGTAAGTATAAATACTGTTCTGTCCCGTTTCCCCAGTAATACCTACAAAAATTTTTTATTTCCCTATTTGCCAT
Organism: Thaumatotibia leucotreta; assembly: GCA_025490895.1. Taxonomy (NCBI): domain Eukaryota; kingdom Metazoa; phylum Arthropoda; class Insecta; order Lepidoptera; family Tortricidae; genus Thaumatotibia; species Thaumatotibia leucotreta. The sequence continues at coordinate 321,514 of JALPQI010030267.1, read as the reverse complement.
GAGAGTCTACATCTATAATATATAAAACATGTCCTTTGAAGCCTCAAGCTTTTATCATCTACGTAGCTTTAGGGAAACACGCGTCACGTTTCACCAAATTAAATATACCTAGTTGTCGAAACGTGTTCCGTATCCATGAACACTGTTATTCGGGTAAGAAAATGTTTGTGTAATAACGATATTTGCGCTCCCGACCCGTGGTCCACGGATAATTTTACTTACCCGTGGTTGTGCCACGGGTAAGTAAAATTATCCGTGGTTCCATTATCAAATTTTTTTTACTGTCGTGGAATTATGACCCATAGTACAACTGAGGGGCAATTACCCAACTAGTCGATAAATTTTGTCCCGTGGTACAACCAATTGGACCAAGGGTAAACTAACTTCCTCGTAGTACAATCGGTTGGACTATGGATAATTTTATTTCCCCGTGGCCCAACCAGTTGGACATAGCGGTTGGACCACGGGTCGGAAGCGAATATTTGTAGGAAAACCGGCCTTGAGCATGTCGAGCCATACACGGCGTCAGGCTCCGTTAATTTAGTCAGCTAGCCCCCAAAGCCTGGTTGGTAGTGACACTGCTCACAAATCTGGAGGTTCCGGGTTGGAATTTCGGCGATTATTTAAGCAAAATAAAAAAATCATCCCTCCTTTAGGGTAGGGGATGTACCCGAAAAAAAATATTCAATAAATTATTCTACCACATTGTATACCTGTACCAAAATTGCAAATTTCTAGTACTAAGGCTATGCTGCGGACAGACAGACGGACATTGCCAAATTATAAGGACTCCTGGTTTACTACAGAACTCCAAAAAAAAGAGCTTAGTACCACTTACATACATACGTGTTTGTTACATCAAAATCATACATCATCAGTTGTAGTCATACATTTTATATTTTTTTTTTCTTATTTATTTTCAGAACTCTACAATTTATATATCGGCGCCAAGCCGAATAAGTTCATAGGTATATATTAGATAGAGCTTTGTAACTTACTGTCACTCCGATTACGCTTTTATCAACAGAATGGTCTGCCTCAGTCATTTTCATGAAAGCATAACCGGAGTGACAGTAAGTTACAAAGCTCTATCAAATACAATATAAGTACTCGCAAAGTGAACATATTTGGCTTGGCACCGACTTCTAAGAAATCTGTAGGGTACCTAGCCATAATGTTTTATTTCAATGAATAGGGTAAAAGGTTTAAAGGTTTGGGTAGAAAATCCTAAGAAGTAGGAACCAAAATTATTTTTAACTTTTTAGTTCGGGCGAATTTATGAAGGCGGTTTTATTTTTATTTTTAAAATATTTTATTTTTTGCTTTTTAGTAGTGTAAATATAAAATCGTTATTCAGTATGCTCTAAATACTTATAATTAGAATGTACTGCACTGTAGTAGGCCATAAAACCTGAACTGGCGAACTTATATGAATACAAAAACAATTTCAAAGGTAACAGACTTAGCATGCCAATATTATTTAAAGAATCACTAACCGCTAACCGACATGTCATAACTACTAAGCAAACACTTGAATAGATCTCGAAAATGTATGACATTTGTTATATACAAAGAATGATCCTCCAACCCCTAATCGTTAAGGAGTTATTCCTTTCATCATCAGCTCACCAACATGAGACTATAACCACCTAAAGGCAAATACTCGAATAGCCTCCAAAATATATGAAATATGTTATATTTAAAGAATTATCCCCCAACTCCTAATCTCCAAGGAGTTGTACCTTACATCATCAGCTCACCAACATGAAAGGATGACCACCTAAAGGCAAATACTCAAATAGCTTCCAAAATACACGAAATATGTTATACTTAAAGAATTATCCCCCAACTCCTAGTTGCTAAAGAGTTGTACCTTCCATCATCAGATCACCAACTTAAGATGTTCATGACTAGATGCAAATACTTGATTAGTCTTCGAAAATAAATGAAAAATGTCATGTTTGCCTACAACATTTGAAGAGTTCCCTCGATTTCTCCAGGATTCCATCATCAGATCTGGATTCGGTGACAATGGGACCTACTAGAAAGTATACCCTTTCAAACAAAAAAAGAATATTTCAAATCGGTCTACGCGTCTTCGAGTAATCGGGGAACATACATAAAAAAAAAAAAAGATTTCGACGAATTGTAAACCTCCTCCTTTTTGAAGTCGGTTAAAAACTTAAACCGCCACGCCATTTAAAAATAGTTGTGATTGGTCCATCTAAGTCTTGATTGGCTATATTCTATAAACATTTGTCAAAGATGTTGCGCCGAAATATGCGCGGTGTTAAGAAAAGCGCTATGTCCTGCCCATCTTGGCACAATTGAACAATTGCTTTTGGGGACATTTTTGAGCTGGCGTTAGACGTCCATGTTATATATGGTCGCAGCGATCACTATTGTATAATGAGAAATGCCAGTACCTTGACATTAAACATGGCCTATATCGTGGCCTATATAGGACTAGAGGCCTCAATCGATGAAGCAAAATGGCTAAGCAAAGCCTTTGTATCTATAGATATAATGGAAAGTTAGGTCAAGGGGGATATTCTTCAGTTTTCTTAGTAGTTTTAATCCATGAAGCAATAAAATGTACCAACAAAGCCAAGATACCATTCTGAAATCGTGTACGAAAAGCGATAAATCACATGATAATGTATGGAAATGGTAAATAACGTTTTCTGTTTCTGAACTCCAACTCAGTCAAATGTGCATTTCCGACTCAAAGACAAGGTGATTTGAGTGACATTTCTGACGTAGAATATTATTGACGAAGAAACGGCCAAAGTTATGGGTATCATTAAAATATGTGTGAAATCGTGAAAGTTCAAATCATTTTCAAGTCATGGATGACATAAAATCTAGAAAAGATATTCGTCTCACACAGAACACTCAAGGATTGCACACTCATAAATGGAAACCGCACTTAACCGTCTAAGCCGACTGCGAGGCCTAATCCCTTGTATCGCGGTCTCCAACCGGCCCCGATAAAACTTGCTTTGCCACTAAGCTCCTCAATGCTGCGGCTTTATTTCTAAACAGTTATTTAATTTACAACCGACTTTATAAAAAAGAGGACGTTCTCAATTCAACTGTACATCATCATCATCATTTTCATCTTAACCATAAGACGTCGACTGCTGAACATAGGCCTCCCCTCTGGACCTCTACATGTATCGGTTAGATGCGACCTGCATCCAGCGTGTCCCGGCGACCTTCATAAGGTCGTCTGTCGATCTTGTGGGTTGGCGTCCTATGCTGCGTTTGCCTATCCGTGGTCTCCACTCGAGCACATTTCGACCCCATCGACCATCTGCTCTGCGTGCTATGTGGCCTGCCCAAGTGCCCATTGCCACTTCAGCTTGCTAATCTGGAGGGCTATGTCAGTAACTTTAGTTCGCTTACGGATCTCCTCATTTCTGATTCGATCACGCAGAAAAACTCTGAGCATAGCCCTCTCCATAGCTCGTTGAGCGACTCTGAGTTTAGACATGAGGCCCATGGTGAAGGACCACGTTTCGGCGGCGCCGTAAGTCATCACTGGTAACACATATTGATGTACAGTCAAAGACAAAATAAGGTGTACACAAAAATTTTCAAAAATATGTTCCAGAGCACTCGAATTCTGTGTAATAAGAACGTCGGAACATATTTATGAGCGGATGCTTTCGATAGTTATTTTTCACTTGACTGTAGGTGCAAAAATAAGTATCTGTGGACGTATCTGCGGAAGTTGCTGTGGACTGCAGTTCTATGCGATTACGTATATTCAGTCGCAACAATCAAGTCATTACCATTCCCAAATTATTGACGAACTGCGTATAAATAGTGGAGTCATTTTCGATTATCTTGTAGCAGACGCATGTTTGTCTGCTATTCTGGCATAATAGTCTCGTTTGCTTTTATAAAACGGTAAATAAGGTGGTGATGGTAATGACCAAAAAAAACGCGTAACAAAATCGCATAGAAACACCGAGGTATATTTTTTTTATGTTTGTTACCTCAGAATTTCCGACTCGAACCTATTTTAATAATTATTTTTTTTTATTTGAAAGCTGATGCTTACCGTTTGGTCTCATTTTAATTTGGTCCAGTTCTGACAATGGCATCTATGAGAAAACCATATATATCTTAAATTTGCATTAAGAATAAAGTGTACTAATAACTCAGGGTTTGTAAAAAAAGTTTGGCCAGTAAATAAAAAATATTGTTTTCAGTCCTTTGGTTTTTTATTGAGAGCCTATTTGAACGACACGCCTGATTTAAACATAATCCTCTAAAATCTAAAATAAATTATTTTTCTGCCCTCCGGCCGGCAAACAGCACATTGCTTGCCGCTGCGCTAAACCAAGTTGCCGCCTGCCGGCTCCGTTGGGCAGAAAAATAGTATACATCCTCGGATCACACTACAATTACACGTCATCCGAGACATTTCCCACTTAAACGGCCTTGGAATGTAATCTACTATTATTCTACCACTTTGTCGGCGTGATTAATATTGTATACCTGTACCAAATTGCAGATTTCCAGTACTAACGGCCACTGAGTTATGCTGCGGACAAATAGACAAACCATAAAGGTTCCTTGTTTACTACGGAACCCTAAAAACCGTAGGCGAATCTATGATTCTCAAGCTTTGAGCACAAGAAATCTGTACAATTTCGGTCACTTGATAAATCTCCAATTTGTAGAATAACTCAATTTTGACTCAAAATGCTTGTATTCAAACCCCATCCTCGCTGAGACCGGTCACGTCATACACCACCCAACAACGAAAACACGTATGTATCACTTACATCGTCATATATTTTGAAACTTCAGTCTACGCAATAAGGTTCAATTCCTTCGCTAATTCGACGGTAGTTATGCTGTTTTTTAACAGATTAGGTTTAAAGCTACCCTCATCTCGAGTTGAATAATTTCCCCAACACCTGTTGTTGTGGTTTCGTTTTGAAGCCTCGAATAATTGTATGAAAATGGTATGACAAAGGTGTACTGACATGTTTTTTAAATGGGCATCTAATAAGAAGCTTATCGCTTAAATAATCTGTATAAAAATGTGGCGTATTGTACAGTCGCCAGCAGATATATAGAAGCGGTCATAATTAAATAAATAAATATCTTGGGACATCTTACACAAATCGACCTAGTCCTACTATAACCTCAATTATTAAGGCTTGTGATGTAGGGAGTTGGCGACGATAAATACATAAAGATACTTAATTACATAGACAGTCATGAAGAAGGAACAAATATTAGTAATAAATAAATACACAAATAATGCCCTCTGGAAAAAAAACTATTGCTATTATTCGTATGAAATAAAATAGACATCACAATGACCTGAACGATTAGGGTTACATTTCCAAAATCAAACTCACTTACAAGCTTACTTACATATCTGGCATTACTCATACTTATACTCATTTATTCACAATAATTATTGTATGTCCCTTTGAAAGAAGAAAAATAACAATTAATCGTTAATATTTACACAATAATATACAATAGGTTCCTAGTACCATGTCAATATTATCATTATCAATGTCAATGTCATTATCCCTTGATTACATGGATAAAACTGGGCACCTACGAAAATGGTTTCAACTCTATTGGGAGGCAATTCCAACGCAACACAGGAACAAAAAAGTTGAAAAAACAGGACCAACTATTGCCAACGCTCCAATCCAGATTAAGGGAAACAAGCAATTTTCAAAACTCCATCGAATTGGTTTGTAGCTGACCTGTCGTACAGTCGCCATCAGATATATCGAAGCGGACACGGTGCTCAAAAATATCTGAACATGCAACCCTACCGGGTTTCCCAATATTATGGGACATGAAGGGAAAGCACCGTATATCTTAGATGGGATATTTCGCTGAAAGAAGACTGTTTTTTATTTTTAAAATTAAATAATACTGCATTACAAAAAAAACAACAAAATCTAGCTTTTTCTAGGCATCGAACCTACTTTAATACGAATTTTTTTTCTCGTAATTTTATTATATCATTCGAAAGAATGGATAAAAAATAACAATATTTCTTAAGAAATATAGTATCTTAAACTAAATGAATAACCAAAAATGTTTGCTACAAAATAAAAATAAAAATTGTGGTTGATTCGATTTTTGGGTGAACCAAGTATTTTTTTCAAAAACCTGCCTTTAAAAATAACATAAGTCTTTTTTCAGCAAAATATCCTGTCTGGAATATTTAAGACCGGTACTTTTCCTCCATATCTTATAGTCATGGGATGCCCTGTATAAAGCTTTGAGAGAGGACTGATCAGATATTTATGAGGACCCTGGTCACTCCGCTATAAATGATGAAGAGTTTTTCTCTAATGAATGGTGTTAAAAAGTGTTGTACAGTCAAGTGTAAAAATAAGTATCGAAAGAATCCGCTCATAAATTATGTTACGACGTTCTTATTAGACAGAATTAGAGTGCACTGGGACATATTTTTGAACATTTTTGTGTACATCTTATTTTGTCTTTGACTGTACTTGTACTGTTTTTTTTTGTTTTGCGTTAAATTTGGGCAAGCTTATTTAAATCGAATAGAATTTTAGGTTACTCATATTGTTATGCATGAGTAATTAAAATTATTTAAAAAAGAAGTTTAATGAGTGAACAAGTGTATTGCAACCTTTCGTCATCATCATCAGCCTATCTCAGTTCACTGCTGGACGTAGGCCTCGCCTGTTAACTATACGTAAATGCCCATAAAAACGCTTGTGGTCTAGCGGTAAAACGCACGGCTGCTCCACAGCGGTTGTGGGCTTGATCTCCGGGTCGTATCAATGAGTTCTTCAAAAACATATAATTTGATAATCACAAGTGCTTCACGGTGAAGGAAAACATCGTGAGGAAACCTGGATACACCTGCAAAAAATTTCAAGGGTGTATGTGAAGTCCCCAACAAGTACTGGATCAGCGTTGGAACCACGCAAATTTTTTTGGCCTTTTTTTCCGCAACTTAACATCAACCGTGCCTATGTTGAGATGCGGAAAAAATGGCCAGAATACAATAACAACAACAACAACTGCCCATAATTGCTACGCTGGGCAAGTCGGTTGGCGATAGCAGTAGTGTGTCAACTTTGATGGCGCTGCTGCCCATCATCAATCTTCAACCAATGAATAGTCAGTAACACTTCAATCCCTTAGTCAACCCTTACGACACTCAGGAGCAGAGTTGTAGTGGTGCTTGCAACCATCCTTACGTCGTAAAGAAACTTATTTTGACATATGCCGTTAGTCACCTGAGATTAATTTTTATGTTATTCTTAAGGTTATCTTATCTCGCACTTACCATTATTTATTATGTTGAAAAGGAAAAAAAAAATTACAAAAGCTGATTTACCAGGCAATTTCTATGAATGTCCCAACCTATCTAATTTAATACATGTCAAAATCAACAGCCTGTACATCTGTGACCATATATAACATAGACGTCTAACGCCAGCTCACAAATGCCCTCAAAAACTATTGTTCAATTGCGCCAAGATGGGCAGGACAGGACATAGCGCTTTTCTTAACACCGCGCATATTTCGGCAGAACATCTGTGACAAATGCTTATAGAATATGGTCAAACAAAACTTTGGTAGACTAGTCACACACTTTTTTTTTAATGGCGGTTTAAGTTTATATAGGTTGACATTGAAATTCATTAGTTTCATTACCGTGATGCATTGAAGTGGAGGTGACACTTGTTAACAAAACTTCAGGACCGTTTTTGAAAGGCAATTTAGTATGGCGTGTGGCTTCCATGTTTTATTTGTTCGTAGCTGTACATGTAATAATCTTTAAAAAACGGGCTCTAGGCGTCGCATCTTAATCCGCCTCACGAGACGAGATATCCACAGAGTCTAATATTCTTGAGTTTTCCAATTTCTTTATACATTTATCACAGTTATCTTCCCTTTATTAACTTTTCAGGTCACTCGATAGCCTCCGATACACCCGCACGGGACAAAACATCTTATAAGTCTCGAATAAACCATTGAAAACAATCCTTGGGAGCAAGACAAAGAAATTAATTTTGAATGTGATGTAGGAGAGAGATATAGGTTTTATACATTCAAAATTCTCTTTTCTTATAAACTGTTGATTAAAATGGCTTCCAATGGCATATATCACGACTGGAAATTAAATGCAGTACGTGGATAATTTTGTCACATAAATATCAAGCTTCCAATACTTCTGAAAGTATTTTAACGACAAACGGGTCCTAATTTGCGTAAACTTACGTTTGATATTATCTTGACGTTTTGGGTGTGACGTTACATCCGTGGTCACAAGCAGACAGGCGAGAAAATGTATCAACACCTAGCTGCGCGGATTTTTTTCTCCCAAAAAAATTATTGATTTTCCATAAAACGTCAGCTAATATGTAAGATCTGCCATATAGAAAAAAAATCTTTTACCTTATTGGAAAACGATACTGAACAAGAAACTTAAACGGGCAACAACCATTAAAATGTCACCTGGTATACATTTTAAATATTAGATTTTCTCCACCCAAAATAACAAGTTAATTTTTTTTTATATCGATGATATCTAATTAAAGAACATTATCCTGAGATACAACACATTAAATAAAAAACTAATTGTTGATGCTCAGCAGAAAAAAATCGTCACATAAGAGGTCACTCACAAAAAAAACAGAGTTCATTTGACCTGGTTCATTTAAAGGCTGAGTTGCTATGAAAATCTATGGCCATTGTACGTCATTCTACGTTTTACTACGTTCACGCAAAAACCCAAAAATACAGTAATCTATTTGTGTGCCACCACAAATAACTTTGCCCCTCAGTGACGTAGCCGCGCGTAGACCCTCTACGACGGCTACGGCCTACGTCAGACTGCTACGCGTTTATAATGTAGACTACATACAGGCAACCAATGGGAATCGTAGGCCACTCGACTATGACTATAGCTACGATATAAAATAAATCAGGCCCTTATTTTACTAACCATGGTAATTGTCGCATCTGCCACCATACAGATGCGACAATTATAAAATACCACTTACTCTCGGATAGTCCATGTGCTTATTTACAACAAACATAAAATGATTACTTATCAAATAACGTCATTTTCGTTAGTATCGTCGTTATCGTTAGTAAACTTTCCCTAACTAGTGTTGCGTAAATTTCTCTTTTTAAGGCACTTGTTATGAAAAAAGTCGTTCGATACACGTGTAAAAACTTCGTTTTAACTCGGGTGATTGTCGCCCTCGTTTCACTCGGGCTCCAACTTACTCCCTCGTCGAAACAATATTTTTTGCACTTGCATCGAAATGTACTATTTACTTTTCGAAAGCCGTAACAATTATCAGAGGGCTTACAACAATTTCCGTTAATTCTTGACATGAGAGTTTTGAGACGCGTAAGCTCTAAGGATTTTCTGGTTCTATTTTTTTTTCGCAAATATCTAAGCGGCTCTCTATTGTTATATGGCATAAGAATGTATGTTCAGATATTTTTGATATAAGACACCAGCCACGTGTCTCAGCGGAACCGGAAATCACTTGCTTTGAAGTCGGGACTGTAATCTCCCACTTCAAATTGTCATGTTTAACGAACGCTTATACTTCTCGTTCTTTTGAAACAAGATAAAACATGAAAGATTAACAACAGATCAGCAAAGAATCAGGATTTCTATTAATGTAAGAACCTAGGGATATCGGAACGCTAGTTTCGTAAATCAAAACAAGAAATTTAATCAAACGATAAATATTTCAGTCAGCTTACATAGACTAGTTGACCCTGCCTCCGGCCCCGGGGGTCCGGGTTCAAATCCCGACGAGGGCATTTTTTTGTGTGTTCCTCCAAGTTCCGCAAGTATTCCTCCTTTGTAATGGTGGTTTTTTAATGTAAATAAAGCATACTATAAAGCATACTATTATATAAGCGTATACTTACGTATGTATTTATATCGTCGCTTAGTACCTACATCACAAGTCTTGATTGAGCTTGACCGTTAATGCAAGCTTCAGGACGAAATGATAATATTTACGGTTCATTCATCCTTAGTTGTCTTATCCCGTAAACAATTTTCTAACCCAAAGTACCCGTTATACGTTGTAAACTGCTTTTTCCTCAATTAAAAATTAAGCCATTTACTAATCACTACGGACGGACTGCACAAACGTACTGCACGTATTTCATACGGACTCAAGTATTGCTATAGGCAAATACCTACTTATTCACTCGCTTTGATTTTTACAATAGACTCTTATGTCTATGTAAAATAAGAGTGATGACATATAACAAAAGCTACATGAAGCAAGTGAGTGGATATGGCAGTATACAACAGAAAACGTGTATTTTTATAGGTTAGAAACACAGAATTAGATTTGGATAGAAGAAACAAGTTCATTCATTTGTATGGCGGCCGAGCGTGTCAGATTTTGTACTAAAGTTGTTACTTGCCTATGATTTTAACTATGTCTCAAGCCCTTGAGTATTCATATTTTTAAACGGTTTTTATTAACTTCACCGCGTATCAACTGTCGTCGATGCTTCAAATCTTGTGATCGATTTTACGACCACTTCTACTGCACCGAAATGAATGAAATTTGGAACTCTTATCAAGTCACCATGACAATGCAATATTATAATATTTGTATCCATGTATCCTCAAAGCCTGATGCTGCAGACGTACTGCTTACCTTAACCGAGAGTGTTAGACACGTGAAAATTAAAGTATAGCATGTTTGGCATAATCAAATACTGACAGCCTGATCTTGACTTCCGACTCCTCACTCCTGATGCTGCAGTACTGCCTACAATAACCGCAAGCTTTATCTTTTATCGATATCTTGATTTTAAAGAAGTTCTTTAGATATTAAGTAGAAATATGCGAATTTAATACTAACGTCCAACTCCTCAAATCTGATACTCCAGTGTTACTTCCTGCCACAACCGCTAGGTTTAGCGATATGTAGATTTTGAAGTACTGCTTTAGATATTTGGTAGAAACATACGGATTTAATTATCATCATCATCATCATATCAGCCGAAAGACGTTCACTGGTGAATATAGGCCTCCCCCAAAGATTGCCACAAGGACCAGCCCTGTGCCACCCGCATCCAGCGACCTTCCCCAGGTCATGAGTCCACCTTGTGGGGGGCCTACCCACGCTGCGCCTTCCGGTACGTGACTGCCACTCGAGAACCTTACCGCCCCAACGGCCATCGGCCCCACGCGGAACGAGCCCCGCCCACTTCAGTTTAGCGATTCGAAGAGCTATATTGGTTACTTTGGTTCTGCTGACTCCTAGCATAGCCCTTTGGGTGACTTTGAGCCTTCTTATGAGGCCCATTGTAAGCGACCACGATTTAGTACCGTATGTCATCACTGGCAACATACACTGATAAAAACTTTCGTCTTCAAACCCTGATAGACTCACGTCGTAAGTGGTACGCGTAGGCCGGGCCGTCGGGCCTGCGGCCCTCCAGTTGATAGAGTGAAAGCGTGAGTGGTTCGTGTAGGGCGAGCCATCGGGCCTGCGGCCCTCCACCTGATAGAGTGACAGCGTGAGTGGATAGCGTAGGGTGAGCCGTCGGGCCTTCGGCCCTCCATCTGATAGAGTGACAGCGTGAGTGGATCGCGTAGGGCGAGCCGTCGGGCCTGCGGCCCTCCAGCTGATAGAGTGACAGCGTGAGTGGATAGCGTAGGGCGAGCCGTCGGGCCTGTGGCCCTCCAGCTGATAGAGTGACAGCGTGAGTGGATCGCGAAGGGCGAGCTGTCGGGCCTGCGGCCCTCTAGCTGATAGAGTGACAGCGTTAGTGGTTCGCGTAGGGCGAGCCGTCGGGCCTGCGGCCCTCCAGCTGATAGAATGACAGCGTAAGTGGATAGCGTAGGGCGAGCCGTCGCGCCTTCGGCCCTCCATCTGATAGAGTGACAGCATGAGTGGATCGCGTATGGCGAGCCGTCGGGCCTGCGGCCCTCCATCTGATAGAGTGACAGCGTGAGTGGATCGCGTAGGGCGAGCCGTCGGGCCTGCGGCCCTCCAGCTGATAGAGTGACAGCGTGAGTGGATAGCGTAGGGCGAGCCGTCGGGCCTGTGGCCCTCCAGCTGATAGAGTGACAGCGTGAGTGGATCGCGAAGGGCGAGCTGTCGGGCCTGCGGCTCTCTAGCTGATAGAGTGACAGCGTTAGTGGTTCGCGTAGGGCGAGCCGTCGGGCCTGCGGCCCTCCAGCTGATAGAATGACAGCGTAAGTGGATAGCGTAGGGCGAGCCGTCGGGCCTTCGGCCCTCCATCTGGTAGAGTGACAGCATGAGTGGATCGCGTATGGCGAGCCGTCGGGCCTGCGGCCCTCCATCTGATAGAGTGACAGCGTGAGTGGATCGCGTAGGGCGAGCCGTCGGCCCTGCGGCCCTCCAGCTGATAGAGTGACAGCGTGAGTGGATAGCGTAGGGCGAGCCGTCGGGCCTGTGGCCCTCCAGCTGATAGAGTGACAGCGTGAGTGGATCGCGAAGGGCGAGCTGTCGGGCCTGCGGCCCTCCTGATAGAGTGATCGCGTAGGCCGAGCCGTTGGAACTGCAGTCATCCGGTTGATAATACTGACAGCGCAGGTGGTTTTGCGTAGGACGTGCACTCGAACCTGTGGTCCTCCAGTTGATAGACAGAGGGTGTGAGTCCCTCGATTCACGTAGTGCGGGCCATAATGCCGTCGGGCCTATGGCCTTTCGGTTGATAGACTTCATGGATTGACCCTTTGGGCCCTCGGTTTGCGTCGGACTTTCCGTCAGACCTGCGGTCCTACGGTTGGTCGACTGAGAGTATGAGTTTATATTTTATAGTCTCGAAATTCGACTTGTATAATGTGTACAATATACAAAAAACTTGATTTTCTCAATATACCAAATTGATTGATACAGGTATTCCTTATTGTCAGATCTCTGTTATCGAAGATATTGTATGAATAACACGTCCATTTGAGACATATCGGCAATTCAAGCTTACATTAACCACACCCAAGCATTTGGTTTTCATTTGTCAATCGAGATATTTTATAAAAAAAAATTAGTGTCGGATTTCTAAAAATATCTATTCAGCAGGGATTTCCTTCTCGTTACACATATAATAATGTCCATTACGTTTATATATGTGTCGTGATTCGAGATAAAAGCGCGAGAGTATAAACGCTAGCATGAATAATTGTATTGCATATTACAAACAACATCTTTGATCTTGAATAAGTTTGTAGGTATAGTATCGGAAATTAACTTAACAATTGCACTAAAAACTTGAAAATAAATTAAGTAAAAAAAGTTTTAAGTTAAACGGTTTTTATTGCACCAAAAACTAGAAAATAAAAATTAGTTTGAACTAACCGTAGATGCTACTTTCTGTAGATTACTCACGTGAAACTATTATCACTGTAGTTTTCCCAAGTCGGATGCTGAAAGCCACGTTTAGCCTCTATGTCAGTGGATTAAGCGTTACCTAATCGGAAACTTTTACCAAACTAAAATAAAAACGTGGGGCGTTATTATAAAGAAACATACAGTTCAAAATATATATGTAATTGTAGCTTTAATTTTGCAATTAATCATCCATCTGTTCCAACACTTCTACAGAGGTAAATAGCTTTTATCAAGGCCAGAACAAAACTTATTACACTATTGCTGTCTTGATTTCTATGTGTGTTCTTCAATAACTATAATGACTTAATCACAATTGCGTACGCCCCACGTTTTTATTTCAGTTTGGTAAAAGTTTCCGATTAGGTAACGCTTAATCCACTGACATAGAGGCTAAACGTGGCTTTCAGCATCCAACTTGGGAAGACTACAGTGATAATAGTTTCACGTGAGTAATCTACAGAAAGTAGCATCTACGGTTAGTTCAAACTAATTTTTATTTTCTAGTTTTTGGTGCAATAAAAACCGTTTAACTTAAAACTTTTTTTACTTAATTTATTTTGTGTTGTTGCAATTAATATTACTTAAGGAGGCATTATTAATGTTTTTGTTCACTTCAACTGACAAAATTTGACGCCCGAAAGCTGCAAGCTGCGATTAAAGACGGACAACTCAGTGGATTTCACTGAGTTCATTTGACACGCTAAGTAGAAACGTTTGCTTGATCTATGGTATATATGACATCTGTGGTTAGAAAGTTGTTTATTAGATAATACAACTAAGGATGAATGGACTTTATATACGTTTAAATTTAAAAAGATTCTATATTGTCCGTTTATTAACTTCAAATTTATACATTGTTACACTGACACTTAGTCCAAATTAAATTACCCCGAAAATGTAACATAGAACCGTGTAATGCTGTCGTAGCGAATTATAAAATGCAGTAAATTAAATTAAACAAAGGCAGTATTCGAATTTGGCTACACTATTTATTCATCTGTTAATTCCGTTCCGGACCCATTCATCCATTTTTAGCATGGAACACAATCCCCTCGCCTACAGCGGCTTAATTTTTCAGATAGGTATATGTACTTTTATAAAGGGTGTTCATCAGTCACTGAAAACCTCAGACGCCATATAAGCATAAATTATAGGTATTGAGCAAGTTTTAATATGTTACCAACACCGAAATACTGAAAAATATTCTCTCATACTCGAAATGTGCTGAGCACACAATCTAAACGTATATAATCACCATACTAAAAATTTTAAAAAACTTTTATCATCTCATCTCTACCTTGCCTATATCAAATAAAAAAAATTCAAAATCGGCTTAAACACTCAAAAGTTCTGAGGTAACAAACATAAAATAAATTAAGTAAAAAAAGTTTTAAGTTAAACGGTTTTTATTGCACCAAAAACTAGAAAATAAAAATTAGTTTGAACTAACCGTAGATGCTACTTTCTGTAGATTACTCACGTGAAACTATTATCACTGTAGTCTTCCCAAGTTGGATGCTGAAAGCCACGTTTAGCCTCTATGTCAGTGGATTAAGCGTTACCTAATCGGAAACTTTTACCAAACTGAAATAAAAACGTGGGGCGTACGCAATTGTGATTAAGTCATTATAGTTATTGAAGAACACACATAGAAATCAAGACAGCAATAGTGTAATAAGTTTTGTTCTGGCCTTGATAAAAGCTATTTACCTCTGTAGAAGTGTTGGAACAGATGGATGATTAATTGCAAAATTAAAGCTACAATTACATATATATTTTGAACTTGTATGTTTCTTTATAATAACGCCCCACGTTTTTATTTTAGTTTGGTAAAAGTTTCCGATTAGGTAACGCTTAATCCACTGACATAGAGGCTAAACGTGGCTTTCAGCATCCGACTTGGGAAAACTACAGTGATAATAGTTTCACGTGAGTAATCTACAGAAAGTAGCATCTACGGTTAGTTCAAACTAATTTTTATTTTCTAGTTTTTGGTGCAATAAAAACCGTTTAACTTAAAACTTTTTTTACTTAATTTATTTTCAAGTTTTTAGTGCAATTGTTAAGTTAATTTCCGATACTATACCTACAAACTTATTCAAGATCAAAGATGTTGTTTGTAATATGCAATACAATTATTCATGCTAGCGTTTATACTCTCGCGCTTTTATCTCGAATCACGACACATATATAAACGTAATGGACATTATTATATGTGTAACGAGAAGGAAATCCCTGCTGAATAGATATTTTTAGAAATCCGACACTAATTTTTTTTTATAAAATATCTCGATTGACAAATGAAAACCAAATGCTTGGGTGTGGTTAATGTAAGCTTGAATTGCCGATATGTCTCAAATGGACGTGTTATTCATACAATATCTTCGATAACAGAGATCTGACAATAAGGAATACCTGTATCAATCAATTTGGTATATTGAGAAAATCAAGTTTTTTGTATATTGTACACATTATACAAGTCGAATTTCGAGACTATAAAATATAAACTCATACTCTCAGTCGACCAACCGTAGGACCGCAGGTCTGACGGAAAGTCCGACGCAAACCGAGGGCCCAAAGGGTCAATCCATGAAGTCTATCAACCGAAAGGCCATAGGCCCGACGGCATTATGGCCCGCACTACGTGAATCGAGGGACTCACACCCTCTGTCTATCAACTGGAGGACCACAGGTTCGAGTGCACGTCCTACGCAAAACCACCTGCGCTGTCAGTATTATCAACCGGATGACTGCAGTTCCAACGGCTCGGCCTACGCGATCACTCTATCAGGAGGGCCGCAGGCCCGACAGCTCGCCCTTCGCGATCCACTCACGCTGTCACTCTATCAGCTGGAGGGCCACAGGCCCGACGGCTCGCCCTACGCTATCCACTCACGCTGTCACTCTATCAGCTGGAGGGCCGCAGGGCCGACGGCTCGCCCTACGCGATCCACTCACGCTGTCACTCTATCAGATGGAGGGCCGCAGGCCCGACGGCTCGCCATACGCGATCCACTCATGCTGTCACTCTACCAGATGGAGGGCCGAAGGCCCGACGGCTCGCCCTACGCTATCCACTTACGCTGTCATTCTATCAGCTGGAGGGCCGCAGGCCCGACGGCTCGCCCTACGCGAACCACTAACGCTGTCACTCTATCAGCTAGAGAGCCGCAGGCCCGACAGCTCGCCCTTCGCGATCCACTCACGCTGTCACTCTATCAGCTGGAGGGCCACAGGCCCGACGGCTCGCCCTACGCTATCCACTCACGCTGTCACTCTATCAGCTGGAGGGCCGCAGGCCCGACGGCTCGCCCTACGCGATCCACTCACGCTGTCACTCTATCAGATGGAGGGCCGCAGGCCCGACGGCTCGCCATACGCGATCCACTCATGCTGTCACTCTATCAGATGGAGGGCCGAAGGCGCGACGGCTCGCCCTACGCTATCCACTTACGCTGTCATTCTATCAGCTGGAGGGCCGCAGGCCCGACGGCTCGCCCTACGCGAACCACTAACGCTGTCACTCTATCAGCTAGAGGGCCGCAGGCCCGACAGCTCGCCCTTCGCGATCCACTCACGCTGTCACTCTATCAGCTGGAGGGCCACAGGCCCGACGGCTCGCCCTACGCTATCCACTCACGCTGTCACTCTATCAGCTGGAGGGCCGCAGGCCCGACGGCTCGCCCTACGCGATCCACTCACGCTGTCACTCTATCAGATGGAGGGCCGAAGGCCCGACGGCTCACCCTACGCTATCCACTCACGCTGTCACTCTATCAGGTGGAGGGCCGCAGGCCCGATGGCTCGCCCTACACGAACCACTCACGCTTTCACTCTATCAACTGGAGGGCCGCAGGCCCGACGGCCCGGCCTACGCGTACCACTTACGACGTGAGTCTATCAGGGTTTGAAGACGAAAGTTTTTATCAGTGTATGTTGCCAGTGATGACATACGGTACTAAATCGTGGTCGCTTACAATGGGCCTCATAAGAAGGCTCAAAGTCACCCAAAGGGCTATGCTAGGAGTCAGCAGAACCAAAGTAACCAATATAGCTCTTCGAATCGCTAAACTGAAGTGGGCGGGGCTCGTTCCGCGTGGGGCCGATGGCCGTTGGGGCGGTAAGGTTCTCGAGTGGCAGTCACGTACCGGAAGGCGCAGCGTGGGTAGGCCCCCCACAAGGTGGACTCATGACCTGGGGAAGGTCGCTGGATGCGGGTGGCACAGGGCTGGTCCTTGTGGCAATCTTTGGGGGAGGCCTATATTCACCAGTGAACGTCTTTCGGCTGATATGATGATGATGATGATAATTAAATCCGTATGTTTCTACCAAATATCTAAAGCAGTACTTCAAAATCTACATATCGCTAAACCTAGCGGTTGTGGCAGGAAGTAACACTGGAGTATCAGATTTGAGGAGTTGGACGTTAGTATTAAATTCGCATATTTCTACTTAATATCTAAAGAACTTCTTTAAAATCAAGATATCGATAAAAGATAAAGCTTGCGGTTATTGTAGGCAGTACTGCAGCATCAGGAGTGAGGAGTCGGAAGTCAAGATCAGGCTGTCAGTATTTGATTATGCCAAACATGCTATACTTTAATTTTCACGTGTCTAACACTCTCGGTTAAGGTAAGCAGTACGTCTGCAGCATCAGGCTTTGAGGATACATGGATACAAATATTATAATATTGCATTGTCATGGTGACTTGATAAGAGTTCCAAATTTCATTCATTTCGGTGCAGTAGAAGTGGTCGTAAAATCGATCACAAGATTTGAAGCATCGACGACAGTTGATACGCGGTGAAGTTAATAAAAACCGTTTAAAAACAGTCGAATTGCAAACCGTGTCCTTTTTTTGAATTCGGTAGAAAAATTGACTTTTCAGTACAGGATGCTTAGCCAAGTTGACAATCGCTAGCGCTTACTAGCGTATCGTAGTTTTCCCTCTCTGTCACTCTTTCATATTAGTGCGACAAAGACAGTTAGCTGACTTTCGCTTACGATTGACGATTAAGCGTTAGCGATTGGCAACGTGTCTAAGCACCCAGGTGCTTTATTATTACGCACTAGTGCGAGAACTGGTTAATTTCTGTGAGAAAGGTGCCATGATTAACTATGGTAAGGGAACTGTGGCTTATTTTAACGTTAAATATTTTGTAAGACCATGAATTTTAATGAAGTTTAAATGTAAATTGTTATTTTATTATTCAGCGGGAATAAGCAATCAACTGAGGCGCGAAAACGTAATTTTCGTACTTTTAGTACGTTCAATAAAAAAAAAAAAGCGTGCTTAGACAAGTTGCCTATCGCTAGCGCTTAATCGTCAATCGTAAACGAAAGGCAGCTAACTGTCTTTGTCGCACTAATATGAAAGAGTGACGGAGAGGGAAAACTACGATACGCTACTAAGCGTTAGCGATTGGCAACTTGGCTAAGCATCCAGTTCTGATAAGGAACGACTCAAGAATGCTTTGATAAGTATACAGGTTGCTTGGTATAGTTGGGGAAATATTATTTGACCGACTATTATCTTACTTACGACCTTTTGTTTTGCGTTAACACTTGCTAAACAATCAGCAGTTTAGCACGTTTCTATTGTTAATGTTGCAAAACAAAAGGTCGTAAGTAAGATAAGAGTCGGTCAAATAATGTTTCCCGTACTTTAACTGGCTGCAAAGCTAGTAATGAGGTGATAGTCTGGGCCATTTGAATCCCGGCGAGAGCATTATTTGTGTATTTATTTTTCACAAATATTTGTTTCATCACACTTGCTATCTAAGCGCGCCATTGCTTGCAAGCATAGCGGGAGTAATAAAACGTTGAAATTCCCTAGGGAGTAATAGAAATGTCAGTACGTCATTTAATAATATTTGGTCTTAAAACTTGTTTTTTTGTCGGCAATTATGATGAAAAACATTGCATGCATCACGGTCGGTAAGCGGAATACTAACTCGAGTCATTAAAAGCCCTTCGGGCTTCTAACACTCTCGTTAGTAATTCCGTACTCACCTACCTTGATGCACAATGTACTCCAGTGGACTGTAATAGGCTGATGATGTAATTTGTTTCTTGGTCGTGGTTGTCTAAAACATTTCAGTACTGCAAAATCTTATAAAGTAGACTACCGGGAATTCTGAAAATCGTAAATTTCGATCAACTACCTCTATCACACCAAAGACGCCTTAGTTTCAGTGACAGACACAGATGTCAAACGATTTTCGGGCTTCGCGGTACTGAAGTCACATTCGAATTACGAAGTCCCTATCAGACATATCGAAGCGGCCGTGGTGATCAAAATAAATAAATAAATAAATATCTTGGGACTCTTACACAAATCGACCTAGTCCCACGGAAAGCTCAATTAAGGCTTGTGATGTGGGTACCAAGCGACGATATATATGTCACCGTAATATTGTAAATAGCGTTAAATTATAATTTACCTAGCGAAATTGTAAACTATCGAAAGATTGTCAACTGCGCCATACTGTTTCCAATTTAACGTAGGTACTTACTTATTATTTTTCGTTATATTATAATCTGTCGACCAGAAACCGCCAGATTGTCAAATAGCTATCTGATTGGTCGGTCTTAAATATGGCCGCTCTGTGTACTTGCCATAGAGTTAGAAATCAAACACAGGTGTTAGTGAAATAAAATACACGCTTTTCTAGTTTTGAGATTAATTATGTGCTTATGTGTCACTATAATAATTATAAATACTATTAGATTACAATCTCACTCGCGAGATTATTAACTATCGAAAGATTGTGATCCGTAAATTAGGTGTATTGAACGTAAACAAACAGTGTTTTGGTCATAGAGATTATAAACTATCGAAAGATTGTGATCCGTAACGTAGGTACTTACAATTTAACGGATTGAGTTTCGGTAAATTATAATCTGTCGACGCATCAATGCATCGGATCGCAGCAGCTCGCGGTTTCATTGGTTGAACGACTGAAACTCCGTATACCCGGCGTCGTCATTTCAATGGATAAATTACCAAGAGCTTCGAATTACATATTTTTATATAGTTAAACCATGGCTTGTGTCCATATTTCATTCCGCTGTATTGTATTGTGGTATTGTTGTGTGTTTTCTTGACTATTGTACTGTCATTATTGGACTCATAGTAAACTTAATTGGAAAAACATAACGTCCAGAGTAATATTTTTACTTTTAGTCACACCACTAGAAATGCATTCCGGTTCGAAAGAACTTTTGATTCTTAGTAGAAAAATGTTTTTTATTTGTGAATAAGTACGGCACACGGTGTTTAATTCGTTCAACCGAGGTGCATTTCGATGCATGTTATAATTACAATTCACAATTTGACGGTTTCGCGTCGACAGATTATAATTTACCGACAATCAATCCGTTAAATTGTAAGTAGATACCAATGTTATAGATTACAATCTTTCGATAGTTTATAACCTCGCCAGTGAGATTGTAATCTATCGGCATTTATAGGTTTAGGAAAGCATGTATTTTATTTGACTGCCACTTGTGTTTGATATTTAACTCTATGGCAAGTAAACAGAGAGGCCATAGAACTGACCAATCAGATAGCCTTTTGACAATGTGACGGTTTCTAATCGACAGATTATAATCTAACGAAAAATAATGCGTTAAATTGGGAACAGTATGACGCAATTGACAATCTTTCGATAATTTACAATTTCGCTAGGTAAATTATAATCTAACGATATTTACAATAGTACGGTGACATACGAGTATATACGACTAATCTATCGACATCCATACCAA
The DNA here is from genome assembly GCA_025490895.1 of Thaumatotibia leucotreta. NCBI lineage: Eukaryota > Metazoa > Arthropoda > Insecta > Lepidoptera > Tortricidae > Thaumatotibia > Thaumatotibia leucotreta. The sequence goes on along the minus strand of JALPQI010030267.1, from coordinate 300,355 downwards.
CTTTTTATGAATTAGAAATGTATTGATCAATAGTAATTTATGCAACCATACGTAATCAGTAGGGGTTGGAACTATGGGTGCAAAGCTTTAACAAGACTGAAATTGACATATGGGAACACTTTAGCCAAATACGAATACTATTGAAAAATCTGTATCAAATGTTATTCCCTATCTCGGAATCTTCAACTTCAACAATGTGTGGATGTGTAGATATGTATATTTTATGGATGTATGCAAAACTGTAACAAAACTTTTCAAGTCCACTTGAAAAGTTTTGTTACAGTTTTGCACCCATAGTTCCGACCCCTAGTAATCAGAGACATAGCGATCTAAATTTGATAAACAATAATGTCAAATAATACCTAGTACTATTACAACACCGAAATGGGAGCCTAAAAACCAGCTTGAATATCGTTCAAAAGTTCAAAGTGCACTTGTTAGGATTACTTTTACATACTCAAGGCGAAATTATTCACAAGAAATATCAGAATATGTTGACTAAAAAAGTTGGTGTTTTTATTTTAAAAATCTTCCATAATATAAATCGATATCTGGAAAAAAATTAGAACCACTAGGAAAACATAAAAGTATAATCGTTCATATGGGTGTCGACAGAATAGTCGATATTTCATTAAGCACTAGTGAAAAGTTCATTTTTGCTCCCGTCGTCGTCCGGGCTTTGCTGATAATAGAAGCCTGTTCAAATATTTATGATTACCCTGGCTGTACCGATATATCTGATGGCGACTGTACTTCATTCACGATTCGTGGCTTTTCTCGTATTAAGCTTAGCATAATGCAAAGGATTGTAAGGGTCGCAGTGTAATCCGTTACACGAAAACAAAGAAATATAAACCTTATTGCATTAATGACCCTTATATCTATGACCTTAAGGTCATAGAAAAAAATATGAGTCTTACCCTCATATTCCTAAGGATTAATATATAAGTTATATAACTGTCAAAATTTCATTCTTAGAAATCGCAGACTATACACGGTGTTACGCGAGCATTGCGAAAGATTTTAACTATGCATTCTAGACATCAAAATAAACAAAAAATATTCTGAGACCTAATGTCAATTCCACCAGAAAAAAAAAAAAAAATCTTTTTTTTAGGCCGATTTGAATACTTTTTAACATTTCCAGTAGGTACTTTTTATCATAACAACAATTTGTTTAAATTATTTATTTCAATTGTTTTTTTTAGATAGAGGTTATTTTGTCAAGTCAATTCGTATTTTTTGGTTGTCAGTCAAAAGGTGTGGTAATATTAGAACACATTGTGGTAGCATTGTAATCCAAAAGAAGTTAAATGACGAGTTACGTCGAAAAACTTATTTCGAAAAAAGGTTGATTATCTCTGAAACCAAGCCGAATCCAGGAAATTTTATATAACATTAAAGACTCTAAATATGGTCAGGAATCCAGCATTAAAATCTTTCGGAATGCTGACGTAACACCGTGTATATACTCTCTCATAATACAAAGAAATGCAGAAATAGAAATAATCATAGTATGCAGTGACATAAGATGTCAGATGTTTTTGGAATATATCCGTAAAATGCCGTAATATTCTACACAGTAATATGACTAATATGCGTCTGTCTGCATACCATTCGTATGTATAATTAAAAAAAAATGAACTTGTATTATTCCATAATCACGCACTGTTAGGATACAATTTTAGTTTTAATACCCATTATAATATAAAACCTTAAATCTTGTTAAGTAAAGTTTAGATATTTATTATTGTAATATAATGACCTTTGTATTCTGATTTAAATTAATAACTATTGTAGGTAATTGAAATTATTAAGATATAAGTTTAACTATTTTGTTAACCATCTTCAAAATAAAATACTCGATAATGCGCTAAAATTATTGATATTTATTAATATTAACGTAAAAATACATCTGCGAACATGTTTCACGATATGTGTTAAAGACGTAAAATGCTACAGAAAGTCAGCCTTATTTGTTTACATTTTTTTATTCTACTGTAGATTGGTATACTTATAGCTCACTGACATGTTTACCTACATGTATTTATCTGTGGCTTTTAAATCCGGAAGTTACTAATTCCACGCAGACGCAGTCACTAGCCACACTTAATATCTTGTAACAATCCCGAAGTTCGATCGTCTTCCTTGTAATAACACAGTTAAACGTCGGAATTTAAAAAGGAATCGTAAATTCCGTCGCAGTTCCAGGGAGTCCATTAAAGCAGCCAATGGCAGAGTAAAGCTTTGATATCTCAATGAAATTACTCGAAACCAAAGTGTCGCTGTAAATGTTTGATGGCGATCTTAAAGATAATTTGTGTCTAAAGACAGGCGTATTTTAAATTGCGGGTAATGAACTCTGTCATAGATTTTTGGCCTTTCACTGATGGGGTGAATTTCATTTAAGACGACCCTTTTTAACAGACTTTGATATTATAGGAGGTGGTTTTAACTTAGACTGATAATTTTTTTTGTTTGTTTCCTCATTATTCAGTAATTGCAGAACTGAAGTAGGTAGATTTTTTTCCTCGATTGAATCAGTAGTAGTACAAGTTTAGACTTTTTGTCAAAAAAAAGTTTCTTTAATACAAATCATTCGAAGTTTGAGTGGCAACTGAATGTCGAGCCCTCTAAGAGCACCGCTCTCTAATTTATGGAGGCAAAATATTTTATTTTGTATTAATATACATCGGCATCTAGGTATAGGGCCTATAAATATAGGGGCCTCGGCAAAGAGTACGATTTTATACCGTTTGGTGCAGAAACTTTTTAGGTTCATGGGGCCCCAGCGCACGCAAATTGTTTGCTGAAATCGCGAAACGTCTGGTTGACGTAACTAAAGGCCGAAGAGCTGGCGACTTCAATGCGACTTCAGCGAGGAAATGCCGCCAGCATCCTCGGTACAATGCCACAAGGGCCAATCTTAGATATAGGTTACGTTAGGTACATTAGTTAGATTTAATCTATGTACATAAATTGTTGTTTTGAAAATAAATATTTTGATTAAAAAATCAGCGTCTTGATGAAAATAATTTTCGAATATATCAGACAAATATACAGAAAAATGATAGACATATGTCTCATGCGATACATTCAGCCATATTTAATACAATTTTTCTTGTGTTTAAGTACTTATCAAAACTTATCTTTACTAAAAGCTGGTAACTTAAGGAAACATAGGTAATTGTCTGGTAATTAACTTTTTGTTCATCCTAGTCGTAATCGCACATTGGCGCAAGAGGGATGGAAATGAGTTACGCAGTCGATACACTTAGCTCTCGCGGTCAATTCATGCTAAATAAGGTTACTTAGGTAATCTCCTAAATGAAATTATTGTAGACTTTGCCACTATGTTGTTAAGATAATTATGTTAAGTCCTACATTATGTTTATCTTCTACATTGTGCACATTTACCGACTCTTGTTAAGTGTTTTACCTATTTTTCTAGTTACATTTATTTTCACTTTTTAGCTCGGCTGCCCTGAAAACCAGCGTCGTGTCATATGCTGAGTGGCATCCTTTTTGGTGTTCAAATCGTTACTGTTTATACTTGTATTGTTCTGTATTGTATGGCACCAAATAAACCATTCTTATTCTTATTCTTATAAACGTGGAGGCGATACTTCGTCTAAAATATAGGCCTATAAACAATTATTAATTTTAAGGGTCCCAAACCGCCTATTTGTAATTTTCGTTTAGAAAAACGAGCTGCTAAAGGAAAAGTTAATTACTAATTACAAAGTCCTTCTTTAAAAGAAAAATCGTTCGTCGACATTTATTGGCCTGTAAATGTGTCAATTATTATACCCTTAACTAGTAGACACTTGGAATTCATTTTGTTACAATGTTAAAATACACAAAAAGTTTTTTTTTAGTACAGATGGTGCCTTTTTTAGGCTCTAGTGCGAGAAATGGGTCATTTTACGTCAGGTCCTAAACTTCGGAGGGCCATCTGTACTAAAAAACGTCGTACGAGACTAGGGCTCCCGATATACGTACTATTCGCCGAACCGTAGCTCCGTGTTCTTAACCCCGGCGGTACTAAGATCACGAATTTCACAGTCACGCCGAGATACGTACCCGAATCTTTGTTTGTATACGTATCTACGAATCTTGGCTTTGTTTGGCAACGAGACTGCTCGTGGCATGGATCCGGCCGGACCAATTACAATGCAAACAAATAAGGCCTATTATTGAATGACAACTTGTTTTTAAAGTACGTATTGAGTATTATACTCTGAATCGCGACGAACGGGATTTTATTGATTAGACTTGCATTTTTCATATCGATTTATGTTATAGAATAACTTGGTAGATACTCTGTTCTATATAACAATCGACGGTGTTATTTATGGATTAGAATTTATATTGTGATTTTGAATCACCAGATAGAAAAATTAAAAAACAATGATAAAAATATTTGGCCAAATTTCTATACATAAAAGATAATAAGTCGTTCATATAAGTTTATTACCTGCCAGGGCGGCCCTTTTGTAGATAAGACCTATACTAAGAATTTGCACGCGCAAAGTAGCTAACAATAGTTTGTCTGCGATGTAATTGACCACACGTGGTAATTTTACTGATAAATATGATAACTTGGGCTTTACCTGGTATGGTACACCTTTTGTTTGTGAAGTTGAATGAAATAGCCGCATCTTTGTTTTGATGTAGATAAGCGGGGACGTTTTAGTTAATTCGAAAAAGGTAATTTCGGGTTTTGGTTTTATACGTGTTTAGTCACTAATAAGAGTCCGGACAGACTTAGCTAGAGCTGAGTCGAATTTAAATTAATTGTTTTTTTAATTATTTTGTTACTTTTTTGTATTGTTACTGTTGGTGAGAAGATAGCGTTGATTTATGTATTTATTTATATCAACTTTATTGCACAAAAGAAAAACTTAATTTATGATATTTAGAACTAAGAAAAAATATTTACTCCGCACTGTGTTATTTACTTGTTAACTTCCGTTCACATCTCATTATTAAATTAGGTAATTAATACATGACAATGTGTCAGTTTTTATTAATATTGAACTCAGAAAATTATCTATATTTTATAATTCTGCCCTCCTTACCTTAAAAAGCTGTAAGTAATATGTTAAATTTAATTTCTGTACGTATACACGTTATCATACTGAAATTAAGTACAATTATTTATTAGATTTTCAAACTAAGTTATCACACTTTGCGTTAGAAAGGCAATTAGGTAACCACTAAATTAGATTCACAAATATCACGGTACGTTCTCATCCGTTTTCCTTAGTCCTTAAAGACAACGCATCGAATCGTCACTCAACAACGCGGGCGGAACGGATCTGCGTGTAATTAAGATACGTATCCCCGTGTACACGTGTATACGTAACTTTATTGATACGTAGCCATGTAACACGCAGGAAACGGGCCTTAAAACCGTTGCCGTGTAACACGGCACACGGTTACACGAAACACGGTCACGACCACGAGCCCTATACGAGACACGTGCAAAAAGGAAATTCGTAACTCGTGTCGATTTAAAACACTCCCTGTCGGTCGTGTTTTAAAACATCGCCACTCGTTTCAATTTCCATATTTTTTGCACTTGTGTCATAATGTAGTTTTTTGTATACCACGTCGGTGCAAACAAGCATACGGTCCGCCTGGTGGGAAACGGTTACCGTAGGCTAAGTATAGACACCTCGGGGGTTACCATGACGTACTAATGCGATTTAATATAGGTTCCTTGTAGCCTCGTCCCTTTTTCTTGACCTAAACTGAATCACAGTAGTAGTGTAGTGTGTGTGGCATGCGAGTTGTATAGTATGTAAATATCATAGTAGATGACTCACCGCTTGCGTGGCGTGCACGTACGCGTGTCCAGCAAGCGGTGTGCTATCTAATACGACATTTACGTACGCTACTACGTGCACGGTAAGCACTGCATTCGGTGTGGCACGGCCTTAACACGTTCCATGTGCAGCTAAAATCGGTAGTGTCACCTCTCACGTGCAAATTCTCGCACAAAATTTCAAGCATAACCTGGCAACAGTATTAAAAGTCCGCCAATACCTAATCTTATCAAATTGTCACTTTTTACAGCTGATACGTGCGGGTAAGTTAACGTAGCTTAGCTCGTACGTGCAAATTTCAAATTATCCCTATATTTAAATATGGTCGTGCATCATATATATGCTGCATTCACGTATCATCAATGCATGCACAGGGAACGTGTTAACCCTTTGACCGCCACAGTCGCCCATGGACGACAACGGAAAATCGTTACTACGACGCCAATGACGGCACTGGCCGACAGCTACGCCAATACAGTAGGAACTCACGCAGGATGCCGTAAAGTTCAATTTCGCTTAAATAATCGCGTACGCGTGGCGTCTGGCGGTCAAAAGGTTAAAAGTTGTTGTAAGAAATAAATTGGATGACATCTTGCCGTATTACAACTTCGACAAGACAAATCTAGTTAGGACTTGTTTTCTAATAAATATACCTAATAACCGAAGCTCAGGAGGGCAAACCAATATAAAGGACCCTCGATGCCAACGACCTTACATCAAAATACTCGTAGTTTTCTAATGTTTTTTGTAGTTTGTATTAACAGCGTTAATTTGTTTGGATTGTCAATTTGAATATAATAATATCATTAGTACATACAACAGGTGACGTACTTTAGTAGATTGTGTCACAAGGAATCAAAATGTTATATTTCCGGCGTGGGCGCATATTGAATCCTGAGCGTAATGAGGGATTCAAGCGTTAACGCCCAAGACGTAATAATTTTGATACCGTGTGACACATACTGCTTTTCACACCACCTATGAAAAAAATAAAAGATATATCACATATTTAATATTAATGCAAATAATCGATTTTGAAGAAATTTTTATCAATTATGAACGTACTGTTTATTTTCATATTTCATTGTAATTTTTTAGGGTGGCAATAGAAACTCTTTGAACAGAAAAGTGACACTTTTCTGTTCAAAGACTTTAGGAAGACTCTAGCAGGGAAGAAAAGGCGAATAGGTGGTATGAATAAGTTTTTTACCTGTATTTCAAACATTATTATGTTACTCGATTCGAATGTGAATTCCCGTAGCAACGTGACATAATCTCAGGTAAGTGACCGGGACTTGAAACTAGAGAGGCACTCGACACATCCGCTCTACGCGACACTTGACACTCGCGAGACAATGCACTCGATAGAGCTTAACCTATAGCGTAGTACTTGTGAAACTTAAAAAGTGAGACGATATACGTTCACTACGGCTTGAGGCAAATCCACCTCAATCTTGACTGCCCGTGCTATGAGTTGGAAGGATACGGTAGGTTTTACTAGAAGAAGCAAATGTATCTACTTCGCGTGTCCGAACTCAGTGGCAGCCACTGAGATGGCCATTTCTAATGACAGTCCACACACGTCAGCTGTTGCAGCCGCACGTAAGAAAAAAAAAACAAAATTGCGGCTGGAGGGGCATTGGTGTCTTTGAATCGTTTAGGTTTTCCCATCACTAAATGCCGACCGTGACGTCTCAGTGACAGCTAAAAAGTCGGCACGCTTGGTTCCCATACAAATGTTGCTATTTACTTCATCTACTGAATATCTATATCTGTGGTTTTATTATATATGTAATTGCGCTCGCACTGACATTATTGGAGCGAGCGCGATGGCCTGCTTTATGTATCGAGAAAAACCTAACGTTATTGATACTTGCAAAGTCATGATATGGCTATTTGTACACTGGTGCGAAGCTAAACGTTTAGGTTATCTCTTTTGTGCGCGAGCTGCTGCCGCTTATATACAAGGCGTGTGATAAAGTCATATATACATTCCTTTATGTTTCTCAAAGCTAGATTCATTGTACACAAAAAATGAGTGAGGTCATAAGCTTCAACCGCATTGGATATATTTTATGATCACACTATGCGGGTTGAGGTTTATTTAGGCCTCAAAGAAGTCACCTCCAGGGGCCCGTTTCTCGAACGCTTGTAACTTGTAATACAAGTGGAAGTCTCTTTGGGACTTCCGCTTGTATTACAAGTTACAAGCTTTCGAGAAATAGGCCCCTGGCCGCAAATAACATTTTTCCCACATCTCAGCCAATGAATTCAATTTATAATATTAAGCACTTAGTACATTGTGCATCAAGGGAGGTAAGTACGGAATTACTAACGAGAGTGCTAGAAGCCTGACGCCTTTAGGCAGAGGGCTTTTATGACTCGAGTTATTATTCCGCTTACCGACCATGATGCATACAATGTTTTTCATCACACTTGCTGACAAAAAAATAAGTTTTAAGACATAATATTATTAAATTACGTACTGAAATTTCTATTACTCCCTAGGGAATATCACTTTTCTATTACTCTCGCTACGCGCGCAAGCAATTGTGTAGAAAAGGTATTTTATTTCCGTAACTACATACACATTGTTAGGCTAAGAAAAAAAGAGGAGCAAAACAAACCGTAACGATTGCAATACGACGTCATTAGCTAAGTCCAAGTCGTAATTATCTCGAGATATCCAGTAATTACCAAGTTCCGACAAAAAGAAAATAAAGATGTGGGACTCACAGTCAGTAAAGGTTCGGCTACACTGACGCCGAGAGGAGCGGAACTGTGGAAGCTCGGCTAATGAGACCGCATCACAGTGTTCCGAATTCGAATTCGGAGAATGTAATTGGTCAATTTTACACAGCTCCGCTCCGCTCCGCGTCAGTGGAGCCGCACCCTAAGACTTCTTAAGTACGTTACCCACTTGTACTCTTTTATGAACGTCTTACCTGAAACAAAAAACGTAAATGTACATTTATATTATTCCTCTAGGAGCAACTTTTATTAAACAGGGTCAAAATTCTTTTCGTTGTCTTGTTTCATACCACTCTGTCACGCTTTTAGTTGCTGTTTCGACTCAGTATATTAAAAATAAGCCGGTGCACTTGTAATTCTGTTTCACGTTAGATTTTAATCCATACATAAGAAATTGAAAACAAAACATTATCTCATACAAAAACCACCACTGCGTCACGTTTTTTAGGGACACAAAATAAGACAACGAAAATAATTTAGACCCAACATCGTTATTTTTATGTGATTCTTAAAGAAAAAAGAAAAGAGCACGGCGAGCAATGCTCAATGTAGGGTTCTGTTATTCAAAACCAGATGGGCTCATTATGTTCTAAATAGTTTAATTTTAAAATATTCTATAAACCCACTGTTTATTGATTTTTTTTTTCATATTTTTGGATCCATGGATCAAAGGGTGGGGACATTTTTTTTATTCTGCATCGGTTATCTCCAAAAATATTGAGTCTCGAACGATACTTCACAGCCCCACTTTACTATTATTTAGGTACCAAAAACTACTTTGTTGTCTCCCACTTTGTCGACGAGATTAATTATGTACTCGTACCTGTATCAAATTGCAAATTCCTAGTACTAACGGCCACTGAGCTATGCTGCGGACAGACAGATGGATAGACGGACATGGCGAAACTATAAGGGTTTATAGTTTACTACGGAACCCTAAAAGCATATACGTATATTATTCGACATTTCTATTCTTTTACCGGCTTACAAAATGTGTGAAAAACTTGAATTTTCAGACGTAATTACATGCATAGTTGCATTTTACTTTCACTAAAGCATCTCGAATTAAGGTCCGACCGAGACTATGGATTTTGTCTTGGCCGAGACTAGTACAGTCGAGGAATTTAATTTCCTACCCATTTCGTACCTTGTCACAGTGACAATCAATATGAAAGCTGCTAGGACTGTCATATTATAGCTAGTATGACAAGGTACGAAATTGGTAGGAAATTAAATTCCTCGACTGTACAATTTAGTTCGCGGCCGAGAATCTCGGTCGGACCTTATCTTGAATAGGTACAAAGGAACATGTTTAAAAAAAAAGTTTTATTTATAAACTGAGTACGAGTAGGCAGTTGAGTAATGAATATCCAAGAATGTAACGTAGGTTGGATGCTTATTGTTGGAATATTCAGTGAAAATAAAATAATTTGTAAAATAAAATATATGAAGATGTTTACTGACAGAAGTGTTTATTCGAAGTGAAGGGTAAAATATTTAAATACTACAAATATCAAAAGAAAACTTAATCATAAAAGTCTATCACAACAGAGGTTACTATATTACAACACGTTGTAATGATATTTGTAGTATTTAAATATTTTACCCTTCACTTCGAATAAACACTTCTGTCAGTAAACATCTTCATATATTTTATTTTACAAATTATTTTATTTTCACTGAATATTCCAACACGTTATCAGCACGAACGCTCTGCAAAATAATGCGGTGCTTAGTATGAAGTGAAATCTGTAAAATAAATTTAGTTTTTCGTGTGTATAATATATTCCAAAAATGGGACACGAAACTGGAGATGGATCGAGTGTGAAAAATTGCCCTGCAAGCTCATCTATTCCATCTTTTTACTTGAGGAGCAAAGATGGATATCCTACGTGGAAATTTAAGATGCGCAACTACCTTTTGCACGAGGACCTGTGGGCGACAATCGTCGGTTACCCTGAAGGAGACACGACTCCAGCCTCGAATAAGGTACGTCTTGATGAGAAAGCGCTTGCAAAAATTTGCTTAACAGTAGATGGTGCAGCGATAACGCACGTTAGATGTGCTAAAACTGCAGCCGAAGCATGGAAATCTTTGCAAAAAGCTTTTGAAGATAAGGGAATGGGACGAAGATTAGCTTTAGAGCGTAAACTGTACAGATTGAGTCTGTCAGAATTTGAAAATGTAGAGCTGTATATTACCGCAGTGATGTCAACCGCACAGGATCTTGCGGATATAGATGTAGTCATAGAAGACAAATCTATTGCTGCGATACTTTTGGGAGGTCTTACACCAAAATATGAACCTCTTATTATGGCTCTAGAGAACTGTAATGTCGACGTGACCACTGATTTGGTAAAAACAAAACTGCTGAACGAAATGTCTAAGGACACTTCAGCCGTTCCAACAGATTCTGTTTTTAATGTGAAACGGAAGCCTATGAAGAAGAAAAAAGGCATCGTGTGTTACGAATGCAAGAAGCCTGGACATAAGAGACCAGATTGTCCACTGAGATGCAAGAAGGAGAATGTTGATGAGGTAACTATCAATAATACTAAATCTACAGCCCTCAATACTTCTGGCAACTCTAGTAGGGACATAATCTATGTGGATTCGGGCTGCACAAGGCACATGTCTTCTCGGCGAGATTGGTTTGAGAATATTAAGTTGCAGAACCAAGGTGTCGTTACTGTCGCAAACGGTGAACAGATTAAATGCTGCGGAGTTGGAAATGTCCGTATAAACACACCCGAAAATGTTGTCAACAAAATAAGTGATGTTGCTTATGTGCCAGATTTAAAGGCTAATTTGTTGTCTGTACAAAAAATTGTAGATAAGGGTTTTATATGTGTTTTTGATAAAAATGGATGTAACTTTTATAAATCTGATAATTTTCGTTTTACAGGTGAATCTGTTGCTCATGCCTCGCCCTGCGGTGGACTGTACGTTTTAGATGGTACTGTCGATGTTTCCGAGAATGTGGCAAATAATAATTTGACACAAGGCGTACACTCTGGCTGTCAGGATAGTTATCAACTTTGGCACAGGAGGTTAGGACATTTGTGTCGCATAGGCATGCACCAACTGAAGAATCACAAGGTAGGCGTAAAGTATACAGAGGTAGATAAAAATAGTTGCATTGCTTGCGTGGAAGGTAAACAAGCAAGAAAACCTTTTAAGAAAGTAGCGTTTAATAGGGCTACTTCCCCACTGGAGCTTATCCATATGGATCTCTTGGGACCTGTGTCTACTACCTCTTTTCAAGGAAACAGGTACATGTTAACGATAGTAGACGATAACACACGAAAAGTTTTTGCTTATTTTATTTCTTCCAAAACCGAGGTCAAAGATAAATTCTGTCTGTTTCAAACCTTTGTTGAAAATCAATTAGACAAGAAAATTAAATCTGTTAGGACTGATGGAGGTAAGGAGTTCATTAATAAAGAGTTTGTTGATTATCTCGTTTCAAAAGGTATCGAACATCAAACAACAACGCCTTACAGCCCTCAGCAAGTTGGAGTAGCGGAACGTACTCATCGTTCTATTACAGAAAAGGCGAGGACGTTGCTAGCTGAAAGCGCACTGCCGAAAGCATTCTGGGAAGATGCATTCCGAGTTGCCATATACCTCAAGAATAGGTCTCCTCATCGAGCCCTAGGTGGACAAATTCCTTATGACAGATGGTATGGTCGTAAAGGTGATCTGAGTCATTTGAAAGTGTTCGGATGTAGAGCACTTGTTCACATACCTTCGTGTCACAGGAAGAAATTAGATGTCAAGGCAAAGGAAGCGATTTTCGTCGGTTACTCAGAAAATAAAAACACTTTTGTTTTTAGAGATCCTGCTAACCCACGAAAGTTCTTTACGTCCAGAGATGCAAATTTTTTCGAAACTTGTTTCACAGGATTAAAGAAGAGACAAACTGTTCCTGAAGTGCAATCAGACTCTATCTTATTGTTTGAAAGTGAAGAAGAGACGGAGCCTGAGAATTATCAATTCTACGATTGTGATGAGAGTACCGACATTGTGGTGGAACCTTTACCGGTAAGCCCAGATAATGTTAAAGAGTCAGTGACGGAAGAGCAAGATTCTTCCAGTGACCCGAGGCTACGTAGTGTTGACGAGGAGCCAGCGAGTTTGGAAGAGGAGACTCTCCCTGAGCAGAGGTACCCCTCACGAAATAGGAAACCACCAGATTTCCTCACTTACAATGTATCATCAATAGATTCTAATGAGCCTACGACTTATTACGAAGCTACTCATGCCGATGATGCTGATAGATGGCGTCATGCTATGGCTGAAGAGTACACTTCGTTAAAGAAACTTCACACATGGAATTTAGTGGAAAGACCAAATAAAAAGGTCATACCATGTAAGTGGGTTTACAAGATTAAAAAGGACGCATGCGGTAATATCACGAAGTATAAAGCGAGACTGGTCGTCAAAGGGTTTAATCAAGTCAAAGGAGTTGACTACGACGAGACTTTTGCACCAGTGATTCGACATTCTTCCCTTCGCACGTTATTTGCCCTAGCTGCAGAAATGGGGTTAAGAATGAAACACTTGGATGTTGATACAGCGTTCCTAAATGGAGATTTAGAAAAAGAAGTATTTATGGAACAACCTCTTGGTTTTCTAGAAAAAGGCAAAGAGAACAAGGTTTGTTTGTTGAAAAAATCCCTTTATGGCCTTAAACAGGCGCCGCGAGCATGGAACAAAAAGTTAAACGAAACGCTTTTAAAAATAGGTTTTACAGGAACTCCTTCCGAGCCTTGCGTATACACGAAACTTTTTGGTCAGGAACTCGCAATTTTGGGTATATTTGTCGATGACATAATAGTCTTCTTTAAATCTGATCTGACATTTGACATTGTCAAGAAAGAATTGTCGAAATATTTTTCGTTAAAAGATCTTGGAATCTTGAAATGTTATTTAGGATTACAAATTGAATCCGATTCCGAGAACATTAAAGTAAACCAGCGAAATTATATTTTTTCTTTATTAAAAAGGTTTAATATGACGGATTGTAAGAGTGTGAATACTCCGTTGGTTAAAAAGAATATGGAAAGAAGAAGTGATGGTCAAGTCGGTGAGCCTTATCCTTATCAAAACTTAATAGGATGTCTCATGTATCTGACGGTAAATTCACGACCCGATATTGCGTATGCAACGAGTTTTTTGAGCCAGTTTAATACGTGTTTTACTAAGGAACACTGGAATGCTGCAAAAAGAGTTCTGCAATATCTGAAGGGTACTTTAAATTATTCACTGGTTTACAGGAAGAGTGGAGAGCCTCTAAAAGGTTTCTGTGACGCGGATTGGGCTAACTGTCCGTTTGACAGAAGGTCATATACAGGATACGTTTTCAAACTTGGTGAAGGGCCAGTTTCCTGGGAGTCCAAAAAGCAACCCACAGTGGCTTTATCTTCAGCAGAATCGGAATATATGTCACTAGCGTCTGCCACTAAAGAAGCATGCTATTTACGTCGTTTCATATACGAAATAACAGGTAAATTATCTCCTATTAAATTAGCTTCTGACAGCCAGAGTGCCATCAATTTAGTTCGTAATCCGGTACACCACAGCAGGACGAAGCATATAGATACTAGATTTCACTTTATTAGGGAGAAGGTATCTAATGATGTAGTTCAATTAGAGTATATTCAAAGCAGTGATATGCCTGCTGATATTCTTACGAAGCCACTCGGACCTATCGCACACAAACGGTGTACGGGTAACTTAGGGTTAGAAACTTAATGTTTTTGTTTTGTCTGTCACAACCTTGATTAAGGGCGGATGTTGTAATATAGTAACCTCTGTTGTGATAGACTTTTATGATTAAGTTTTCTTTTGATATTTGTAGTATTTAAATATTTTACCCTTCACTTCGAATAAACACTTCTGTCAGTAAACATCTTCATATATTTTATTTTACAAATTATTTTATTTTCACTGAATATTCCAACACTTATCTCAAGGGAAAAGGCCTCGGTCTTCGTTTTTAAGCTCACTGGGGTAACGTGGTTTATATTAGCAACCTTTAAATAACTGTACTTAGATACATTGTAATGTATGAGGTAAGAAGATAAATTTTACGAGTAAAATATTAGCATAATACGATACAAGTGGAGTGGATACTAGTGGCGATTTAAATCGACACGAGTTACGAATTTTGTACGACGGTTTTAGGTACGGAGGGCCCTCCGTAGTTTTCGACCTCACTTAAAACGAATCACTTCTCGCACTAGCGCGTAAAATACACCATCTGTAACTGAGCAATATTTATATCTGAAAACAGCTCTATAATGACAAAATAATATAATGATTTTCAATGTCATTCTTTAGTTTATTAGATAATCATAATGAGTCTTAAAAATATGCTTATACATATGTATTATGTATATGTATTTATATTATAAAAATGCAGCCACATCCTAATTAAATGATAACCAACAAATCTGAAAAAATGTGTGTTAGTTTTTAGTAAAACGTCCCACTTTGTCGCTTACCATAAAGACGAGATTTCCTTGTATCTTCATATGAATAAACTGACAAAGCGGCTTTATGACAAATGACAAAGTGGGACGTTTTACTAAACTCACTCACATAATTATTTCGTTTTAGTTAGTACAGTTTACTTTTAGAAATGGAAAGACATTTACGTCAAAGCTAATTTAGGTACCTCAAGAACTCGTATCAATTAAAGAGAAAAAGGCAAATGTAATTGTTTAAAATCGAATCGCTTCTAAAAACTTCATCAGAATATATTAATTCCCGAAGAGGGCTAACAATGGAATTTCATTAAAATAATTTTAATATCCGTTTCCTATCCCTTATAAAATAGGTCGAGGGGGTTGGTTCGACCCAACTTATTAGAGAGCAAAGCGTGATTGGTATTAGACAACGTCAAAGATATCATCACTCAAAAGAGTACATTACGGTTACAAGGGCAAAAAAAAGTTCGAAACGAGTGGAGATAAATTAAAACACGACTGACGAGAGTGTTTTTAATGAACTCGAGTTAATTTAAAGTAAATGTATTAATTTTAATGATAAATATAGGTAGTTTGTATTTCTGTACATATTTTGCATGTCGGATGACGACAGGATACCTGCTTCCGAAACCGTGTTGTACCTACTATCTGTACTTGTATATCTGTGTGTCCTTAGCAAATATAATATCTTATCTTATCTTATCTTATCTTACAAATTTTCTTTTTCGCACGTGTACCTTACAGTTTCAGTACAGCTGGCCTGCTGAAGTTTTCGAGTTGACATTAATACAGCGTGTGTATTTTATACGGGCGAATAATGAATCCAGCCATAATATCTCATCCTACGAATCGTATAAGATAATCATTTCGTAAAATTTTGCTGTTAATTAGGTGTAATGATTTTTCTAAAGTGCAACCCAGCAGCAATATATGCCGTCCAACTGACATGACACTCGTATGACGCTTAGATACTTATGTCAACGTTAATTAATGTGGCTACCAGTGGATGCAATACATTGCGTGCTCAATTATTTTGTAAGAAAAAACAAATACCTTAATTTTTTAAAGAAATTTATGTAAGTAGGTTCCCTAGGTCCGATAGTAATCGCCACTAAAATATTCACCCGTATCAAATACACACGCTGTATAAACCACAGATTGCACTAGCGCGTAAAAAAAATCTATACTGAAAATAAATTTATAAAACTTTATTGCCTTGACATGTCGTTTAAATATATTTTTGGCACCTAAACTGTAACTTTGACGTTGACTGTACCTGACCATCAGTACGTGTACGTGTTATAAAAGTTATCTTAAAGTTTTGTATCCATAGTTCTGATTACTAAATTATGACTAAGAAGTAAAGTGGCTATTTACATAGTTTTGGAAAAGTAAAGATTATTTTATATCAACACGATAAAATTGTTCCCCAAAAAAGCATTTTAATATTATTCAGTTATTTAAATTGCAGGGTATAAAACGGGAAGTTTAGATAGCAGTATCACCGAGTAAAATGGAGAAAAGTATTACATATTTTCCACATGCAAAAGTTAAAATTACATGTAAACAAACCCTCTCAAAACCTACATCGAGGGAATCCGAAAATGAGTAGCCATCCAGAGGCCAAATCGCATAACTTAGTTTCGCAGTTTTGTTTGCAAACTAGCAACAAAAAAGTTTTATTAAGTTCATCCCCGCTAACATGCCTTTGGGCAGAAAATGGTGCTTAAAAGCGTCTCGGATACGAAAGGGTTATTCGAAGTTTTGAAGTGTTGATTTGATCAAGAATTCTGTGGATATTCCTGCTCTGTTGGTTGATATAAAGACAATCAGACTAATAATGAAAATCGAATACTTTTGAGTGACTATCACATCATTAGCCTATCACATTCCCCTGCTTTTTTAAGCTCCTCTTATTAATTTGCAATTAATTTCGAATGGACGCGGTGGTAGCTCAGTGGTTTAGACGTTTGATTTTCAATTCGGAGGTCGTGGGTTCAAATCCTGGCTCGTACCAATGAGTTTTTCCGAAACTTATGTATGGAATATCAGATAATATTTACCGTTAGCTTTCGGTGAAGGAAAACATCATGAGGAAACCTGCATACATCCGCGAAGAAATTCAAAGGTGTATGTGAAGTTCCCAACCCGCTTAGGGCCAGCGTGGGGACTATAGCCCAATCCCTCTCATATATGAGAGGAGGCCTGTGCCCAGCAGTGGGACATTATATATGCTAAAATAGTAGTAGTAGTAGTTTGAATGGACTCATTGGGGGTAAAAACCATAATCGCCACGCTGGGCTGGGGATTGGCAATCGCAGTAATGTATCCACTATGATGAAGCTGCTGCTCATCATCAATTTTCTATCAAAGAATGGTCAGTGACACTTCAATCCCTTAGTCGACTCTTATACGACACCCGCGGGAAGAGTTGGGGTGGTGAGAAACGTATTCTTACCTACCGTCACCACGTAGCGTATTATTAAATTTATCTACAAATAAACTGACAAATATATTCTTACTGCCGTCACAACACTGCCTAATGATTCGCTACGGCTATATTCTATTTGAACCCACAAGATGGACAGACGACCTTATGAAGGTCGCCGGGACACGCTAGATCCAGTACATGTGGAGGTCCAGAGGGAAGGCCTATGTTCAGCAGTGGACATCTTATGGCTAAGATCATGATGGTATTATATTTAAATTTGTCAAAGAAGTTGCGTGACATTATACAAGTAGTATATTCTGCCCACCGTGGCACAGTAATTATTTTTGGGTAATTTTTAAGCTCGCGTTAGAAGAAAACGTTTATACAGGGTGTTTTTTTTTCGACCGTTCAAATTCTAAGTAGTGAATGTGTAGGTCATACTGACCAACTTTTACTATGGGGACAAAGTCGAAATCGCGAAAAAAAAATCAGCTGTTTCATACATTTCGGCCGGCGTAATGCCGCCAATTTGTATGAAACAGCTGATTTTTTTTTCGCGATTTCGACTTTGTCCCCATAGTAAAAGTTGGTGAGTATGACCTACACATTCACTACGTAGAATTTGAACGGTCGAAAAAAAAACACCCTGTATAATTATGATCTCATATGGTAGGTCCATAATATAAACCGCTACAATATAAAAAAGCTCTCAAAGTTCACAAGCAAAGCTACAGCAGCTGTAGCTTTACTTGCAAACTTCGAAAACTTTTGAAACTTGATCCAAGTCACACTGCTATAATGAACTTATAATTTAATTAGAAAATTTGCTCGTACTCGCAATCAGCTCCAAAGTTTCGTTCGGATATCAATATCACCCAAAAGATGTTAGTTTAGATAGTTTACACTATATTGATTGGCTGCGTCACTATGGTGATGGCATTAAGAATAGATTTGTCACCACCCCATGTCTTCCCATAGATCTCATAAGAAGGGTCACTGACCTTTCAATTATTGACGATTGATTGGCAGCAGCGTCATTATAGTCGACACAATAGTATTTGCGATTGAATGAAATAAATGCTTACAACCGTTTTCATAAACTAAATTACAGTATTTCCCAAATAAATAAGCTTCTTATGAAATACACGCTAAGAAAAGACTTTTTCCCCTCACTAGCTCGTAAAGCGCTCGTTTATCCTTTAATACGAGCGGGTAAAAACGCTTTTTATACACTTGTGAATAAAGTAATTTGACATTTCTCTAATTCCTATAGCCCCCTACTGCCTAGTATAAGTGGATCTGTATGACCGTAGTAAACATGCGCAATCGGAGCTCACATGTTAAATTGGTCGTTTCTCATGTGACTTTGTAAGCCATTGGCAATATTTAATTTCCATAAGTAACTCTATTCTACGATACGTTTCGACATTGAGTTTCAAATAGTTTCTTTAAGTTAATTTACATTTGGATGAGATTTGTAATCATATTTCCTCGCGATAGTGAGGGGAAAAAAGTTGTATTACACTTGGCGGCAAAGTTTGTTCAACTCTCGTGCCTTGAGACCTTCGCAATGCTCAAGATTCCAGTTTTTGAACCACTCGCTACGCTCGTGGCTCAATTTTGGAATCTTTCGCTAGCTCAGGTCTCAATATTGGCACGACAGTTAAACAACAACTTTGCCCCCTTGTATAATAAATAACTATAGCGTTCGAGTTCTAGGTCAACCGGCGGTTGAACACTCGAGACATGTTCAATTTCCGGACGAGAGAAGCTCAAAGTGTTCAAACAACCAACCACGGTATTTACTTGACGTAGTGCAATTGTGCTCCGCTAAATGCTTTGTATTTTAACTTACTTCATAAAACTTAAAAAGCATTTGTTGAAAAGTTTCTACACAATTTACGTCAAGGATTGTCCGTTTATCTTTGTTACTGATTTATAAATGATGATCAATTATTTTGTGTTTATTTCATATAATTTACCATTTGATTGATATCAAACTCTCCTCACCGGATAGAGTGATCGAAGTGATACATTCTAAAATTTGAATCTATTTTTATCATGTAAATAAATGTTTCATTCAAATGCAATCTCTAATCTGCACAGTGTAATTTTGTTATATATTTACTTTTCAGCTGCCATGCCATTTCAGGTGCATCATCATTGAACAGGCGATCATACTCAGTAGTATGAACACAATAATACCATGAACGAGTAATTATGTTTTCACGAGTAAATGTTGGTCATTAAAGACTTGTCTGCATTTAAGTATGATATATCGTAAAACAATAATAATAATCCTGCAATATTTTCGTACAAACAAAACACACCAAAATCCTTACATTTAAGTCAACCAGAATACAATCAGTTATGATCGCAAAGCATTCTCTCAAAAGATCTTATTTTTACGTACGCAATACTGCGGCTCCAACATATTAGCGCAAATTATATACATATGTATGTAAAGTTCCAGTCAAAGACATTTGGGTCTAACACTTGAAGTGGCAATATAAATAAACTGGAGAAAGGATTTATTTGTGACGGAAATGAAAGTTGCGGGTAACTTGGAGGCAATTTCACTTAGCCCCAAACAAGTGATAAAACGGGGGTTTGACACGAATGCCCTTCAACTTTTTAGTGGCAAATAAGCTACGGACATGAATTTGAGACTTGCAGACTAAGGGAAAATTTAATCAAGGGCATTGAAATATAGACGGCCGATCGTAAAATCCGCCAGATCACAAAATGCTTAGGATTTTGTGAAACGCCGCCATTTCATGACATGCCTAATAATTTGCAAGGTACCTGATGACCGTGGGCTTAGTCAAGATTTCATTCTGCAATCGTATACGATAAGCGATAAGTCACGTGACCACAATATTGTATGGAAAGAGTCACGTGACTTTTCGTTCGAATCTGTCATTATCATACATTTCTTACATATCGCTTATAGTAAACGATTGCATAATAGCATCTAGGATAGGCATGCAGTACAGAAGAACGATAAGGGATTTGTCGATATTTCTAGCGTTATACTAGGCACATTGTAAAATAGTTTCTTTCTGGGCTTATTGCGTGTATAAAATGTCGGCCATGTAAAATGTTGGTGTCACAATTCTTTTACAGGTTTCGATATCGTTTATTATCAAACCGGAATCAGAAAGGGATTCGAGAGTACCTACTGTTGACACAAAAAATTACACAATGTTTACCAAGAAAAGAGTTGTTTATAGATGCAGTGAGTGATTAATTAATCTATTGACTGTAAGTTTTTGCACTTAAAGCATAATTATATGAATATAACTATGAATATATCCTAGATTGACTTATACACTGTTGTGTCAACAGTACTATAGAATCCCATTCTAATCGCGGTTTAATAATACACATAAGGAGTAGGGTTTATTCCGATAACAATATATAACAAAATATCTCTGAATAAGTTACATGCCTTAAATTTGACGGAGTTTCTTTAAAACATAAAAAAAAAATTCTAGATGCCGATAATGCCTGGGGCATGAAGATGAAAGTGTCCACGTCTAGTGCTTATCAGTTATCTCATGTTTTTATCATCGACGTAATCTTAAAAAGGGTTAGAAGTATAATTAAAGCCCGGAAAGCAAAACTGATACGGTCGTAATCAAGAAATATACTCGTAATTATACGTACATCGGATAGATTCCCTCGTGCGAAAAGCGCTACATTTCACACGAGCTCCCTGGTTCCCGTAATACGTTTATGGCAGCCATTAACAGGCCGTTAACTGCTAAATTCGCGTAATTACAGGTTTAACTGTCAGCTACATAGTTATAACGAAAACGTAGCACATCTTTAGTACCTACGTAACTAAAGCTGGCATCTCGAAGTAACGCTACGTGAAGCGAGTGAAAACTCCTTTGGTATTTTGAAGTTGTTGAAATGTGAAATTTTGGAATGTGGCTCCAAAAATCATAATCCAATTGCTTACTTTTACTTAACTCCATCTTTTTTGCTAGTTATGCTATTTATTGTATTTGTATGCATGAACATTGTGGTTGTCTTAATGCAAAATGAAAGGTTGTTAAAAAGTAGTCATGTTGTCATTTGTTTTCCAACATTTTTATTACTTTAAAACATCTTGAATAAAGGCTTTCAATAAAGATATTATATGCCTACAAACGCTGAAAATGTTACCGTACAAATAAAAAAATGGTATGCAAATATTATATAGTACGCAACTACGCAGTTTCCAGTAGGTTTGTCAAAAAGAGACTCATAAATTAAACCACTTTATTACAGTTACCAAGTACTTTCAACTAATAAAAGTACTAAGTACAGACATGCAATAAGTAATTCATACTATTACACAGTACACATACTACAGTATACGGCCTATCAAACACGGTTGTTGTGAAGAGGACAACAACAATCATCGATCGATGGCACTTATCGAATTTTATCTCATATGCCCATTGTGTAAGTGAAAATTAATATGCAATTTATTTATGTTAAAAAAAATAATGACCTACTAATTATAATTATTTAGTTAAAATCACCGTAGTTCCAGTTACGGCAGACGAGTCAGATTTTGTGGTACTTTAATCACTTCGTTTTAAACCAAGCTTACTGTCCTTTAGCTCTGGCATATTAAACACATGAATATGGAATACGTCTGCAGTTAAACTGTGGTTTTACAGATCTTCGTAAACGCCTCAGTGAGGAATTAGGCAATCAATCTCTGTCTGTGGAACCCAGATTTTAGACTATTTTATAGAGACCGAATTATAAAGGTATGTTCAGAAGGCCTGTATGCGCTGCAAATATTACGCAAAGTAGCTAAATATATCACCACTAAACCGTGTGGTGACGGCAGTAGGTAAAAATACATTTGTCACCACCCCAACTTTTCCCGTGGGTGTCCTAAGAGTCGACTAAGGGATTGAAGTTTGACCATTTATTCATCGAACATTGATGACGGGCAGCAGTGCCATCGTAGTGGACACACTACTGCGATCGCCAAGCCGCTTGCCCAGTGTGGCGATTAAGGGCATTTGCCTCCTAATGCGTCCGTACGCATAAATAGGAGAGGCCTTTGTGCAGCAGTGGATTAATATAGGCTGATATGTACGTCATCACTAAATACTATGAAAACTTCTCGCTTTTTGTCCCTATCATATTCACACACACGCCCTCAGTCTATCTCACTCCACTGCTGGACATAAGACTCTCTTATTATTTATGCGTATGGACGCATTAGGAGGTAATGCCCATAATCGCTGGGCAAGTGGGATAGTGATCACAGTAGTCTTGTTACTATCTCTCTCCTATTTAAGAGCTTTGCCGTTGTCGGTGTAGCTAAAAGCATGCTCTCCACTTTCCTGGATCCCATCTCTTTCAGGTTTCGATACGACGTGACTTTCCGTTCTCCTTGATTTGTTCAGTGTAATTTCTCCTTGGTCTTCCTCTTCCACGCTTTCCTTCAATCTTTTCCGGCACTATGCATTTTATGAGGTTGTCATGTTGTATCAGATGGCCCGACATCCTTCCTCTTCTGTTCTTTATAATGTCCATCAATCATAATCTTGTTACTATGTATTTATGTTTTTAAAACTAAGCGATATTTTATCTTCAAGAAAAGAGCGTATTCCCATATTAAAGGTCGGTAACACACTTGTAATACCACGGGTGTCTATGGGCGACGGTGATCGTTTACCATCAGGCGATACGTGTGCTCGCTTGCCTCCTATTCCATAATATACTTATTTACGAGGAAGGTTTTAGTCAAAGTGGCTTCATTTTAACTAAAATCTTCCTCCTTCGAAGCAGTTAACTAACTAGATTTATAAATAAAAATTCAGAACAACTTACGCGGGTCAACTTAGCCCCAAACTAAAAGCTCTTAATCCCTAGTTGTCTTATCTAGTCAACAACTTTCTAACCCAAAAGTGCATGTTTACTGTCGTAAACTATACATATACCTACTGTCATAATTTTTTGGTATTTTGTTTGTGTAATGATCTATCCTATCCTCAGTGTCTAACTCCAATAGCCAAAACGGAAGACCAGC
Organism: Thaumatotibia leucotreta; assembly: GCA_025490895.1. Taxonomy (NCBI): domain Eukaryota; kingdom Metazoa; phylum Arthropoda; class Insecta; order Lepidoptera; family Tortricidae; genus Thaumatotibia; species Thaumatotibia leucotreta. The sequence continues at coordinate 276,802 of JALPQI010030267.1, read as the reverse complement.
GCTGGCTCTGCTAGCAAAATGCTGTGTTTTGGTCGTTTCGAGACAAGATTTCGTTTCTGTTTTGTTTTGTTTGTACTGTGTTCTTGTCTCGAATAAAGGTTTTTCTTTCTTTCTTTCTCCTTTCTTTCTAAACTCCTAGGTATTATTCTAAACATATTAAAATATTATCGAACCGGGTTACTCACGTATTTAAGTCGATGATTGCTCGACATGTTTCGACCCATTAAGAGGATCCTTGTCCGGAGTACCCCCGGCCAAAGCCCGAAGCGTACTGCGGGCCTACGCCCTGCTAGACTCAATGCCCTGCAGTCATCGACTTAAATACGTGAGTAACCCGGTTCGATAATATTTTAATATCCTAGGTATTATCTTGATAAAAAAATTAATAATCACATGGGAAATAAGTTATTACCAAAATATGGCCTCGGGTATCTTGACATAATTATGTAGGTAAACGTGACAGTTTTAGAGTAAATAAAATCGGCCAAGACCATGGCGGGTCATATTCAGTGTAGGGTTCGGTAGTTATTCAAAAACGGCTGTACCGATTATGTTTGAAATTTGCACGTTGGCCTGTTTTACGTATCGAGTAAAACCTAACGATACCGATACTTGCAAAGTCATGATACGCCACAGGTTCCATTTCATACATCACCTTCAGGCTATAAAGTAAATATAATTCCAATAAGTGTCGATTTCCAGCGAATCGCATAGTGGTTTAATATTAGGAGAGTAAACATCCTTTCGCTCGTGGGGTTATAAATATGGCTGAGCTCACCGCTTGATACGAGACTGATTTGAGGTGTATTGGATACAATCATGTTCGCATTGTATATAATTTATAAAATTTTGATCAATTCATGCATGAAGCTGTGATGACTCTTCCTGTCACGTCTCTTAAACTAAATATACACATCTGTAGAATCTATACAGTGTGTTCGTTTCGAATTGCGTTAAATTAGACAGGTTACTTGGGACATTAATAGAAGTAGTCTGGTATAACGGCTTTTGGAAAATTCGATACAAAAGATTTTTTTTGGTTTCATTCATAATAAATAAAATGAAAAGTGTGAGAGAACCTTAAGAATAAAATAAAAGTTAATCTCAGGTGACTGACGGCACATGTCAGAATAAGTAGTATTAGAATGTAATAAAGGTTGCAATACACTTGTTCAGTCATTAAACTTGTTTTTTAATAACTCAATAACAGTAAGAGTTAAAGCACTAGTTTTTTAGAGAAATTAATTATATTTGACCTAAATAAGCTTGCCTTAAATTTATAGCATATGAAGAAAAACACCCTGTATATTCCATTCGTCAGTAGATAACAAAAAAATAAACAAACCTAAAAACTTGCAGTAGGTATTCCAAAATCACTTAATTTTATCACCAACTTATTACACCTTGCAGCTGATACGCTGTGCGAAGAAGTCGCCCGCTTTTCGGTTTTTTGTCTCGTCAACTAGATATTTCACGATTTCGGCAAAGAATTTGCGTGCGCTGGGGCCCCATGAACCTGAAGTTTCTACACCAAACTGTACAAAACGTTGCTCTTTCGAAGTTTCCAGCCGCAGACAATTTATATGTGTCTGGCCCTAGCCCTACTTATAGATAGATATTATTTGGACAGTTAAATCTACTTAATCTATATGCGAACACACAACCAACAGTTATGTCCTTACATTTGATCAAAAAGTACCAACAATAACCCACATAGGTATAGGTATCGGCACGACAGTTGAGGCCACGCGCACATCAACAATTCAACATGTCATGTAAACACACGGGGAATTTGAAATTAGTGTTCTTTTTTCGTACTAACAGCAAACCCAATTGCAACCGTAAGATTTACCAAAAAGTTTGTTCAAGGGATTTGCTTTAATATTTTGACACAAGTCATTCATTCATTCACTACAATTTTTGCAATTAGTACTTCATTTGGATGTGTGTAATCATTAGGGTTAGGATTTTGGTGGCATTTATTGAACATAGAGCAGTGGAGTCGATGTTACAAATATTTTTAACTTAAATAAATGATTAATTTATAAAATAATAACGAAATAGTGTTCATTTTAAGCTGGATTTATCAAAGAATTTAAATCATCATCAGCCTATGTTAGTCCACTGCTGGACGTAGGCCTCTCCTATTAACTATGCGTATAGACGCATTAGGAGGTAAATGCCCATAATCGCCAAGCTGGGCAAGCGGATAGGCGATCGCAGTAATGTGTCCACTATGATGACGCTGCTGCCCATCATCAATCTTGTAGAATGGCCAGTGACACGTTAATCCCTTAGTCGACTCTTACGACACCCGCAGGAGGAGTTGGGGTGGTGACAAATGTATTCTTACTGCCGTCACCACACGGCATAAGAATAATCAGCATAAGAATTTAAATAAATAACATGAATTTTATTTTTGAGGAACTAGAAATACATTAATTTTCAATGAAAAATTGTTGGTGTATGAGAAAATTTATTTATTTAATTTTTAAGGTTCTAGTTCTCTCGTAGACCGTAAATATTATATAGTAATCATAAACTATGTCACAAAGAATGATTGAACTTCAATTCATAGGTAGTCAAATATTAAACATGAAATTATTTAATACTTAAAATTGGCGAAATCCTGTTTAAAAGAATATATTTATTTATTATTTCTCATTAATTAATTACTCAATCAGTCATAAAAAAAATAAAAAACGACTCCACTGTTCTCTGTCCACCTAATGCCACCAAAATTCCTAACCCTAGTAATCATTCACCACAACTATCGTGCCGATACCTATACTTATATTAAATTGAGATCAATTCATAAAACTGTGATGACTCCGTGTCGTGTTTGCCGTGTGGTGATGGCAGTAAGAATACATTTGTCACCACTCCAACTCCTCCTGCGGGTGTCGTAAGAGTCGACTAAGGGATTGAAGGTAACCTATTGAACTTTCGAAAATCCTTTGTCCGATTTTCACTTGTCCGAAAACGGTTCCTCGAATTTTTATAATCCATGTACATTGTTTACCATATTTTTTGAAATGGTCCTCGTTTTCTATCCCACATCAACATTTTCCCGAATTTCGATAACCAGAAGAACGGTTGCCAAATGTATTATTTGACAACCGATTTGTTTACCATGTTTTCATAAATCCGATGCTAAGCGAAATCGAAATGTCATTTTACCTTATATCAGTAACCAGAACAACGGTTGCCAACATTTTTATGTGACAATCGATTTGGTAACCACCTTTTCATAAATCGGAAATGTAATTTTTCCTTATATCAATAACCAGAAGAACGATTGTCGGACAAGTGAAAATCGGATAAGGGATTTTCGAAACTTCAATAGGTTACCATCGATGCTATGTCGATGCTACGTGTAATTGAAATATCATTTTTAATCCTAATGTTCATTGTAATAAATATTGTTTTCCCTACTACTCGAACTGTCAATTTTCACTGCGCCTACTTTTATCATGTCCGAAATTTCATTCAAAAAGGCATTTTAATAACAACATGCAAAACATTTGAACAACAGGGTGATTGGTTAAAAAAATGTTCAAGTAAACCAGGGTAAAACCGACGTGGATTGGTTAGGTTTCGAAGCTAGGGCGGAGTGAATGGCGTAGTCTTTAAATACTTAAGTATTTTTAATCAATCGTTTACACATCCTCATACTTACAAAACCAAAAATAGGGGGGACGGGGGGGCGAAGCCCCCCACTAGGGGGGCTCGGGGGGCGAAGCCCCCCGCATTAAATAAGAAATAATCTGAACCTCCCCTACCTTAACCTGGATAGGTTCGTTAGGTAACTTTTATCCCTTAGAGCGGAAATAGAAGCCCCGCAGCGGGGCTTCGTCGACCGGTTCCCAGGTCAAAATTGCTCACTTAAATTCTTTGGACAACAGGGCGAATTATTTAGTAATAGTTAAGTATAAGGAATAAAAAAATATTTTTAAAGTTAGTTAAAGGTAGGTAATCACTTTTAGTACATTAAATAGTAGGAACATCACCATTATGCACAATAATTTTTCGATACATATACATAAGACACGAAAATCATTAGGACAAACAATATTTAGGAACAACCAAGTTAGGATTAACAATTTCGGCATAACAAAAATATGCGCAACAAATGCCATTCATTTTTCGGCGTAAAGTTATTATGCGACAAATTTTTCGGAATAAAAACATTATGCCACCCGATATAGACCCCCTCCCGGGGCAGATCCGAGTTGGATAGGTTAGGTTAGAAGACTAAGGCGGGAGCTTTGCTTTTTTTTGCTTTTGGAGTCTTAGTCTTTTGATATAAGGGGAAAATTAATATCTCGGTCTGAATACTTGACGCCACAAAAAGTAGTTGGCAAATAATACTTCGGGATTTTAACAAGTGTTTATTCGAAATAATGAATTCGATTGTTTGATAGGGGGGGAAATAATATTTCGGTCAAAATACTTTATGCCAAAAAAAGTAGTTGGCAAATGATACTTCGGAATTTTTACGAGTGTTGATTCGAATCATAAGCGAAATAAAATTGCTGCTAATTGAGAAAGGGGGTAAATAATAAGCAGGGAAACGAACTTTCGAGCAAACAAAATTTAGGCCAATTAATAAAATGGGAAACGTTTTCGGGATACTAATATTCGACATCACAATTTTCGACTTTATGATAGGTAACCCTAAATTTGTTCATTATTCGTACGACCTAGGCCTCTTGTAAAAGGAAAACGACGATTTAATAAAGACCTATATTAGGTCCCTGTTTCTGTATTCACCCTTTTATAAATATTAAACATTTTCTTTTGGACATAAAATATGAGCGGGTCTTTTGCCAAACCTATTTTGCGTTACGTGACTGGGTAGGCATCTTGTTTATACTAAAATCTAGACAGTATTTCTACCCTTTTCGTAAAAACTTGCGAGGCGTAGGTATATTAGCTAATTTATGTTTTGACCCTTTCTACCAAATGCCAAATTGACGGCAAGGACAAACGAATAGTATTTAATACAAGTATAATTGTAACAATATGAAGGCTATATAAGTTGAGTACCGGGTTTAGGTCACGAGGCTTGCCGAGTGTCCTAAGTAAGGTACGAGACTTATTATATTTCTTCTCGTACCCTTCGACTTCGTACCCTGATTGATTAACTTTTTGGAATAAATTTATAACTAAAATACCTTCCTTTCTAGTTCTTAATAAAACACTATACCCATAATCAATCTGGCATTTACCAAACTCTTGCAAGGAAAATGCATTTTCTTCATGCCGCCTATTCGACTTTTCGTATTTAACACTTATATTTTTTAAAGAGAGAGGGCACATACATAAATTATCTGTTTAATAAGGACCTTACATTTTGTGATTATTTTGCAGTGCGGAAAATATTAAGCCCTCTTCAATTTAATAATTTTATCGAAGATTATATAATAAGAGGCACAGTTTCGTAAAAATTGCCCATGGGTGCTTATTGGTACTTTGCTGACTCAAATCATTTAAAGATTACCCAATTTCGGCTTGATTTTGGAAGCAGAGGACTCCTTGAAACGATTGATGGTGTGCAGTACTGTATTAAAACATACATTGATATTTACTTTTATGGTCAGTTGATAATCTCGCCCGAATTTTAATGCTCGCTATACCATTATCCAACAACACCGCTTTTTACATTTGTTCTTAAAAATATACAACTAAATGTTATGAAAATGAGTTTCGGAATCCATGAAGCTGATTAAATCGACGATTTAAAATGACATAGAGCATAGAGGATATGACAAGCAGTTATATTTCAATAGATAAACGAATGTTTTTCAATAGGACAGTTAATCAGCCCAACTCTGTATTATGTACTTAAGATATATTTTTAAGGCCTTTTAGTAACTACCTAAATCCCATTTGCATCTTAGTTTCCAGGGAAAAATGGATCAGAGAGAGTCCTATATGAAACAATGGACGGTAGTAGTCCAAAGGTGATGATAGCTTCAGAAATGGCAGCAATTTGACTAAAACTCGCGTAATCCAATCATAACAGAGCCAGGCATTGGCAATATACATATTGGTGAAGCCCAAACAAGCTGTGTACACATAATATTGACTTGGTGCCTTGGAACTAATTAAATATCGTAGTAGGTACGTATTTGGAGTAGATTCACAGAATATTCCTATAATGTAATAGTATGTGAAAGCCATATTCTCAATGAAATCACTCCACAATGTCGTAACAGATGTGCTTACCATAGAAAAAATCAACTGCGAAAGACTCTGGTCGTCACGGGATTCGAATCCGCTTCCTCTGGATTGCCGGTCCAACGTGCTTCCAATTACAGCAGACGACCTTCCGTGAATCACAGCGAATTTAGTCAATGGTATAAATAATAATAAAACATTTATTGTATTGTGAAGCTAATCACTAGCGACATCTGTACTTAATGTTTCGAAGGTACTACAACCTTAAGCCACTCAAAGACTTGTGTCGTCAATCGTCCGCAAACTCGACAACAACACTCCGTTGCGTTGAATTTGCTATAGAAATCATTTTTTAATAATTTCTTAACACCCGCAATGTTTAAACAGGCAGCAAGATGCCATTATGCAATCATATACGAAAAGGGATAAGTAACAAATGTATGAAAATGACAGATTCGTATGAAAAGTTACCTGACCATTTCCATACATTTTTATGGTCACGTGACTTATCGCTTATCGTATACGATTGCAAAATGGCACATTGGCTAGGCCTGCTGACCTCACTTTAGCACTCGGATCTCTAATTCAATTTTCGAATTTCAAAGCCACGAACAAAAACCTTCGCTCCTTTGACGTGGTTGAAAGCGTGTTTTTACGTTAAGAAATACAAGCCGGGAAAGGACTTTCCAGGAACCAATTTAATTATAAATACCGCAATTATTGGTTTTAAGGAGTTTAGTTTGATTGGATTCCTGGCGCGATATTGTTCGGCTTATAAATCGATTTTTGGTTAAAAATCACCTACTGATTCACTCGTTTTTGAACTGAAAGAGATTGCTTCATAGCGATAAAACCACCTTTTGTGTGCATATATGTGAGTAAGAAATATTACATATGAATACAAAATTTTGCCAATGTTATCCGGATAAAAATTGCAGCAAACATATTTAACATCCTAAAAAAACAACATGTTTCATCCGTATTACACACGACTAACAAAAAGTTGTCTATCCCTGATCAACCTACAGAACCCAACAAAATTCCATTTACACCCAGCTTGTTCGATAATAAACCCTAAAATGTGGGCAATAAAGGTCAAGAGCTCCGTGGTCAACGTTTCAGGTGGTATAAGTATACAGGCAGGGGTATAGAACATTGTGGCATGAATCGAGTATTCTGAAAGTCGTACGTGCGTTATTAGCTTACCGTTAAAATTGCACGTTGACACAGAATATACCCTTTTTCGCATTACTATAAAAAAGTCTTATATCCGTGTTACAATGGAAAATATTGAGCTTAAAACGTTTAAAGGAAGGTTTTATTTCTTTTGACTGTTGTGCCCTTTTAAAGTTAATATTGGTTTGTGATGAGCGTTCATATAACAATGTTAAGCCTAGGATGTGTATGACAAATACGCCGAAATGAAAATAATATTTTCACGAAGCACTTTACTGGTAATACCTGGTATTTGTTACCGAACAAAAATGTATGTACACGTATCTATCAAATTGTTCGATAAAGGAAAATAGGTACTCTATTTTGTACCTGCTTTTATACAGGCTGTTATAAAAACGGTGATACAAGATAGTAAAATATGAATCTATTAATAATTTTCATCAACTTTTAGTATGGGACCAAAATTAAAACTCAAGATAAAACTCGACGCTTCCATACATCGCGTTCAACATATTTTAGCCCGTTTTTATGGAACATCAATGGAAGTGTCTTTTTTTTTAATTTTCATATTTCGACCACAGTAAAAGTTGTTCAAAATCATGAGTAGATTCATGTTTTATCATATTTTATCTCCGTTTATGTACCTGTATGACTTTTTGGCATTAAAAATTGTAATAATCATATTAAACGGTAGCGTACCTATACGTACCTATAATTCGATGTAACTCCGTTAAGGTGTACACTTGTACAGTGATATGACACTAGATAAATTACAATGACAATTTTTTTCAAAATGCATCACACAATAATACACGCGAATATAGGTACTTACTATTACGTACGGTACGTATTATTTTTATGTACATTTTCAACACTTCAAAACATTTAAATTACCTACATTAAAAACCAGGGGTAAAAAACCTTAGGCTCGTCACATTAACTAAGTACTTTAAAAGTCAAATACATCTTCCTTGTAAGTCACCTTAAATAAGTCAATAAAGACGCTTACGCCAACCGTAAATTCGCCGCATGAAGAAAAAATACGACCGAAATAAACGGTTAAATTTCACTTTAACGTTATTTATCGAATGAAATTGCGATGTTATCTCGAAACGTCTTTTTCTAACAAGACGCTATGGCTGTAGTTTTGTATTGGAAATACGTCCTTTTTAATTCCGAGATTGGTTTAACCTGGCCTTGTTTCTAAAAGGTAAATTGAACGACAGAATTCCAAAGGAAACTACGCTTTCCATTAAGTTCGTAATGTCAGTATCGGAATTATTTTGAAGCGAGGTATAAGTACGATTTGCGTATTGTTCCAATGCCTTTGCAAATGTAATTGAAACTTTGTATTATTATCATCACATTTAAAGTTCTAGCGCCGTGAGCTAAACGCAGACTTACTTTCTGTAGCCGTACAGTCACGTGTAAAAATATGTATACATTTCGGAACATATGTCAACGGCATAAAGATCAAAATCGTATACACATTATTAGAGCCGACCGTACCATGACTGTGCAAATATCGGTAACGTTAGGTTTTACTCGATACGTAAATCAGGCCATCGCGCTCGCTCCAATATGGGAGTGCGAGCGTGATAAAATACTTTATGTACCGAGTAAAACCTAACATATCATCAGAGATTATGGTGTGATATCATTTACTTTTCAACTCATGTTACGGCTACTGACCATCCTGCTCATTCTCGATTATATCAATAGAAAGCGAAAAAGACAGTAAACTGGGCTGTTAAGCATACTGGCGAGTTATGCTACCCTGGTACTTACTTCGATTATAATGTATCATCTATTTAATAATTACAATCATAATTCTACTATAATATAATGTTGCCTTTGGCACCGCCTGCGTGTAAAAAATCCCACCAAAAAGTGTATTGAAAAAGTTTTTATAATTAACTACCTTCCATGAGCCATCAGTAAAGGGAATTCTCATTAATTTGCTTTTTCACTTCACCCTAAGCACGCCACTTCGCAACTTCTGATTTAGAGACAAGTTGAGATTAAGTACCCTACATTTTCGGGCAGTACATGCCTTTATTACTCTAATCAATCTGACCTTCGCAACGAAAGAAACGGGATATATGTACAACAATACCTTAATCTCTTAAAAACATGCTTCAGAAATTGAAGTCACGTTTTCACCGCGATGTTGTGAGGGTGCGTTTAGCATCTTTCATAAAAGGTTTTCGACCCCTGCTTATATGAATGTTAGGAATATACAAAATGAATTGGGAAATAGGTAATTATGCATTAAATAATTTATGTTTTAAATGTTTTATTTTATATCTATCTATTCATTAAAATGTTAATATCACTATCCTTGATCATCTCCGATGATTATTTACTTTTTAGTACAGATGGTGCCTTTTTTAGGCGAGAAGTGTGTCATTTTACGTCAGGTCCTAAACTTCGGAGGGCCATCTGCACTAAAAAACGTCGTACGAGACACGTGCAAAAAAGAAAATTGGTAACTCGTGTCGATTTAAAACACTCCCTATCGGTCGTGTTTTAAAATATCGCCACTCATTTCGAACTTCATGTTTTCGCACTTGTGTCGTAAGGTATTATGTTATTTCGTTGTTACAATAGGTAAATAAGCTAAACAAGAAGTTTTACCGCTGTAACTGCAATATTCCATAGAATTCGCTCTCAGCTTACTATCGTGTTTGCCAGCCTTACCTGAAACAAAAAAAAGACTATTACCATGGTGTTATGTTTCTCATTATTATGTACATAAGATAGCTAGAGCTCAAAAAGACTTTTCAATATATAACCTTAGTCGTCAAATTACAATGATTGCCATAAAAAAAAACTTCTATTTTGTGTATAATATAAGTGGTTGTCCATCCGTTCCCGCCGTGATTCTCATATCCTTTCTTTCCTGTACGCCATCCTGTTTCACCCTCATACCCCTGGTTATCTAAAGTCCAGGTTTAAATTTGTTTCTTCCCTTAGATGTTCTCAAAATTTCCTCCTAGTTCCTCCTCCTTCGTCTTCTAAAATCTATAATAATTCTTTCTGTTTTCGTGCAGTTCGGTTGTGGAATGCTCTGCCCGTTGATATTCGACGTGCTAAATCTCTCCCCATCTTTAAAACACTTATAAAAAAACATTACATTTCTTTGTCATAAGTTTGTCATTTTGTTTGTACTACTTGTATCGCACCATTCTCTGTCATTATTATATATTTATATATATATATATATATATATATATATTATTTGTATGTAGTAATTTATTTATTTTCTTTTATTTATGTAGTTTATGTGTTATATTTTACTTTTGTTCGCACCACCCGATACCATCACTATTTTTCGCCTTATCGCTATCTAAAGGTTGTCTGGAAGAGATCGCTGTTTAGCGATAAGTCCGCCTGTTGTTACCTACTTCCTTATTTTTTGTTACTATTTTCTTGATTTTTTTTTTTTTTTTTTGCGTGTTTGTAGAGTGCAATAAAGTATTTTATTATTATTATTATTATAATATGCCAAAACACCCTCATAAATCACAGAAAAAATATAATAATATGCGTAAGAACATTAAAGCTCTAAAAAGCAGAATTTTACACAATAAACAACATACAAATCCCTAAGTGACAACACCTTAAGAGTTTACGAGTTATTTCACGAATTATATTTATTTACAACTTTTTAAGCTCTGCGTTTCATAACATAAGAATGAGCATTACATTACAACGAGCACAGAAAATGTATTCATCTTGTCATCTTCTTATTCTGGAGCGGTTATCTCCGCAAATATTGACTGTAGAAAAATCTTTCATTTGAGACCCTTATTCTTTTTAAAATTACTATTCAACGATACCCCACACTATAAGCACAATACAGCAAAATGAAAAAAAACATCACCACGTTTTTTTTGTACCTACCCTGTACAAACAAACGTTTTCATTGTATATTTTATTCTACTACTTTGTCAGCGTGATTTATATGTACATACGTATACCTGTACCAAATTGCAAATTTCTAAGAAGGGATCGGAACCGGTTTTTAGGAAAATCTCGAAATAGCTCAATATTTTAAAATGTTTTACACTCTTTATGTATTAGTACTCAACATTTTACGTAATTATTGACAAGGTATTCTTGAATGATTCCATTCATTAAAAAAATACAATTTCGTTCTTGAAAAAGAACGGAATTCGAACAGTTCTTTTGTATGGAGAAAAAACCGGTATTCGATCCCTGCACTGAACTATGCTGCAGACAGACGGATAGATGGACATGGCGACACTATAAACCTTATAGTACCTAAATGGTAGAAATTGATATGTAGTATAAGTATATTAATAATTATAGTATAAGCATTCCCAGTTTACTCCGGAACCCTAAACACAATCCTGTATGGCCCTTATAGCCCAACAATAATTATAATCAAAATCCTATATCCCGCCTCCTATTTCAATATGTGTAATCAACTCAAATCTTGTCACCAAAGTTGGCTCCAGGCATTCAAACTGATCCTTCTCAAATACAATACGTCCCAAACCATTTACATATCAATTTCTACCAATTACCTACATTTAACCGAAGTTTGTCGGCGGGCGATTTGATTTTATACCTTGTCATGACTGCGTAAGGTTAATAATAAGTGTCGTATTATCGAACGAGGTTTCACCCATTAAGAGGATACGAGTAAAATCAAGGACGTGAACGTTGTATACAATTTTAGACCTTATGTGCGAGGCATTAGTAAAAAGTATTTACATATTATTGATCTGTACAATGCCTAAGAAGCAATGACGCTCAAATTCTTATAAATTATTTACCTATACGCACATACAACTTTTACTCACACTAACCTTTTGACCACCGTCAGTCTGGTACATAAATAAATAAAATAAATAAATATCTTGGGACATCTTACACAAATCGACCTAGTCCCACGGTAAGCACAATTAAGGCTTGTGTTTGTAGGTACCAAGCGACGATATATATTGTTACGTTCGTGGGGTGGGTTTTCTATAGAAAATGTATAAATAAGCCACTAATTAAAACTGAGACTTTAATTACTAATTAAAAGAACAAATACCAAACTAAAACACTGATCACACTCTTAACACGTCACACTGTTTCACTTTTACACTCTCAAACTCGCCGTTAGAATCGCAGTTTTCGCTCTTGATGTTATCTCTTCGCTGTCTCAATTGAAACTACTCCTTCGGCCGGGTCATACTGGGCTTTTATACAAGCCATTCAAATCTACAAAGTACGAGATAATTCGATTCTAGAAAGTTCCCGAGTCAGGTCGGTCGGTAGGGCCCGTGCGCGAACATTCTAGGGTATAGCTGTCTCTTTCTACAGGTTTCTCTTTCACACCCGTCGAGAATGTTCTCTCTATAGCTGTCTCGTTCACATCCTTCCAGAACATTCTCTCGTGCTGTCTCTATCTAATAGTGCTTTCTCTTTCACTCCTATGGGAAATTTAGCTATATACCGATTTGTACTTGAGAGGCCTGAAAGGGGTCCTGAAAACGCCTGAAAACGGGTTTTCAGGTTATTGCGCCATCGGATAGAGGGTATCCTGAAACGGCCTGAAAACATGTTTCAGGCGCCTGAAAACGACGGTATCTGGGGTGAATATTTGATTTTGTAGTATGTGAAAGAGGACCTTCTGAAACGGCCTGAAAACGCATTTCAGCCTGCTGAAAACGCTTCTAACGTGTCTAAAATCACATTTGTAGTTTTTATCATGCCACCGGCGTAACACTACCCCCTCCTAAGACATGCTCGTCCCGAGCATCATTATTTCCGTGGTATTTGGCGAGCCGGTCAACGTGAACAATCTTGCATGGGCTTCGTAAATTCCTCCGTATCCGATACGTAACGTCATTGATCTTCGTAACCACTCTGTACGGCCCGTCCCAATTCGGGGACAGTTTCGGAGACTTTCCTTTCTTTCTCATAGGGTTATGTAGCCACACCAATGAGCCTTCCTCGTACCCAATTTGGTTGGACTTCCTGTCATACCTGGTCTTCATCCTCGTGCTAGCTTGAAGCCCGTGCTCGCGAACTAGACTATAAACGTCATCCATCCGGTCTCTTAGATCGCACACATACTCTGTTATAGACCTCGGAGCATCTGGTGGTCGTCCTGTTAAGAGGTCAGCAGGTAAACGAAGCTCTCTTCCGAAATTGGCATATGCGGGAGTAACTCCAGTGCTTTCATGGGTGGCGGACCTGTATGACATCAAAAAGAGAGGGATATGCCGGTCCCAATCTTTTTGGTGACTTTCGACTACCTTGGCAAGATGTCTCTCCAGGGTCTGATTGAATCTCTCAACCATTCCATCGGACTGAGGATGATATGACGTAGTTCTTGTCTTATGCAATCCCATGATTCGACAGGTCTCTTGGAATACCGCAGATTCAAAGTTCCTGCCTTGATCGCTGTGTATCTCCAGGGGTACTCCAAAACGGCAAATTACTTCATTGACTAACTTTTCTGCTATTGTGACTGCTTCCTGATTGGGAATAGCAAACACTTCAGGCCACTTGGTGAAATAGTCCATCACAACAAGAATGTACTTATTTCCAGAGTCTGATGTAGGGAACGGGCCTGCGACATCTAACGCAATCCTTTCCCAAGGTGCTCCAACATTGTAGATCTTGAGCGCCCCTCTGCTTCGGGTATGCGGTCCTTTAACTGATGCACAGCTTACACACTTTCTACACCAATCATCGACATCCTCGCGGCAGTGGATCCAATAAAATCGTTGTCGAATTTTCATTAAAGTCCTTTTAACTCCAAGGTGTCCACCAGAAGTACCGTTGTGGTAGCTTTCTAAAACGTCTTTCACTCTTTTCCTTGGGACAACAACTTGTAGGTGGACATCTTTCCCATTCGCTGACTCCCATTTCCTGCATAATACGCCATTATGCATGACCAAACTATCCCATTGCGCCCAGTAGCTTTTTGTAACTGTCCCCATCGGAGCTACTTCACACCATTTTGGTTTAGGTACGCCTGCATTAACCCAGTCAAAAATGGGCTTTATGTCGGGGTCTTCTTTTTGTGCACGTTGCATGGATTCTTCGCTCCATTCCTCGCTAACTGTTTCTGTTCGCAACCTCCTCAAGCATTCCTTGCCCTCTTGTCTAAGACAATGTTTACAGTCATCAGGGCAAGGCTTCCGAGAAGCTCCGGTGTCGATAGTAAGGTTACATGGTATTCCACCCATTTCTCCCTTGACGAACAGACTATTCCCGTCGTTGACTTGTGAGGTCACTACTGGGACATTTCGACCACCAGCCAGCACTCGTCCCTTAGTCCTGGCTCTTACTCGTTTCCCTGCTGCGGCTCTGGTCGTACAGAACCCTTATTCCTGGTCACAGGGGATTCATCTCGTTCTCTCCTGCTGCTTCTTTTCGGGCAACTAGTTTGTATATGGCCACGTTCTCCACAATGGTAACATCGTGGCCCAAACTCCCGACGAGGTGTAATCGGCTCCCTTGCAGATACCTCACGTAGCTTATACGATCTTGATGGATCTTGGCGTACAGCTTCAACTTCTAGGGCATGAGCTACGGCATCCTTAAGGCTTTCGTGGTGCCCTAGTCGTACTGCCGCCCTTACTTCCAAATCCCGGATCCCATCAACAAATGCCTGCACCAGCATGGTTTTTACTAAAGAGTCAGCTGAACGTTGGTATGCCTTTCTGACCAGCTTTTCAATTTCCAGGGCCCATTGTTGCAATGTCTCATTACGTCCCTGCGTTCTGTCTTTCAGCTGAGCTCGATAGACATGTTCTAGATGACTGTCTCCGTAACGGGCTTCTAATGCTTCTAGAAGCCGGTCATAAGTTTGTTCTTTTCCAAGAGCTTCTAGAATTGTAAGAGCCTCGTCACGAAGTGCCAGCGTCAGAGCCGTCATCGCTTGCTCCTTGCTCCAACCGTTTGCTTTGGACACGGACTCAAACTGTAGCTTGTACGCCGCCCACGAAGATGTACCATCAAAAGGAGGTGCCTTAAATTTTCCACCTCCCGGCACAGATATCTCAGGTGATATGCCGGTGGTACTGATGCCACTAGCTACTTTTAATTCAAGTTTCTGGAAGCGACGCTCGACCGCTTCCTCTACAACATGAATCTTGTTCTCCATGTCACTGAGCTTCCCTTGGACTTCGTACATTTCTTGCTTCCATTCAGTAGCAGCCTTGTGCAACTCTTGAAGAATCAATTTCGACTGATCTTCTTGTTTCCGCGACTGTTCTTCTTGTTTCCGCGACTGCTCCTTCAGGAGAATCAGAATAGTTCCGAGGTCTGCGTCTTGAGTACTCTTAGCGTGCAAGCCAGACGGACCGGGCTTAGATGCAGTATCCTCACATGCTGGAGGCTCTTCACGTACTGCAATATCCTCCTGCGCTGCAGGTTCCTCACGTGCAGTTTGGCTCCGGGTCACAACTCCTTTTGGCTCGGTCTCGTTGTCACGTGGCGTTATACCCATTTTCTATCCCGCTTCTGACACCAAATGTTACGTTCGTGGGGTGGGTTTTCTATAGAAAATGTATAAATAAGCCACTAATTAAAACTGAGACTTTAATTACTAATTAAAAGAACAAATACCAAACTAAAACACTGATCACACTCTTAACACGTCACACTGTTTCACTTTTACACTCTCAAACTCGCCGTTAGAATCGCAGTTTTCGCTCTTGATGTTATCTCTTCGCTGTCTCAATTGAAACTACTCCTTCGGCCGGGTCATACTGGGCTTTTATACAAGCCATTCAAATCTACAAAGTACGAGATAATTCGATTCTAGAAAGTTCCCGAGTCAGGTCGGTCGGTAGGGCCCGTGCGCGAACATTCTAGGGTATAGCTGTCTCTTTCTACAGGTTTCTCTTTCACACCCGTCGAGAATGTTCTCTCTATAGCTGTCTCGTTCACATCCTTCCAGAACATTCTCTCGTGCTGTCTCTATCTAATAGTGCTTTCTCTTTCACTCCTATGGGAAATTTAGCTATATACCGATTTGTACTTGAGAGGCCTGAAAGGGGTCCTGAAAACGCCTGAAAACGGGTTTTCAGGTTATTGCGCCATCGGATAGAGGGTATCCTGAAACGGCCTGAAAACATGTTTCAGGCGCCTGAAAACGACGGTATCTGGGGTGAATATTTGATTTTGTAGTATGTGAAAGAGGACCTTCTGAAACGGCCTGAAAACGCATTTCAGCCTGCTGAAAACGCTTCTAACGTGTCTAAAATCACATTTGTAGTTTTTATCATGCCACCGGCGTAACAATATAATAGATAGATACATATAGATACTTTAATACATACACAGCCATGACCAAGGAACAAATATTTGTGATAACTAAATACACAAATAATGCCCTCGCCGGGATTCGAACCCGGAACCTCCGGCTTCGTAGGCAGGGTCACCAACTAGGCTACAGAGGCTGACAATATATCAGCCAATCAATATCCACATAATATAATATAATATAATATGACATAAGCTCACCTCATCCGAGTCTGATAAATAAGACAAAATTGATTTGATCGATTGGTTCGATAAAAAATTGAAGGTGGTTAAAAGGTTTAATTGGTCAAACGAACGTGAGTAACCCGTGAAATATAATTTACTATGTTGGCGTGTTACTAGCGCGGTAGCCATGATAGAAAACGTATCTTCCGTTAACGTAGAACACCGTATCTTCAAATCCTTCAGAGAGTTAAGGCTTCATTGGGATTAGTCCAGTTTGTACGCGATATTTTCCGTAGCAAACGATATTTCGTGCCTACTTGAGTTCCACGAAAACTAATTAATACCTTCGACGAAATTAGTATTATTGGATCGGGGAAAAGTGTTTGTATTTTTTGTGATAAATTGTAATAAAATATTTAGGTATGCTTCTCGTGTTTATATCGGATTCAATTTAATACGATGATATTTGTAAACATTCCAAGATTAACACTTACTTACGATTAATATATCAATTGAACAACGTGTAAAAATTGAATTAAAAGTTCCGTGAGACATAATAACTATAAATAAATAGTGATCTTGGGACATCTTACACAAATCGACCTGGTCCCACGGTAAGCTCAATTAAGGCTTGTGATGATTAATAAATGTGCTTATGATGAGAACAGATTCTAACGAAAAGTCACATGACCATTTCCATACATTATTATGTTCACGTGACTTATCCTCCAGGTACGAGATTCGAGAGAAAAAATCACCTACAATGGAATGGAACTCATAATACATACAGAGTGAAAAAGTAGATTCACCCAAAAACCTACTTACACTAAGTGAGCTGTAACTAGGGCATCACCGCATTACACGTACGTTGCTATGGCAACGTGTTCCGTATTATCTTATTTGAATAAACCTTAGGGTTACATAAAGCTTTTCGTGAAGTTAAAACCGGCGATTGAATTAATGTATTCAAAGAGAGATTTTATAAGACCATTGACATATTGTCATGATTTTTTTGTCAGCCTCCGTAGCCTAGTTAGTATTGGTAGTGACCCTGCCTACGAAGCTGGAGGTTCCGTGTTGAAATCCCGATGAAGGCATTATTTGTGTATTCATTTAACACAAATATTTGTTCCTTGGTCGTTGTTGTGTATGTATACTACGTGCCCATGAGGAAAGGGAAAAAAATCAACAGCGAATTTCTGACCTTTGAAGTTAAAAATGTCATAAGAAGTGGTCTATTTTAAGAGAAAATGTGATTTTTTCTTAAAACCGTTTTAAACCGATTTTCTGAAACGATTTTGACACCATGTTGTCTTAGTCTTGTCACACTTCATTGACAGACATCTAATGAACAAAAAAATCTTTAATTACCTAGCAAATGTAAGAAAAAAACTTGAATGTGCATTTTTTGTGATAGTGTCATTGATAAGGTCCTTTTTTAGTGTATTAAGGCATTCAAACCATCAAAAAAAAAATAAACATAAAATTTTTTTGCAGATTTCACCAAAACTCATTTAACATTTTTTGCTTCTTTTAGTCTCAGGAATATGCTGTTAGAATTTGTCCCTTTCCTCATGGGCACCTTTATTAGTATCTAATGTGTCTACCTATTACATAATTATATCGTCGCTTGGTACCCACATTACAAGCCTTAATTGAGCTTACCGTAGGACTAGGTCGATTTATGTAAGATATCCCAAGATATTTATTATTTTTATTTATTTAATTAAAGTTAAATATACAAAGCTACACATATAGCCGCGTGGTGACGGCCATAACAAAGAATATGGGGGGGTCCACGGTGACTCGCATTACTTCGTAGCCGCTATTCATAACAATCTTGTCGTAAATTTGAAAACTTACGGTATCTATATTCAAGACTTGGTAACAATGTAACAAAGCACATTACTGCGAATCATTCACAGTGTACTTATTTCTCCAACATATTAAATTAATTGGAAAAAAATGGAAAATAGCACCGTTACTCGCGTTACATGAAATGGACACGGGGTTTTACGCCTTTTATGTTTATCGAAATCCCTTTGATTTTACAATTAATTTGTTTTAACAAAATAACAAAACAATGACACAAATAATCAAGCTTTTTTAATAGTTTAAAATTAAATTAAAGATAAACATTTATTTACATAAAACATAAAACTTTACGATCTCGCATTACGTAGATTTACTCGCATTACTTGCGACCTATAATATTTTGATATTGTTTTTTCATTTTTAACACATTTTTAATAATTTTCATTAGGATTTTGATTACAAGGCTGTAAAATCATTTTTTTTTATTTGACTAGTGAGTAAATGTGATTTTGACTAACCCTTTCGATGTCCTGTTTCATTTGGAAAGAAAACCTAATCTTTATTTCACTTTGAAAAAATTGTGTCTAAATCCGTTTCTTTACAAAGAGCTTCAATTTCGACCGAAGACTCCTTAGCTGCATCGGAAAACTGTTCCGCATTAAAAACAACCGCCTTTCTCGCCATCACTTGAAGTCTCACAGTTCTATTAAGAGACCCACCAATTCCATTGACGTTTAGCAAGCAGAAGCAAATTGACTGAAAGCAAGCATACATCTGAGTGGTGGTCCAGTGATGATAAGGCATTTTTGTCAGATTGATAAGAATCAGCTTGGTGTCTTTTAATGTATGCGTGTTCATAAAAAGTTGATGACATATCAGCCTCCGTAGCCTAGATGGTAGTGACCCTGCCTACGAAGCTGGAAGTTCCAGGTTCAAATCCTGGCGAGGGCATAATTTGTGTATTTATTTATCACAAATATTTGTTCCTTGGTCAGGGCTGTCTATGTATTTAAGTATCTATATGTATCTATCTTATTATACATCTATTATATCGTCGCTTGGTACCCACATCACAAGCCTTAATTGAGCTTTACCGTGGGACTAGGTTGATTTGTGTAAGATGTCCCAAGATATTTAAGAAGATATATTTTTTATATCCATTACATGTTTTTTATATAAATCTCATAGATCTTCAATTGTGCCCATTTCTTCTACCTTCCTCAATTTTTTCTCAACATCTTTCCATGTATACCAAGTCACTTCGTTCGCCAAATAAGCTCACACTCAAGCTGACAGAGGCGGCATCGTAACTGGATGTTGGGAACCAACTACAAAATGCATTTAAATATTTAATTAACACTTTATAGTTTTAACAACATGAGTTATCGTGACTCGCATTACGAGGACCTGAGGCCATGTATTTTCTTAAAATACTAATTTTGCGGAAAAAAAAGGTTAGAATATCACCACCTGAGCCTAATCATATACATAGTTAAATATTAGCTCGCTCTACCAAAGTATCAGCTCAGTAAATACAAATATTCGTTTTTGGCGTTACTCGCATTACTCTGCGATATGCAATTTTCATTTACATGATACATAGGTGTCTTTCGCCTTATGACGTACGTAATCAATGCAACACATGAATATTTTAATAGTTAACGTATATTTATGGGTTACTTTCCGTTTTTTTGCGTATAAACAAGTGTAAACCTCAATATTTATTACCACTTATTTAACGTTATGCTATGTTTACGCAAGCAGCATTTACAATGTCAAAAATTATGATAACCGTTGACTTATTATTGACTTAATGTTATACGATTTGTTCTTCCACCTTCATTTCTTAATTCTACATTGAAATGCATTCCGAATTCAATAGTTTTTTTTTCCTTATCATGTCCGAGTTACGTGGAACGACCCGAATACATTATTTGTAATCACCACTATTCTGGTCATAGTCGACTAAGGGTTGAAGTGTCACTAACCATTCTGTTGTTAAAAATATTGATGACAGGCATAGCAATATACCGAGGAGAAACAAGTATAGAGAATTTTCTCGGCAATTTAAATTTTACAAGCAATCAAATCATGCCAAAACCGTTGAATACAGGGTGTTTTTTATATCATTAGCCATATTGCAATATGTGTTGGGTAAAGGTGTAAATAAATATTTGGTAAAACAAAAATAATCCATTTTTCATTATAGTTTTTGTTATAGATTTTTTTTTTAAATCCCATTATCTAACGAATGTTTGGTCACTATGATCACTTGCTTACTTTGCGTACTGCCCCATCATCTCATAACTGCCAAATCAGATTGGAAAGGGTTTTTGAGTTTGCAACTTTAATTAACCCGCATAAGGTAACGAATTCAATGCGTTATAACGTACGTAACAAGTTTCCTACGCGTGGTGGGGAATGGAGGTGGAGCTTAACTTACAGGTAAATCCCACGAGACAGCATTATCAGTCTATCGCATACAGTACTAATAATGAGGGTATTTTGAGTTGCGCGCCGATCTGAGGGTAGTTTGACTCGAGCGCGTTCACGCAAGCGCACTCCTTCTTTGTTTACAGAGTGCTGTACAAATGGCACATGGCATCTTGCGATCACCCGAGCCAGCATAATTTGACCTCAAGAACGGAGTAACTTAAATGTTCCGTCATACAAACGCGTACTGGTTTACCTCAGATATCGATTCTAATGCACTCTCTAAGCAAATTGAATTGTTGATGACGACGAGCAGGTACAGGTAGGTATGCGCTTGGGCAGTTTTAATCAAATAACAATCGTGTGTGCATGTAGTTAGGACATTTTATTCATTGTTTAGTGCCGATGGTGGGGTGAGTGACGTCGGCTGATCGGTGCTTGTGATGAACTCCTGATTGGCTAAGACTTGACTACTCAAACCTGCTACCCTTTTGTCTGCCATCGAATCGCACGGATTGAAACAAACTTGCCTAGTGACCACAAATTATGTTTTTGCCGGATAAAAAATGGGAAAAAAAACTAAAAAAAAGTGTCACTTTTTTTTTCAAAAATGTTGTGTACTGGTGATCGCGAATGACATATCGAAATTTGGCTAACGATATAACAAACACCCTGTATACATTTCCCTTTCAAGGTATATTTTATGCCTTGTTTACTCAATTGTGAAATACAAGATTCTTCATTACACTGGTTTATAAATTCTTATGGAAATATTCTCAATGATAAATTTACTCTGAAATACTCGGATATTTCCGAGTATATTCCCGCAATTTGAGAATGTTCTGCAACTTGTACGAGTTCTATTCTATTCTATTCTATTCTATTCTACATTGCTAGACGGGCATCAGTGTCATCATAGTGGACACACTACTAGGATCGCCAACCCGCTTGCCCAGCGTGGCTATTTTAAGATTAGAAAATTTGCGGTTCAATTGTATTACTGCCGTCACCACATGCCGTGTGTTTACCCTATTTTTGTTACACCTTTTGTAATATCGACTTTTTCGCATGTCAACCATTTGACCCTCACTGTCAGCTGCCAGTAAAGCGTCAGATTCTGTCAGTGGCTTCACGGCGTATTAGTTCAGTGTCCGAGGTGGAGAAGGGTTCAAGGGCCGCGTGAACTTGGAATATAGGTGTTAAGATAGTGATGTGTAAGATCTAGTATCGATAACCTCCTAGGATTCAACTGATGGTAACATAAGAAGGAGACCATACATGGCATACATACTTGACACTAAAAAATGCAAAAAAGAAACCTTATGTAGAAAAGGTATTAAGTACCTACAAGATTAGAGCACATTATCATTTTATGATGAGTTGTGACGAAAAACGAAGTATAAAAAAGTTTAATTATTCTTCAAAATCTTTTACAGGACTCAGCAAAGGGAAACAAGAAAGGTAGGCAAATATATGCACAAAAAGTGACACTTTTTTGTACTCGGTCTGAAATTATTTTATATAGTACCTACAGTCAAAATTGTATCATAAATAAGCTACAATTTCAATGCAGGTACTTAGAGCTATCGAGAAAAAAAGTTAAATAAGTCTGTGACATTAAGTTATTCCGTATTAATATTTATCGATATTCCCTACTACGAGTAATCAATGCAGGTACAGTCGCCATCACATATATCGTAGCTCCCGAAGCGTTCAAAAATATCTGAACACACCATTATTGCCATAACAATAGAGGAGATATATCTGATGGTGACTGTAATTTTAAAAATTAATGCTTCATGAAACAAGA
Organism: Thaumatotibia leucotreta; assembly: GCA_025490895.1. NCBI lineage: Eukaryota > Metazoa > Arthropoda > Insecta > Lepidoptera > Tortricidae > Thaumatotibia > Thaumatotibia leucotreta. The sequence continues at coordinate 253,920 of JALPQI010030267.1, read as the reverse complement.
ACCTCAACAATTCGCCATTAGTCAAAAAATATTACTCTCTAAATTGAGACATTATACCTCAATAGCATCTTAATTCACTTTATTGCGGCAATGCCGAGTGAAATAATTCTCCATTCCTTCTGAATTACCTTCTCCCCGTTATATTAATATAAGGGTGAAAGAAAATCTCAGTAACAATTACTTTTATATATTTTTATGGCCTCAATACCCTTACTATTAGCTCGAAGGTTCATGTTTATAGAATAGTCGATATTTACCACCGGGAACTCCCGAGGGGAGTTCTCTGTGGGAGGTCTACGTATTTCGCTACAAAGCGGAAAAATCACGGGATCGGCTACGAGCGTAGCGCGTATCACTCGTTGGCAATGAAAGTGTAAACTAAGCACTAGTAAAAAGCACATTTTTGCCCTTGGCGCAAGGGGGTGTCACTCCGCGATTCCGTCGCGCGGCTACAAGTACATGCAGAGCGCCCCGTCTCCGTGGTCTATTCAATGGTTGGCGCACGCTGTCTCGAAACTCGAAACGCACGTTTAAATTTACAACGCTGGCTAGTATCGCGATATATCGCTTGTAAAATATTAGGATTATTTTATACATGTGCATCTTGATTTAAAATGCCGAAAATACACTGCATAGCAGCAGATAGCAATAATACTAAATAATGTTAAGTAATTTTCATGACTCGTTTTTCGCACTGCCGATGCGTCAGAGAGATACTAAAAAGTAAGGAACATACTTATTACCTACTTTCGCAGTAAATTAAATTCTCAAAAACTCAAGTCAATTACGACAAAATGGTTTATATTTCGACAAATTTGTCAGTAAAAAAGCGGCACATTTAAATAATGTAAAAAACTTCGTTCTCTCATACCTATTTATTACCTACTATTATTGAATTTCGCGCCTTTTGTCCTAACATATTGTTTGGTTGTCCGACTTTATTTCCATAATATCAAATATATATAAGACAAAATGCCGTGTTTGTTACGTCTGCCTTACGATTGTGATTAAACCATTACTTACTTATGCTGTTTTTGTAATGAATGCGTAGGAACCTAACTTAATTCTTTCTTTTTAATTGCATTAAGCAGACATATTAATTTCTGCACAACTCACATACTGTCTACAGTTATTTTTGGCATGTTCGTGTTATTATCAGGATTATTCGGATGGATATTCACCTAAAGTTAGCAAAGTCGTTCTGCTATCTCACTCACACCTCAAACAATGCCGCCCGGGCACACGCGGCTGAAGCACAAAGAAGGTGCCGCCAAAGTTGAGACAAATATTTTTGAATCACGTGTATGGAATGTGTAGGTAAAATAGGTAAATCCTAGCAATTTAACGCCGTAGATGTCATTGCAGTAATGTTATTATCAGACGCCTCATAGCGCAGTTCGTTATTTTATTTGTTTTCATTCATTGACAATGACAACCCTGTGTTCGACAGCGTGCGGCTTATAAAGTGGATAATTTCAACCTTTCCGCGACGCAATACGGCCCATTACAGCTGCTCGCGTCGCCTCGCGCGCGGTTTTCTTTGGTAATAATAATTGTGTAGGCACATAAAAAGCCGGCATTTGTGAACATCAAAGCAGTGAGGCTTCTGTACTTTATATATTCTGTGCTTGGCGTCCGGGCTTTGTTTATAAATAAAATCAAAGCAAAACAATTCTTTATTCAAGTAGGCATAGCAGCAAGTACTTTTGCGAGCGAGTGAATAGTGAGTACAAGCTTGTTGTTACAATACCTATATGAAATCTAATAAATGAGTAGATGTAATTGTCATCATCACTTGGTAACTAATGTCCGATTCCCACTTACTCATCACGTGCCTGCTATACGACCACATCTCAAAATGGAACTGTGTGGTAAAAGTGATTATATTTTCCTGCAATATAGCGTTATCTTTCATAAATTATGATTTGTAATGTGGCCGTATAGCAGGCAAGCGACGAACTACTATTTACTAACTTTAAATGAGCTTATATATTAGCAATTGAATAACGGCATAAATCAATTTATGTCGAAATATCACGAGAATATGTTGGAGAAAAATCAATGGTGATACTCGTCCAGCTATCAGCTATCACCACCGGGGGAATATCACCGTATCTCTTTTTGTTACACGGGAGTGTGTATATTTTGTTCGTGTTTATATCGTGTTCATAGCTGTAGCTCGCGGTGAGTCTAAGTGCCATATGTCTTAAATCACAATCGCACGTGGTAAAGGTACGCGGGCTATAATGCATTAGAACCGAAGGCGAATACATTTGGAAAATATTTTTTGCTTAAAGAATATTATGATTCTATTTCTCTGATGTGTCAGATTCCGGTAAGAGAATTTTTCTTGTTTATCAAGAGTTATGGATGTTTCTATATTGCCGAGTAGACAAGGGTTCTGTTTTTAAGGTTCTGTGCCCGAGTTCCTGCTACTGACTTACCTGTACGTGTACACCCGACCAATTGAAAGGATAATATTAAACGTAAATTTGAGTCAAAATTCTTTTCATTGTCTTATTTTGTGCCCCTAAAAAACGTGACGGAGTTGTGACATGATTTTTATATGAGATAATGTTTTGTTTCCAATTTCTGATGTATGGATTAAAATCTAGCGTGAAAATGAAATACAAGTACATCGGATTTCTTTTATATACTGAGTCGAAACAGCAACTAAAAGCGTGACAGAGTGGTATGAAACAAGACAACGGAAAGAATTTGGACCCGTTTACACGATTAAGACCCGTTTATGTCGTTAAAATATGAGTGATAATCGTGAAAGTTTAAATCAATATATAATAAACTCCATTTACTTTAAATTCCCCAGACGATAATAGGCTGTTAACACAGCGGTTTCGAGAGCATTTTAGTCGACTAAAGTACATTATTTAAAGCCTCTTATAAGCCTTGAAGCTTTAGTAAGATCCCAATAATTAAGGTATTTTGCTTTAAAATGTGGCGTCGGCAATTAACGTCTTATTTGAAATAATCATTCTGAAATATTAATTTTGAAAGTTATTAGTAACCTGATTTTTTTAATGTTTATACAGGTTCACAAAATAGTACATTACGACACAAGTGCAAAAAACATGTTTAAAACCATCTCCCCAACCAACTCCCTATACGGTCGTGTTTTAAACCATCGCCACTCGTTTCGAATTTCCTTTTTGCATGTGTCTCGTACGACGTTTTTAAGTACAGATGACCCGCCGAAGTTTTGGACCTGACGTAAAATGACCCACTTCTCGCACTAGAGCCTAAAAAAGCCACCATCTGTACTAAAAAACCTTTTTAGATATGAACCTTACAGGAAAGGTGGCTCGAAATTCGTTCGTTACACAAAACGTGATTCGTCGAAATTCGTTGATTTCGTAGAGTGGGGGATAGAATGAGCGAATGCTCGTTTGGTCTAAATGCACCTTGAGGAGTACGATTGTAAGTTTGGTGACATTACTTTCATGCGCAAGAAATAAAAGAACAAATCGGTAGTAATTTCGTCATCATCACATCAGCCGAAAGACGTCTACTGCTGAACATAAGCCTCCCCCAAAGATTGCTGCAATGACCGGTCCTGCGCAGGTCATCAATCCACCTTCTGGGGGGCCGACTCTACTCGAGAACCTTTTTTCCCCAATATCATCCGGTGTTACGACATGTATTTTCTTAATAAGTTTTGTAAGAAGACCTATTACTATTGATAAATGTTCCAATAGTTGGATCTCATAAGAAGATTTCAAGAAATTTAAATTAATTACATTTACTCCATAGTTGCATCAATCTCTCTAAAATGAACCAACCCTAACCAAATTATACCGAAACAGACAGAACATAAAACTCCTATACAGCTATACAGCTTTAAAATAACATCATTAATTAATCATCCACCGTCAATCCAACTCATGCTCGTAATTACGAAGCGAAAACATTACATGTTGTTTCAGTCTAGCGGCCATATTGGATTCCGACTCGAAAATATCTACACTATATGACGCTTATTACTATAACATACGGTGCATAATACTGTATTTTATTCTGACACGCTTCAACTCAAAAATATATACACTATGTAATGCTTATTGCAGGTGATATAAGGTCCAAAATGGTGTTTTTATTTTTGAATGATTCACATTCACAAGGTTGTTACTCGAAAATGCGGTATCTGCATGTAAAATGATGTACGGCTTTTGGGTTTGTTAGAAGGGACACGGAATACTGCATTTGTTAATAACTGGTAGTTATTAAATGGCAATTATACTCATTGAGGTACATGTATACTTATTAACCTACAGCACAAATTGGTCATGCAAGTGTTTGTAAAAATTCCTTATTGCGACAACGTAAAGGCTTTTGACGATTCCATTTGCTTACTTACTTTTGCTGACTGTACAAAAAGCCGATAATGCCGACGAAATAATTTAAGCAGGATGCATAGTGTAGGCTGCGCTAAGCTGACAGTAAGCTGTATTGTAGCTGTAAAAGTATTCAATAGTTCTGTTTAGTACCTTTATCCTCCTGCGGTCCATGGTCCTAATACTAGTACATATTAAATACGATCAAATTTAAATTCCATGCAATTAAAACAGACTAGCAATTGTTTTGTCTCGTAATTACAAACCAAAAGCAACTTAATTCCTGCCGAGTAGGTAAAAATTTCAACGTCGATTTCTCTTGTATGATGGGCTTTAGGCCCCACAACTGTGAATGACGAATACGAATTTTGTTTCCAATTTTATTTGATCCCGATCTAGTCTAGCTTTAGAGGATGGCTGATAACAAATAACTGAGTTTCCGACAACATTGTTTCATGCATCCGAACTTGGTACAGCATGCCAAGCTGACTAAAAAGCTGTATAAGGGATAATAGTACTATATAATAGCTGAATAATTATGAATAAAAGAAAATATTGTTCTTTAAGGGGAAAATATAATTATTATATCTGCGATGCCAATGTTTACGGCGACAAACAAAATTGTAAGATATATTACAAGCTCAATGCGCAAATAAAAAGGCTTCTAAAGGCTACGAATCCAATTAAATAGGGCTGCAAGTTAATTTTACTGCTAGTTTTACGACCGGGCGGCATATCTACGTTTACGGCTGTTTTACGTAATGAGGGGTAGTACTCAGTAGGTAAATTGTGTTGCGTGATTTATTATTTTACAACAAATATGAGGCAAGTTGAAGCCAACATTTCAACCACGTCTGTGATTCTCGTACAGTTCAAGGAAATTTTAATTAAAATCACTTCTGATTTAAATTTAATTATGCGTTTATTAACGTGAAAAAAGGATGAATAAATTCCAAGTAAAACTCACGTGTTTATCATAGAGAAGTAACCTAATACTTATAAATCTAATAATCAACGCACATATCAATCACTAACTTATTTAATTAGAGGTTCGTAATATTAGTAATTAATAAAATATCACTAGAAAACAGTACCTACCCATACCATGCGGTCTCTATTCTTACAACGTTTGAACGTATTAGAACTATACTCGTATTTATTTTTAGCAGGTAATTTATTTCTTAGTTATGTATGTATGATTTATAACATTATATACAGAGTGTCCCATAAATAATGGCTCACCCTGACACACGAGGTAGGTCGACCCAAGAGGTACCTAACCAACATAACATGACCTTATATTGATTTAAACTTTCACGATTATCACTCATATTTTAAAGACAAACGGGTATTTTTAATCGCGTAAAGTAGGATAACATGACCCTAGTAAAAATTGGACGGTTTTCGAGATATTGCTAATTTTACGATTTTTTTCAAACTTACCCTCTTTTTTACACGTTTACTGAGGTCGTGTTATGTTGGTTAGGTACCTCTTGGGTCGACTTACCTCGGGTGTCAGGGTGATCTATTATTTATGGGACAGCCTGTATTTGACACTCTGTGGTATTCCAAATTCTACCTGATTTTATCTACACGGATAAATCGTATACCGATCGGCAGTATAAAGCGAAAAAATTGTAAACAAATATTGCAGACCTTACTTTTATTTTGCTGACATTGATTTTTTTTTCCCTTTCCTCATGTGCACATTGTATCATAATCTTAATTCCTCGTGTAGTATACAGTGCCCCAACATGTAGTAGGGGTCCAAGATATTAATAATTATAACGTGGCTTAATCGCGTATAAAATACTTGAAATTGCCTTAGATGATTCAGGCGTGACAACCCTACGCGGGGTTGCCACGGAATTTAATTATTGGCGAAAATCTCTTGATAATTAATGAGGTGTGAAAATGGCGGGTTTAAATCGTTATCGGAATTACAAATAAATATGAAGACAATCTTAAGGTGGGTTTACCTACATGAAACGAGCAAATGCTCATTCTATCCTTCACTCTACGAAATCAAGGAATTTCGACGAATTACGTTTTGTGTAACGAACGAATTTCGTAAAGTGGGGGATAAAATGAGCATTCACTCGTTTGGTGTAAACTCACCTTTACACAAATTGCCCTAGTCCTATGGCAAGCACATAAACTCTTAACTTGGCAGTGTATCTTAAAAGATACACAAACGTATCTACTTAGCGTGTCAAATGAACTCAGTGAAATCCACTGAGTTGTCCGTCTTTAATCGCAGCTTGCAGCTTTCGGGCGTCAAATTTTGTAAGTTGAAGTGAACAAAAACATTAATAATGCCTCCTTATTTAAGTAATATTAATTGCAACAACACAAAAAAATATGAATACTCAAGGGCCTTAGACATATTTGAAATCATAGGCAAGTAACAACTTCAGTACAAAATCTGACACGCTCGGCAGCCATACAAATGTTTCCCTTGTTTCTTCTATCCAAATCTAATTCTGTGGGGTCTACATAGCGGCGAAGAGGCTAGAACGCACGATTTTTTTTAAATTGTGCCAATTTTAGGATTAATACTTGTGTTGTGGGTACTAGACACAGATATGTAGAATAGATATCTGCCTATACAGTTCGAGAGTAGAAAAAAAATGAAAGCAAACTTGCATTATTTCACAATCACGAACTTTCGGAACACAATCTTGGTTTTGGGTCATTTGCAGAAAAAGTGTACCTTTTATTTTTTTTATGCGATCATGGACTGTAATACACCATTTTACTTGGCATCGTGCGTACTTTTCAGTTATGAAACGTATTTTTACACGAAATAACCGCCGTGTGGCAGCTAGGAGTGGTGCCGTTCACTGATAATAATAAAGCCCTTGAATCTGCGGCAAGTGTTTCCGAAGGGCTCCCAAATAGGACAAGATAAGATAAGATCAATGACACACGTTGACAATAAAGGGAGTGATCGGTATCTTTCGGGTTTTCCTTTTATTTAGCTCCTGGTATATTATTTAGTTATACACTGTACGTATAATACAGAGGACAAAGGAAAATTAGGTGTAGGTATATAAAATGCTCAAAAATATGTCCCAGTGCACTTTAGGGCATTTATCCGAGCGTTTCAACCGCCTTGACTTTGGTGGCGACATTATTACCCGATTTCCGTGGGTATTTCATTTTTTTTTGATATACGTAGTGGTAGTTGTCAACTACGTCTACCAATATATCCAAAAATTCTTGCATCTCTCACAGGATTCGTGTGATAAGACTGCCACCGAAGTCACGGCGGTTGAAACGCTCGGAGAAATGCACTTCAATTCTGTGTAATAAGATCTTCATAACATATTTAGAAGAGTATACTTACGATACAAATTCTTGTGCTGTGTTTCGGTTTGGGGGTAAGATAGCCGGTGTAATTACTGGCATAGATAGAGGTAATCCATCTAAGTCCTCAAGGTAGGCAGTGCATAGGCGATTTTTTTATCACTATGTCCATCCCAACTAGCAAAACAGTCATATAACATCGAGCTTACTCAGCTAATAAGTCGTATAAAAGTCATATAAACGCAAATTACACAGTACCTGTCGTATAAAGCCAACTTATACAGCAATAGCATAATAGTCGTATAAGATGTCATATACACGTTTATACGACTTTCTTATATGACTTAAGAGTCATATAAGAAGTTGCTGAAAAAGACACATTTATAAAACGCTTATATGACTTTTTTGCCTAGTAGCAAAAACTTATATGGCTGACTTATGACTTGTGAGAAAAAGTCGAGTAAACGTAACGCAGTTGCTATTATATGACTATTGCAAATGAAGTCATATAATAGCTAATTATATATCTTGTTTTATAAAAGTGTTTTATTCAGCATCTCGACATCTTTTATGACTAAAGAGTCATATAAGATTAATGCTGAGTAACCTGCTTTTACATGACGCTTACTTGACTATTTGTCGAATAATTACATCTTATATGACCTATGCTCGAGTAAATGGAAAAATAATTGCTATTATAAAACTTTTTGGTTTCAGCTGTTACTTTTATATGATTAACGTATCTACCTGTAGGTGTCATGGCGCTTAAACCACTAAACTTGCTATATAAGAACTAATACGAAGCAGTTATGTGATATGTTAATCGTATACATGTCATATAGTAGTTTCCTTCGTAATAATCAAAAATATTTATTTAATTTATATTGTAATAACTAATAATTAAAGTGGCGCGTTCATTATTTACTACTAAATATAGTATACTTTATCAGTAAAGTGGTATTCGCAATACATTTTCACCATTAGGTAGAATTTATAATGCCAATTATAACATGGTCATATATTACTTAGATAGCTCTGTCAAAATATACTCAACGGCATTAAGTGATTTAATTTTGTTTACACCAGCTAGCACTAACAAAATTATATGCACGAGCAAGTTGTCAATCCGTCTTCTGTTTAGTTTCGCTGGACACTTTTATTCCACAAATTTGGCATATAAGTAGCAATTATATGATCAATAAATAACTAACTCAACGGTTATATGGCTCTTATATGATTAAAAGTCATATTAAAGCTATATAAGTGGCTATTATACAGCTAGTTAGCTATAAAGTGATCACGGCGATGATTATTACATGACTAATAAGTGGTGGCAGTTTCAGTTAAATGGCTTTTATATGGCTAAAAAGCTGAGTAATATGGGCCCAAATCGCGTTATATAAACGTAATTATTACGTTTTTATGACCAATTTCATAAGCTAAAAGCCTGAATATGTTACGTTTCCGCGACGATTATATGACGAAATTTTGCTAGTTGGGATGGGCCTTAGTTCCTGCTTTCCATCAGGTGGGCTGAAAGCTCAGTTATCTACCATCCTAACATAAAAAAAATAATAAAAGGTCCATATTAGCAAACTTGCACATATTTCCGTGGGTGTCACATTCTCGTTTAAAAATAACCGTGGAAAAATGACATTCTAAAGTCTAAAAATACTCGTAGAGCCATATTTCAAGTAAAAAATCCTCCATTATCTAAATAACAACTGCCAGGTAACTTTTTCCATAAATACTTTCACCGGAAATAGACTTTTCTGAACAAATAAGAACACGCGCTACCTAAATCTGCATTTGGTATGTAAAAATCTTGGTAATATAAAACGCCGTACCTATAAGTATATAAAGTATGTTACCTTCGCGCGGGCATTTATTAACACGGGTAAATATATACATCACTATCGCTACGAATCGTTTTCAGGGTATTCGAATTTTGTTTAAACAAACTGAACTACAAATACGTACAAAATAACTTTAAAATACGGAGCTACAATAGGGAGCGTAAGAACAGTGAAAGAGCTGGAAAATCCAGGACGTATCCAGACTAGGCTATGATAGTTCATCATCATTATTCTCACGTCACGTCCACTGCTGGCAATAGGCTTTTCCTAGAGAACACCATATTGACCAATTTAGTTATATACTGCTCTAAAAAAATACAAGTTTACCTTCCAGTGAGATCAGAGAACAGTCAAGTGCAAAATAAGTATCGAAAGAATCCGCTCATAAATATGTTACGACGTTCTTATTACACAGAATTAGAGTGCACTGGGACATGTTTTTGAAAATTTTTGTGTACACCTTATTTTGTCTTTGACTGAACAAAATATCAATCTAAGCGTTCACGTCACGAACGAAACGCAACCGATAACCGATTTGTCGCGCTAATAAAAAACAGTGGCAAAATAGAGAAAACTACTCTACACTACTGCGCACTCAGTAGGTCTACAGATTTTAATCAGTTCATCCTGCAGGCCCTGCCAAGATGCCATTGTTCAATCGTATAGGATTAGCTATAAGTCACGTGACCATAATAATGTATGAAAATGGTCACGTGATTTTTCGTTCGAATCTGTCATTTTTATACATTTATTACTTATCGCTTATCGTATCCGATTGCAGAATGGCCTCTTGGCTAGGCCTCCTGATCTGAGTTGGACGATGATGATCGAACTATTTACATAAAAGCCCACATTCCGGTAACGGGGTTCTGCCTTTTCTCCGAACTTTTTTTGTCCGAATTTCATTTGCCAACCAACATTTCGCCGATGGTTCACTTTGACAACCAACAATTAGCAAATTTTTGTATGACAACGTTTCATTTGGCAGAATTATTATAAAACGGATTATTGTAATGACACAATGCTTTTAGCATACTGATCATTTGTCAAACCTTTCACTAGGCCTAACAACTATTACACGAATAACGTTTCACCAGTGTTTGAACTTGGTAAACAATGCATATTTAAACCGTTTTTTAAAATGATGATTGCTCATGTACTTGTCTAGACAAATATGAAGCTAATTAGTTAAAAATAACCATAGTCAAAAAATATATGCAGATTTCTGACTTCTCTAAGAAACTAGAAAAACATACCGATAAAAAAACATTTCACAGAGTCCTGTTAGGTACGACGACGAGCGAAGCGAGGAGGAGTGTTAGGTGAAACTGCGACCATACAGCGCCGACTCCAGCGACGACAGCCAGAACCGACTCTTTTGTTATTCCCTCGGCATTGCGTTCCCTCATCAGTTTCATCTAAATTACTATTTAGAACTCGACTTTTCATTGTTTATCAACTTTAATATAAAACCCCGTGTAAGCTGTTATTAAAAAAACATAAACATACCTATATATAATTCGCCCCAAACTATACCCAAAAACATTGGTAATTATTTAGTTAACTAAATGCCAACTAAACCCTAAACCGCTTGAAAATATGTATTATGAAAAGTTCCAATTAAAAACCAAGCCCAAAGATAGAATTGCCAACCATTTAGTTGGGAAATGAAACGATTTCATAAGATTCAATTGGAACATGATCTTTCGGCGAAATGACTTTATGCGAAAAATTGGTTGCGATGTAATATTCGTACAAACAATTTTCGAAGATGATTTAGAGAACCGTAAATTCACTCGAGTGACTGGGGAACATTAATTTTTGTTCAATTAAGGTTGGTAAAACTGATTCAGTGTAAATTGTGTGCTGAATAAGAGTTTTTGCAATAGAAAACGAGATGTTTTTAGACGACGGAGATATACCCACAGTGATTGGATATAAACTGTAAGACATATTTAATATCTTGTGCATCAAGGGAGGTAAGTACGGAATTACTAACGAGAGTCTTAGAAGCTTTTAATGACTCGAGTTAGTATTCCGCTTACCGACCGTGATGCATACAATGTCTTTCATCACACTTGCGGACAGAATAATAAGATTTAAGACAAAATATTATTCTATGGCGTACTGACATTTCTATTACTCCCTAGAGAATTTCACTTTTTTATTACCTCCGCTACGCATACGCATGCAAGCAATACGAGTAGGTAGCGCGCTTAGACAGCAAGTGTGATGAAAAATATCTTACGCATCGAGGGAGGTAAGTACGGAATTACTAACGAGAGTCTTAGAAGCTTTTAATGACTCGAGTTAGTATTCCGCTTACCGATCGTGATGCATACAATGTATTGAATCACACTTGCGAACAGAAAAATAAGTTTTACGACAAAATATAATTCTATGGCGTACTGACATTTCTATTACTCCCTAGAGAATTTCACTTTTTTATTACCTCCGCTACGCAGTACGCATGCAAGCAATAGCGCGCTTAGGCAGCAAGTGTGATGTAAACAATTAAACGTTAGATGTCATTATGCCAAAGAAAAAACTAACTAACTTTTACCAATTTTTTTTGAACCCATGTCCTCAGCTTCAGCAGCTGATGCCTAAACCACTCGGCCACTGTAGGCATCATCAATATCATCATGGCATGGGGGAGGCCTATCTTATGTCCATTGTCCAGCAGTAGACGTCTTTCGGCTGAAATGATAATGATGATGATTTTATAATACCCGCTACTACATCACAGCCTATGATAGTCCACTGCTGGACGTAGGCCTCTACTATTAACTATGCGTATGCGCATTAGGAGGTAAATACCTATAATCGCCACGCTGGGCAAGCGAATGTGTCCACTATGATGGACGCTGCTGCCCATCATCAATCTCTTATCAAATAATAGTCAGTGACACTTTAATCCCTTAGTCAACTCTTACGACACCCGCAGGAGGATTTGGAGTGGTGACAATTTATTTATTTATTGAAACAAAAGTTTACACGACATTGCAGTTTTCACTAATGCGTCATGATTGTCATGAAACTAAAATTAAAAGAGATAAAAGTACATATTCTAAACAAACATTAACTAGATTTAGATGACATAACAGCGTGGCTCTGTCCAGTCATCGGAACCGGCGTATAGTTCGGCAGATTGCCCCGGAACCGCCGAAACACAACGCCCTTCGGCCAGAATTCTGCACTCGCGATGGTGTCCTGCAACGGGCGCGGCACGCGCACCACAAACGAGCTGAAGTGCACGTAGTGGTGGCAAATGTATTCTTACTGCCGCCATCACACGGTCAACCCGCTGTGGTTTCGAAAATGTTTCATATTTATAATATTCAAATATATACAGGGATAATATAACGGGACTCACGGGCCACACATGTGATCCGGTCCGGCCGGATTTGGGTCCAGTCCCGGGCGGGAATTGATTGTTTGCCTTTTGCATTTGATGGCAAACATTTGTGAGGCTTTCATAGGTAGTAATTGCGGCTTAGGACAAGCGAACAACATGTTTAATCTTTTATTGTTTGAAATTGAAATTGCGGGTAGCTAAATATGTCAATATTGTCAATATTAGCTGCTTAAGACGTTTTTAACTGAGGCCCTAATAATATAAGAACAATCGCCAATTAGAAAAAATTAAAAACCGACTAACCGATTTCTCTAAGATCCCCGATTTGTTTCCATCATTTGTTTCCTCAAATCCTACTTTTTGAATGCTAATTCCAAAACACAGTTTCGGTATCACAAGAGAACACGCAAAGGCAATCACCAACTCAGATTCGTGACTTAGAAGTCTCCATAAACAATCTACAAGTTGAGCTTCATCAATCATTGGATGAGATTGTACGATTAAATGAATGTATTTGTGATCTAGAAAAACAAATCAAAGAAAACCCTACGACTCCCGCAGAGGAAGTGCGAGATATCGGTTCTGTCAATGTCATATATCAAGACACTTCTCATAATTTATCTCATAACAGTGAGGATGAAGATATGAAATTAAGTAGTAGTAGTAGACGGAACATATATATATTTGGGAGTCAACAGTGTAAGGGACTAGCTTCACAGCTATGCTATTCCAGGTACTCTAGCAAATATGAAAAATATAATGTGTCTGCTGTGTGTAAGCCCATGGCTTCAGCCAAGGAAATTTTAGAAGAGTGCTACAAAATTCAAGTGAAGACTGACGATTATGTCATACTATGTGTAGGTGAAAATGATTGTAACTGTTTTGATTTGGAATTTGAACTATATTCAGCACTTAAAAAGATAAACTTGTGTAATGTAATTATTATTCCTGTAATAGACAATAGGCACTTGAATCCGAAAATGATAAATAACAAACTTAAATTTGCTTGTCAAAATTTGAAGAACTGTGCTTTTATCGATGGACTAATGATTTGTCAGGTGCCTACTGTATACTTGAAACGCCTTTGTAAGCGTATTAATTTTGTTATAGACTCTTACGATTATGATAAAAAATACTTAAAAAGATGTTGCATCAAAGGTGATAATCGTACATATAAATCTGACCATGTTATAAGGTACTATTCCTTACTATTTCCCAACCATACCTAAAGTAGTAGATGTGTCTAACAAGGGATTTTTTCGTGTCTGATCCCAATATAGATGAAGTTGGCATTTTACACCAAAATATACAAGGTATTCAAAACAAATTAAGTTTATTAGAGATATGCATTAATGAATTTGTAGAAGAAAGAGTCGGTTTAGATGTTTTATGTTTCTCTGAAACTTTTATAAAACGCGGCAGTGAAAAAAATGTATCTCTTAAAGGTTTTAAATTAGCCGCTTCCTTTTGTAGAGCCAACAAAAAGAGAGGTGGTGTGTGTATTTTAGTACGGTCACATCTTGATTATAAACCTATGCAAATCTGTAATGAGCTTTCTAAGGAAAAGACATTTGAATGTTGCGGTATAGAGATACCAAGTATGAGTTGTATAATTATATGTTTATATCGTATTCCAGTAAACACAAATAAGAATCTTCATGTATTCTATGATAGTTTAGAGACTTTACTACATAAATGTTCACAGAAGAAGAAAATAATAATTACTGGTGACCTTAACATTAATATCCTCAAGGACGATGGTCCTACGAATTGTTTAAAAGATTTGCTACATAATTATAATTTAAAAATAGATATTAATGTACCTACCAGAATCAATTCATGTCTTGGTCTGTTCGCTAGCAATATTGATGATGCCAAAGGCGAAGTATATACCCGACATCTTTCCGATCATGACACCTGTCAGATTTTAAAATTTGTTGTACAGAATAAGAAACCTATCGTAAGCTATTGGTATAAAACTATTAAAGACTACAGCCCTGAGAACATTTGTAAATTTGTGAATTGTTTGCAAAATCGTACGTGGAATGAAGTTATTAAGGAACCTGATTTCGACAAGGCCTTTTCTATGTTCTACGATGATCTTTGTCTGTTTTACGAGTTGTGTTTCCCGACAATAAAAGTAAAGATTAAGACAGGCAGTTCTAAGCCAAAATGGATAACTAAAGGAATAAAAACATCCTGCAGGCAAAAAAGATTTCTACGAACACAGTCTTATATAGTAGACCCAAAAACGGAGCAGGCAAAGTCGCGTTATTCTCATTATAATAAATTATTGAAAAAATGTATTGTACAGGCTCAGAAGAATGTGAATTTTAAATATGTTGCTTCCGCAAAAAATAAGTGTTAGGCAGCCTGGGATATTATTAAAGATAAACACGACGATATTAAAGTTGTAGAATGCATAGAGTCTATTACAGAATGGGGAAAAGCTTTTATAGTTCAGAAAAGATGTGTACGCGCAGTGTGCGGTGTTGGCCCCTTAGTCTCGTGTGAACCACTTTTTAAACGGCTTAATATTCTAACTCTAACAAGCACTTTCATACTTGAGCATGCAAAGTTTGTAAGGGATAATCCGGAGTGGTTTTCCAAACCAGTTCAAAATTCAAATTTGCGTACGAGAGATTTATTTCGAGTAATAAAACCAGCCTCAAATTCCGCCTTGCATAGCAAAAACTGTTACATAATGTCTGTAAAAATATATAATCATATACCTTTGGAATTTAGACAGTTGCCTCACAAATTGTTTGTACCAAAGTTTCGTGCCTGGCTCAAGGAGAAGTGTTTTTACAGCATCAAAGAATATTTTGACAGTTGAAACATCTGGCTTTAATTTCAATTTCTTTTTAATCATTTTAATTGCTTGTGTACTGCCTTAATAATTTATTTTAGCTATTTTTAAATGATATTAAGTTGACATACACAATATTTAAGTTGACATACACAATTTATTTTTTTTATTATATTATTATTTATTTTCAATCATGTTTTTATACGATGTGATATGTGTTGTGTGATAGTTCAATTATTTATGGTTTAGTTGTTATTGTAATGAAGCTTTAATTGTAATTTTTGACATTATTTTTATTATGTTTTAAATTTAAACGATAATTAGGTAAACAATATTTTTCTATTAAGATGTCGATGTGTGTATACTATGAAAATTTTGCATGCCATTATAATGGTGAATTGTGCTGAACTGTATTACCTGTTTTTATGTCATCTGCATTTCTTTGTAATTACCATAATTCTAAGCAAATAAAAATATGACTATGACTATGACTATGACTAATTCTTGTAAATTAATGAAACCAAAAGCGCCATACATGTACCTATAACATTTGAACTTGAAGAGATCCCTCGATTTCTCCAAGATCCCATCATCAGACCAAAAGTTGGTGCCAACGGGACCATCTCGGGGTAATACACGTTCGATCACAAAAAGAAATTTAAAAATTGGTTCACGAGTCTCGGAGATATCAGGTAACATACATACGACAAAAAAAGTCAGTCGAATTGAGAACCTCCTCCTTTTTTTGAAGTCGGTTAAAAATTTCAAAATTAGAGGCCACTGCATAGCCAAGATGCTATTCGGCAATCGATTAATTGAGAATGACATTTTGGTATTGCCATCTTGCATATCAAGTATGAAACTATCGTCAATGTCGTGTATAGTTGCCGATTTCTAAGAATGAACTTTTGACAGTTAAACATTAATCCTTATAAATATGAGGGTAAGACTCACCATTTTTCCGATAGTCTTAACGTCATATACAGTGTGTGTCTATGATACTGGCTTTTATCGAAACCGACGAATGCGATGCAGATTTCTAGCCAAACCATTGAACATCATTCGATTCAAAATGCAAATTTTAAAGGTAATTAACTTTCTAAGAAAAGTTAATTGAGAAGCAATGTACTTCAAAATGAATCCTTAATTTGCCCTTGACAATCACAGATCGCAGCCGCTCGCAACATTTGACAACTAAGCAGTACACGCGTTACATTTATCGTTTGGAGGAAATAAAATTAATTGTACGGTGAATTTAATTATTTGTCAAATGTTAGTACTTGAAAACGATTGCTAGTAATGCGTATTATTACCCATTTTTGCAAAACCCCGGGTCATGGAAACACACTGTATAAGGCCCATTTCTAAACTGTCAAATGTTCATTCTTAGAAATCGGCAACTATAATGACCAAGCTCCAATCCTAAAGATAATATTTTCAATGGCAACTTATGAGGATAAATATTCTCATAAAAAAAGAATAAACTTTTAAAAGGAAGCCAATTTTCTCTTCAAATCGGGTCTTGCATTTTGTGCTACGCAAAACATTACTATTCATTTACATACATTGCTATTGTTGTGTTTTAACTAAAATACAAGAATTCAACATGTTGCCCTAAGAAAATAGACAGTATCTGCGGTCCAAAAGCCTCATTTCTTTTTCATTACTCAGGCAGTATCTCAATTGGCTCATCCCCCCGGGATAAGCGGGATGATCCCACGGGATGGGGCAAATTGGCACAGAAAGTTCCCGGAAAGACACACGATCTGAAGGCCTACGACAAAATCGTAGCACCTATCTCTGTCATTGTCACACCAACGAAGGCGTAATTGCTGTGACGGAGACAGTTGTTCGAAATATATGATTTTGGATGCGGCGAGTAGGCGTTCTGAATTGTCTTTAGGTAGATAATTTTGCGGGAATATATTGCGGTAGGCTGGAGGTAGATTTGAAACGTTTGCAATAGATCGGGATTACACCTGTGAGTACGTACGTTGTGGGGACGGTGCTACTTGTGTACTAAATAATGACTTTAAATAAAATTAAACGGTTAAACTCACGTGTATTTGGTTACTAGGCGTGACAAGTTTGAGCCTAGGTCTCTATTGGTATTGAGCACTGAGCCCGTGTTCACGTCTCGCATAGCCCACAGAGCCCTGAGGGCAGTCTTGCACCGACACTGATGTCATGCCCGACTGCAGGCTTGTTTCACCAAACACGACAGGCGATAAGCACACCGAGCTCACCGTGTCTACACAATTACCACTGTCATTAAGACGAGGGATTACCAGCTTCCATGCCGTTGGCACAGCCCACCCCTCGCCACGGTTGAAATTTGGGCGACGTCCGATCTCAATCGCTTCGCGTATCTTCCGTGGCGGGTAGCATCTTTCTCGTATCAGTAGCCTCGCTTTATCAAAGGGACGAAAATGAGACTTACTAGTACCGTACGTGTGGTCCGCTACCGCAGAGTTGTCCACTGCGACCATATATAACATGGACGTCTAACGCCAGCTCATAAATGCCCTCAAAAAGAATTGTTCAATTGTGCCTTTGACAAATGTTTATAAAATATAAGCTAATTAAAACTTTGACGGACAAATTTTTTTAACTGTGGTTTAAGTTTTTATAGGTTGACGTTGAAATTCATTAACGTGACGCATTGAAGAGAGGGTGACACTTGTCAGCTAAAATTCAGGACCGTTTTTGAAATGCAATTTAGTATGGCTTCCATGTTTTATTTGTTCGTATGTTGTCCGTATCCATTTTCTTGACACTCCATATGTGCTCCGCTCCACAGTATTGTTGACACATTACGTTCAGTTTCTCCTTATGAACGACTTACAGTGATGTGCCGTCGGTAAATTACGCATTTACGGTAATTCTCATCGATGGAAATTACGGTAAATTACGGAAATTTCTCGGTAACTTACCGCTTAAGAATGTTTGGTCATGTTTAAAATTTGTTTACAAATATCGTGTTTTCAAACTTTTTATTATTTTTCGTGTTGTTTTCTTAACGAAAGTTATTTCACACCTTTTTGCTTAAACATGTTATGATGTTAAATTATTTTATCGATTCACGTGGTACTTTCAAATAAGTATTTTTATGTTATCTGGCCCAGGCACCTATTTATGTGGTAATTTTGTTACTGTGCTCGTAAATCATAAGATCTTTTGTTACTCATCGTGTTATCTAAGGTAGCACTTGTAGGTAAAAGGACTATGCGTCAAAATTGCCCCAAGACCAACAAACATGAGAGTTGGATCATTAAATAGGTCTTTAACTTTACTTAATATCATTCTATGGGCAAGAAACCGAATTCCATTGCAGAACTGAGATATTCACATATTTGTCAGCGTGAATACGAGCTAATTCAGTACAAAAAATCTGTAGATGCAGCCACTAGTTTGTTTGAGTAGCTGCAGCTACCAGCGATCAGCCCGATCACCCTTATTTGTATGTAAAATAAAGGCTGCTGTCAAAAGAAACAAATCGAGTGAGGTGGTTAACATACAATCACTTGTGCACATTCTTTTTTTACACACTTCGGTATCCTAATTATTAACGAACAGTATTTCTGATCGATTGTATTCACGCTGACAAAAATATGAATATCTCAGTTCTGCAATGGAATTCATCTGGATGCCCATAGAATGAAATGAAGTAGATTGAAAGACCTATTCAACAATGTAACTTTTAGCTGTGTTGACTTTGGGGCAAAGTTCCATACAAAGTTGGGCATGGTCCTTTAAAGGGTTTAGCGGTGATTGTAAATACTATCTAATTAGAAGCTAGGCTATGTCATTGTCCTGAGTTTGGATGTTTCGTGATTGGCCCGTATCTTTTGTTAGGTTCAGGTAGTTATGGTGGGGAAAATAATTGTGTCCCCTAACGTAGAACAGATTCCAGTTTTTTATTTGGACGTAGTTTAGCAAAAAGGATCCAACCTCAAAAAATTGTCATTGAAAAGACTGACTTTTGCTTTTGACAGAAGTTTGAAGTTTCAGTTGATGCGACTTTATACCGGCAGCTCAACAGACAGATCTCTAAGTCCCTCAAACGCGATATGCGCCAATTCCGTACCAAGTGTATAGAAGAAGCCATCGAGCGGAACAAGGGCTCTAAAGTTTTTGCAAGGGATCTGTCTGTTGGGCAAAGCCAGCTCGCCAAATTAAAGACTGAGGATGGTAGAATCGTCACATCCACATCTGAGCTGCTGAGTGAGATAGAGGGTTTTTATGGACAGCTGTACACGTCAACTAGCAGACCCGAAGTTGATCTAGCGGAAGACCTCAGAGCTAGACTGACCCGACACTATACAGAAGACATCCCGGACATCAGCCTGTGCGATATTAGAATGGCTCTTGAACAGCTCAAAAATAACAAGGCGCCTGGGGAGGACGGAACTACAGCTGAGCTTCTGAAGGCGGGTGGTAAACCGATCCTTACGGCCCTTCAGAAGTTGTTCAATTCCGTCTTACTGGAAGGGAGAACGCCAAAGGCATGGAACAAAGGTGTGGTGGTACTGTTCTTCAAAAAAGGTGACAACGCTTTATTGAAGAACTACCGACCCATCTCACTTCTGAGCTATGTCTATAAGCTGTTTTCAAGAGTCATTACGAATCGTCTTGCACGCAGGCTTGATGACTTCCAGCCTCCCGAACAAGCCGGTTTCCGAAGAGGCTTTAGTACCGTAGACCACATCCATACGCTTCGCCAGGTTATAAGGAAGACCGAAGAATATAACCTGCCCCTCTGTTTAGCGTTTGTGGACTACGAGAAAGCCTTCGATTCGATCGAAACCTGAGCAGTACTACAGTCTCTCCAACGGCGCCAAGTTGACTACCGCTATATCGAGGTGTTGAAGTGTTTATACGAGAGCGCCACAATGTCAGTCCGACTCCAAGACCAGAGCTCGAAGCCTATTCTGCTGCAGCGGGGAGTTAGACAAGGAGATGTCATCTTGTTTATCGCTGCAGTGGAGGATGTCTTTAAGACTCTGGACTGGAGAAGGCTGGGTATCAACATAAACGGCGAGTACCTCACTCAGCTTCGATTCGCTGACGATATAGTAGTCTTGGCTGAGACCTGGGAGGACTTGAAGTACTATGCTCGTTGACCTCAGTAAAGCCTCCGAGCGAGTTGGTCTTAGGATGAACATGGATAAGACGAAAATCATGTCGAATTCCAACGTAGCACCAACGTAGCTACGAATGTAGCACCAAATCCCGTAATAATCGGAGAATTTACACTCGAAGTTGTAGACGAATATATATACCTAGGGCAAACTATTCAGTTAGGTAGGTCCAACTTCGAGAAAGAGGTCAATCGTCGAATCCGACTTGGTTGGGTAGCGTTCGGGAAGCTACAACACATATTTTCGTCCAATATTCCGTAGTGTTTGAAGACGAAAGTCTTTAATCAGTGTGTGTTGCCAGTGATGACATACGGTACTGAAACGTGGCCGCTTACAATATGCCTCATAAGAAGGCTCAAAGTCACCCAAAGGGCTATGGAGAGGGCTATGCTAGGAGTCTCTCTGCGTGATCGGATTAAAAATGAGACCATCCGCAGCAGAACTAAAGTAGCCGAAATAGCTCTCCGAATCGCTAAACTGAAGTGGCAGTGGGCGGGGCACATTGCGCGTAGAACCGATGGCCGTTGGGGCGGGAAGGTTCTTGAGTGGCGGCCACGTACCGGAAGGCGTAGCGTGGGTAGGCCCCCCACAAGGTGGACCGATGACCTGTTGAAGGTCGCAGGAGTCCGCTGGATGCGGGTGGCGCAGGACCGGTCATTGTGGCAATCTTTGGGGGAGGCCTATGTTCAGCAGTGGACGTCTTTCGGCTGATATAATGATGATGATGATGATAAAAAATTAAAAATATCATTGAAAACATTAAAGTTTTCTATAGAAAATTTTACCTGAGAACTTTCGCGGAGAGAATTTTTAATTTTTCGGTAATTTACGCCCGTAATTTACCGTAATTTTGGTAATAAACTAGTTCCCGCCCACGGATGTTTTTGAAAATTTCTACATAAGTCATGGCTAGTCAACTAAATACTATCCTGGAAAAATAATAATGAAAATGTGTGTATTTAGACAACTTTCTCATTAATTACCGATATTGGTAATCTTACCGAGAAAGTTACCACAAGATTCTCTAAATTCTCGTAAATTACGGTAACGGCACATCACTTTACCGCAGTCTAAGGAATGAGATAGTAATATTCACCTCCCATTTTCTTCTCACACTATACCGGGGTGAAACGGGAAATAACACATCCTTTATGTTCTAAGTAAATAGTATAGAATTGTCTGTATTTAAGTTTTATTTTGGATTATTTAAGTTGTACTTATTTAAGAAACACATGACAGTGAAAGAGTCAAACTCAAACAGCGTTAAACATACAAGCCTCCGCCTGTCGACGTACTGTTACCTAAAAAGTAAAAAGACATAGTCGAACAAAAAATCACGTGATCATAATGTATCATCATCATCAGCCTATGATAGTCCACTGCTGGACGTAGGCCGCTCCTATTAACTATGCGTATAGACGCATTAGGAGGTAAATGCCCATAATCGCCACTCTGGGCAAGCGGATTGGCGATCGCAGTAATGTGTCTACAGTGATGACGCTGCTGCCCATCATCAATCGTTATCAAAAATGGTCAGTGACACTTCAATCCCTTAGTCGACTCTTACGACACCCGCAGGAGGAGTTGGGGTGGTGACAAATGTATTCTTACTGCCAATACAATATATTCATACGGCCTTATTCATAAAAAGTTACGCGCCCGCTGATGGGTCGTTGTTGACCGGATGGCTAAAAACGTTATTCATAAACGTTCAATAGCGCTATTCAGCTGCTCAAACCTACTATAAATCCCCCGAAAGTTATAGAGCCGAGGACCCTTCTATAACGGTCTTATATATAACTTCTTATTTAACAAGATGGCTGCCAAAATTTTGATCAGTTGATTTTTGACAGGTGCATAACCATGCGTTTAAAGTAGGCAGAAAAGAAAAGATAAAGGTATGAAAGTCTGATTTGGTGTATAGTTTGTTATATCGTCTATTCATCTGATTATTATTAATATGTATCAAGAGATACTTAATTATATTTAGATAGGTATTTAAAATAAATATCCGATGATTTATTGTAAGTAGTTACGCAGTTTCGATTTTCTCTACATGCAACATTACACGAATCAGAAATGGTGGGAAAACTAATCTCCAACTTTTTAATTTAAAATTTTGTTGATAGTTTTTCAATCATTTCAACTTCAACGTCAATACGCAGTGAGACTCCATCATGCAGGCCTTAAACGCTATTGATGTCATAAATAATTTGTGTAATCCGCCGCGGCGTCCAAAAATATATAACATAAGGGCAGATCCCATTGAGGATCTGCCCGATGTTGAATTTAGGCGGCGATACCGCTTTAATAAGGCGACTGTTTTGTATATAGTAGAGTTGGTGAAAGAAGACCTGAAGAAAGATCGCAGAGGAGCTGGCCTCACACCAGAACTTCAGGTTCTAACTGCAATTAGGTGTTGGGGTCGCAAAGAAGTAAATATTTATTTATTACTTACCCGTATTACTAACTGCCCATACCTAGGTACTAACTAGCCATACAATTATGTTTCGTTATCTGACCGTCATCGCAAGTACCTAATCATAAAGCTAACTGTTTTGATTAGTTACTTAGGTAAAAGAATACGTAGTAAGTACCTAATAATTGTTATTTTGATTCATTTTGAGAGGTCAGGCAAATAATATATTTATTTGAGATAAAAGTAAGTAACAAGAAATTAGGAAATATTTGCGAATTCCCGCCAGACAGCTGTCAAACTTTTTTTTAATTTGCGGTGAGACCACATTTTTGTCTATGATTTTGTCAAGGCGCCAACATAACGCGTCTAATCCGTTCAACAGCGGCTCAACAGTTATCGGAGAGATATTGAGCGTTTATGAATAACACTTCTTATAAACCGTTCAACAAGACTTATCGGCTCGATAACTATTGGGCCCCTCAAACCTTCAACAAGGAATTTTTATGAATAAGGCCGATAATGTATAAAGATGATCAAATGACTCTTTGATCAAATCTGTCATTCTCATTCATTGTTACTTGTTGCTTATCGTGTTCAATTGCAGAATGCATACGATAAGCGAAAAGTAATAATTCGAACGAAAATTGACGTGATCATAATATATACAAATGTAACGAACGGGTGGACGTTCATCTACACTGCATTTGCAAAAACACAATAATTATAACAGCATTTTATTGTACTCCTTCTCTTTAACCAACTACATACTACAAAACCGTTGAAAAGCTTCGCTTTCCAGCTTTATTAATACGTTGCACGTGATCGCGATCATCCGTGCGAGCACTCAATTATTTTGTAAATAAACTTTTTTTTGGAAACGTGCCAAGCGCGAGCCGCCATCGCTTCACGGAATTGGGATTGACTGGTCTTAATTTTTTAAGTGACTACGCCTCGCTTGTAAACGATGATAGGTTTCACACCTTTAGGCGGACGCGGATCTGGGGGGGGGGCAATGGGGGCAATTCCTTCCATCTCCTTGGGTGTGTTGTACCCTGTGTTGTACACCTGCTGCAACCCATTCACGGGCACATCAATAGACATTCGTAAACCGGTCCCAGCAGGCGTATAGAGACTATTGGGAAGTAATGGAAAAGACTGGCAGGTGATGGAGGATGGATGGATCAGAAATGGAACAATAGACAAGAGGTCCGGACACCTGCCATAACAATGGTTTCTCTTTGCTATCGAGGCAGGCGGTGACTTGCCGCCGACTATTATTATTATTATCAATATTTCAGCAGTACCTAATGATGAAAAGATCAATATTATTCATGTTTAAAAATTAAAATCGATTTATATCGAATAACATACATACAAAACAAAATACTCGAATTCAAACCTGCTCCTTTTCGGTCGGTTTTTTAATTTTTTTTAATTGGTGATCTCTGCTTATAAACGTTATGATTCAAATTAATCAACCTTAAATTCGCAGTGTAATCTGATAACGTTAATTGCCGTCTAATAAGCAAACTTTTGGAACATTCCAGACAAATTTAATTGCGGATTCCCAAACTTTCCGACTCCCGGTTTCGAGTGTTATTTGAATTTGTGATTGACAATTAGTGAGGTCCAAGCTTTTTACTTTTGCAAAGGGAATAAACTACGGTTATGATTTTTGTTATGTGTTCTCATCATAAAATTAACAAAAAAACTAAACGTTATTTTTTTATATTTTACTTGCGTATAAATTAAATATGATATGAAATAAAACTATGAAAACTCGCGTATATTAACTAATTTTAACTTCATTCCGACGTTTCGAACACTTTACAGGCTTCGTGGTCTGCGGATGACCATACCATATCATCATAATATACGCGTGTTTATCCGTTTCCATAGTTTTATTTCATGTTTAGGTAATCCTCGCGGTAATCGAAGAAAATATTAAATATAAGATGTAATAATATCAAAGAAAAAATACCGATTTGTATTGTACCCACGTGCTCAGTTTTCGCAGATGACGCCGAAACCGCTCGGCCACTCTTCCTGCCTCCGACGTTTGTAAACTTAGGTATTTTTCTTTGGTATATGACATCTCATATATCATATCTATATTATCTAAAGTAGTGTTAGTACTTAAAAAATACTGCTCAAAATAGTACCTACATTGTGCATCAAGGGAAGTAAGTACGGAATTACTAACGAGAGTGTTAGAAGACTTTAATTACTCGAGTGTTTATTATCACACTTGCGGACCAAAAAAATATTCTATGGCGTACAAACATTTCTATTACTCCCTAGGGAATTCCACTTTTCTATTACTCCCGCTACGCACGCAAGCAATGGCGCGCTTAGACAGCAAGTGTGATGAAAATATTTTTTAATAAAACAATTTGAGTTGTGCCACAAAATATTTACTTGCGTTTATAATTAAATTAATTTTAATTTCCGATTAATGTAACCTTCTAAAAGACCATTTATTAGAACGAAATTCGTCTCGTCTTACACAAATTGATAAGAAACGAAATACGCTCCTTTTCAAGTATCTATGATTAAACTCTCTTATAAAAGCAAAGAGTGAATAAGTATAATCTTAATCATTTAATCAGGATAAGTCTACTAATAAAAATAAATATCAAACTAGATTTTTCTCTACTTTAATAAACGATAAGAATTAAAAAGCTCAATAGAAATGTTATATAAAACCAACCCCAGGTTGCTTAGCCAAGTTGCCAATCGCTAACGCTTAGTAGTGTATCGTAGTTTTCCCTCTCCGTCACTCTTTCATATTAGTGCGACAAAGACAGTTAGCTGCCTTTCGTTTACGATTGACGATTAAGCGTTAGCGATTGGCAACTTGTCTAAGCACCCAGATATCTGAATAAAGGCCAAGCCACACTAGATGCGTCTGCAGCACGTATGCGTTGGCGTGGCGTACACGTTGTAGCGTATGTAAATGTCATATTAGATGACACACCGCTTGCGTGGCGTATACGAAAGCGTGACGTACAAGCGGTGTGCCATCTACTATGACATTTAGGGCGCTACAAGGCGCACGCCACACACACACAGTCACGCATATGTGCACGTGCAGTTGGACTTTGTATGAGGAGCTTTTTTGCTTCAATGGCGTTACTTGCATTTTTTCATCACACTTGCTTTCTAAGTGCGCCATTGCTTACAAGTTATAGAAAAGTGTTTCCCTAGAAATGTTAGTATCTCATTTTAAAATATTTTGTCTTAAAACTTATTTTTTGTCCGCAAGTATGATGAAAAACATTGTATGTATGACGGTCGGTAAGCGGAATTCAAACTCGAGTCATTAAAAGCCCTCCGCCTACGGCGCCGGGCTTCTAACACTCTCGTTAGTATATTGATTTAAACTTTCACGACACTCATATTTTAAAGACAAACGGGTCTTAATCGCGTAAACTTACGTTTAATTATATCCTGACGTTCTGATAGTCTGCCTGCGACCACGGATGAACCCATGCCCGAAACGTCAGGATATAATTAAACGTAAGTTTAAACACGAACAAAAGATAGGCACTCCCGTGTAAAAAAAGAGACACGGCGATACTCGCCCGGCAGTGATAGCTGATAGCTGGGCGAGTATCGCCGTGTCTCTTTTATTTACACGGGACTGCCTATGTTTTGTTCGTGTTTATAGCCCATAGTTCATAACTTAGTAGCTCGCGGTGAGACCAGTGCCATAAGCAGCACGGATATCAAGTAAAATAAACTCATGCCACCAACTCAAGCAAGGATACGGGACAGAATCGCATTTTGTCATCGGTCATCGCACTCTAAGAACACACGGTGGCATTTTGGCGATCCACCAATTCTCTCGACGTATCACGTGCTACGTTACGTGGAACTACTTAGTATAACCGGCCAAGAGCATGTCGGGCTATGCTCGGTGTAAGGTTCCGTAGTTATTCAAGGCTGGGCCGATTGTGTTCAAAATGTGTTTTATTTTAAAGTATACCCGAAGCTAAGCTATTCGTGATTTTTTTTTTATTTTGTTGGATCAAAAGTTACAGGGGGGACACAATTTGTTTTTATTATGGGGCGGACTTTAGAAAAAAACTTTATTTGGGACCCTTATTATCATATTTTAACGACTAGCGGCTCTAAATTGCGTAAACTTACGATGGATGTTGGATGTTATCCTGATGTTTCGGACACTTACTATTTAGGTACTGGTCTCACCGCGAGCTACTAAGCTATGAACTATCGGCTATAAACACGAACAAAAGATACGCGCTCCCTGTAAATAAAAGAAACACAGCGATACTCGCCCGGCGGTGATAGCTGATAGCTGGGCGAGTATCGCCGTGTCTCTTTTATTTACACGGCCGTGCGTATCTTTTATTGGCTTTGTTTACTGTACACTCAGTTTTTGTAAATTTCGTATGTACCTACTGCTGTTGATGCCCCAAATAAATAAAAAATAAATAGCCAAAAGTTCATAGCTTAGTAGCTCGCGGTGAGACCAGTGCCTTAAGATGTGAACCTGTTGGTTCTCCTTGAATAAAATAAAATAAAAAATTACGATATCGTAAGTTTACACAATTTAATTACTAATTGGAAAAGCTGCGGCCCTACCGCGAAAAACGAGATTCGTAAATTTCGAGGATTTGTCTCTCTCACTCTAATGACGCATTCGTTTAAGTGACAGAGAAAAATCCTCGAAATTTACGAATTTCGATTTTCGCGGTAGTAGGCCTGTTTCATTCATTTCATTTCATGACATTTCATTTGTCAGCCTCCGTAGCCTAGTTGGGAGTGACCCTTTCTACGAAGCTGGAGGTTCCGGGTTAGAATCCCGGCGAGGGCATTATTTGTGGACTTATTTATCACAAATATTTGTTCCTTCACAAGCCATTTCACATCACAAGCCTTAATTGAGTTTACCGTGGGACTAGGTCGATTTGTGTAAAGATGTCAAAAAAATATTTTTTCATCACACTTGCCGTCTAAGTGCTTGCTTGCGCGCGTAGCGGGAGTAATAGAAAAGTGAAATTCCCTAGGGAGTAATAGAAATGTCAGTACGACATTTAATAATATTATGTCTTAAAACTTATTTTTTGGTTGGCAAGTGTGATGAAAAACATTGTATGCATCACGGTCGGTAAGCGGAATACTAACTCGAGTCATAAAAGCCCTCCGCCTAACGGCGTCGGGCTTCTAACACTCTCGTTGGTAATTCCGTACTTGCCTCCCTTGATGCACAATGTACTAATATTTATTTATATTTATGAGGTCTCTTTTGAAATGACGGGCAAAACACTGGATTAAATGCGGAACCATGACTAGGCATGTTTGAACGTCTTTTGGTAAACAATTAAACCCTCTTTTCTTAAGACAGTTTAAATTGCCATAATTTTGGCGACAAGTAAATCAAGAATGTGTTTGGAATAAATGCTTATTAATTATTAATGAAAATCCAGCTTCGCTCGTGGAATTGTTTAGGTATTCTCGAGGTAACGCGTTCTTTTTAATGTACAAGTGTTGAAAGATTTAGTTTTAAAAACGACCAACATTAACATGTTGGCTGAAATCATTGAAATGAATTAAAAACGATTCGACTCAGTGTAAAATAGCGGATGTAAATGGTTAATTTTGGAAAGAATAGATGTACAAATAATAAATAAATGTCTTGGGACATCTTATACAAATAATTTGTCAGCCTCCGTAGCCTAGTTGGTAGTGACCCCGCTTACGAAGCTGTAGGTTCTGGGTTCGAATCCCGGAAAGCGCATTATTTGTGTATTTATTTATCAGAAATATTTGTTCCTTGGTCATGGCTGTCTATGTATTTAAGTATCTATATATATGTATATTATATATATATATATATATATATCGTCGCCTGGTATCCACATCACAAGCCTTAATTGAGCTTACCGTGGGACTAGGTCGATTTGTGTAAGGTGTCCCAAGATATTTATTTATTTATTAAATCAGCCTGTCCCAGTCCCACGGTAAGTTCAATCAAGGTTTGTGATGTGGGTACCAAGCGACGATATATAAAACTACATAGATACTTAAATACATAGACCATGATTTGACCAAAGAACAAATATCTTTGTAATAAATACACAAATAATGCCCTCGCCGGAATTCGAACCCGGAACCT
The DNA here is from genome assembly GCA_025490895.1 of Thaumatotibia leucotreta. Taxonomy (NCBI): domain Eukaryota; kingdom Metazoa; phylum Arthropoda; class Insecta; order Lepidoptera; family Tortricidae; genus Thaumatotibia; species Thaumatotibia leucotreta. The sequence continues at coordinate 224,537 of JALPQI010030267.1, read as the reverse complement.
ACAGCTTCGTGGGCAGGGTAGTGACCTCCGTACCCTAACCTACCCTGGTGACTACCAACTAGGTAGGCTACGGAGACACTACTACTACAACAAATACTTTTTTCTAGTGGCTTATATTCCCAAATGTACCAGATTTGTATCTGAAAGCCGTTTTGTAGTGTCAATGTGACGCTTTTATCGACTGGGACACCATTTTCTATAGAATCCCATGACACGTTATACAGCTGAGATATGTTACCATTGCTATTTATATTTACCGACCAACCACTTTACATTTATCCCTGCTATCCACTTGTACGAGTAATAGTACATTGTGTATTCCGCTTACCGACAGTGATGCATACAATTTCTATGAAAAATTACACCTGACCAAGAGTGAAATAAAAATAGAATTATGCACACCGGCACTCGAACCTGGAACCTCCAGCTTCGAAGGCAGTGTCATATCTCGTTATTGCATGTTGATTGTATTTTTGTGGACATCTTTTATTGGCTTTGTTGACTGTACACTCCGTTTTGTATATTTCTTAATGTAGCTGTCGATGCCCCAAATAAATAAAATAACAATAACCGACTGAGCGACGGTGGGTTTTGGTACTCGCAGATCATATTGTATCGGTCCACAGAGCCGAGTGTTCGAAAAGCGATGAAAACACGAACTCAGGAGACAATTTCCCATTGTGTCTTCTATCTCTTCACAAAACCTGTGCCAGAGATTCTCCAGTAAAACTTGAACTATGTCTCCCTGCCTTTTAAATCCTATCGGAGTTCAGAATTACACTGGCATTTCAAGTCCTGTGAATAAAGTCTTGCATTATGCCAACGGCATTGTAAAAGCGTTTTGATAGGCTCGTTTTACTGAACAGTTGTAAGGCTTTATGCTTATTTCAAAACGTTAAAGGTATTCTGGGTAGAATGGTTTTTTGTAGCTGTTGTCTGAAAACAGTTTTTAAATGGCGGATAAAAGTTTTTCGTTACCGTTTCAGCGAGTTCGCAAGGTAAGTGGTTTTACTCCAAATTTTCTATCATTTTCGTGCTGTATTTCCGTAATATTTTTTTTTATGTTTATCTTCTGTAACATTGATTTTATATTTTCTAAAGAAAATCAATACAAAACAGAGCTACACACTTACTAATGTCTGAGCGAAGTTTAGGCGGCTTTCATCAGAAAAATCATATTTTGGCCGAAGGTTCGGTTTCAACAAAAAACCTGCCCAGCTTTTCGACAGAACTGAAACTAAGTACTACGTTGTATTATCTGATAGTACTAGGATCCTAATATGTACAGAGTATATATGCACTTAATAAAATAAATTACAAAATATAAAAACAATTTAGTTGGGCACAATATGCGAAAGTATATCAACACCAATATCAAAGGAACGGCTCCATTGGCATGTTTTTTTTTCTTCTGAAACGGCCCACCAACATGGCAATGCTCAATCTATTATGTTTTTAAAAGCAGTTTGTTGATAACAATAAACAGTTTTCGGATTATGTCACCAAGCTTTAGTTCACGCAACTGAGCCGTCATAATAAGCTGACGTTATAGGTCACATAAATGTTACACGCGCCGTTTATTTAAATGGCAACGTTTCCTTTTTTAATGTGCTCAGTGACCGAGTAAATGTGTGCATTTTCTCTGTTAATAATCATCAATGCTTCAAGCAGCGTCCAAAGGGGTTCGGCACTTAAGAATGTGGCTGGTTAGGCTAATACGGGAGCGACAGCCACGACCGCATAAAGTGCACGTAAATGTCGCACTTGGTGATCCGGGAGGACAGACTGCGCGCTGGTGTCTTAGTTCCCGTTTGAACGAGAGCAGATCGAACCAAGCGTTATCATGGGACACCACGCCTTCACCCAGAACCCCTCTCCAATGATCTCGGTCTTCGGATGCTTTTTCCCACGTACATGGATCAATTCCGAAAGACACCATATCGTGTTTAGCACTGTCTCTGTTAATAATTGTACTATAATGGAGATTTCTTCGATTCATAATTTCAGGCGATAGACAGCCACAGCTGAACATAGGCCTCCCCCAAAGATTGCCTCAATAACCGGTTTTGGCCACCCGCATCCAGTGGACTCCTGCGATCTTCACTAGGTCATCAGTCCACCTTGTGAGCCTACCGGGGGAGGCCGTCACTTGAGAACCTTTCCGTCCTAAAGCCATCGGTTCTACGTGCAATGTGGCCCGTCCTCTGCCGCTTCAGTTTAGCGATTAGAATAGCTATATCGCTAACTTTGGTTCTGCTCATGCAATGCTTAAATATTAGTAGCTAATTCGAAAACCCCGGATATAAAGCCAAACTGTTGTCAACAAGACAAGCCCTAAAGACGTAGCCCATCTGCTTGGTTCACAATCTTGCGGGGCTAAAGCCGAGGTGCGACAGACACCGAAGTTCGCTTTTCTCTGTTACTCTAATGCTTCGCTTAAGTGAAAGAGACAAATCCCAGAAATTTACGAACTCCGATGTTCATGGTACCTAGCAGACTAGGATTCGATCTATTAGTTTAATATTCGAACTCACAACACATCCATCATCATCAGTCTATGTTAGTCCACTGCTGGACGTAGGCCTCTCCTATTAACTATGCGTATAGACGCATTAGGAGGTAAATGCCCATAATCGCGAGGCTGGGCAAGCGGATTGCCGATCGCAGTAATGTGTCCACTATGATGACGTTGTTGCCCATCATCAATATTTTGTCAAATAATGGTCAGTGACACTTCAATCCCTTAGTCGACTCTTACGACAGCCGAAGGAGGAGTTGGGGTGGTGACAAATGTATTCTTACTGTCGTCACCAAACGGCCTATCGCATCCAGGATTTAGCCCATCAATAGTGCAAAGGCAACAATAATAGGTCTGGTGCACTTATTGATTGGCTTGGCAATCTTAGCATTGTTTACTGTGCAACGTTTGCATCCAATGCGGCAAGTCAATTCTCTTACGACGATATTGTTATGTAAATCGGCGCAATGGAGACTACTGCTAGTCATTTTCTAGTATTCAACAATTATTTTACCAGTTTATAGTCAGATAATATGATTTCTGAAGCGCGTTACAAAATACTCATAATTATGATTAAAATTATATTAAATTTACTCTTGATATTATTTTACAAGTACTACTTTCTGGCTTGATATTATTATACAAGTTTAACACGAGTTCCAATTTTATTTTGTATCCGAACGAGTTATTCATTCCCGCTTTTTGGGGGCCTACTAGGCGGTATGGCTTATTGCTTTCGCCTGTACAAGGACAGAAAAATAAAAAATAAATTGGGGGCCTACTGCGAAGGTTTCTAAGTCGAATGACGAATTGATATATTTTATAACTATCACTTTTTTGGGTAACGGAACGAAAGTGACAGATGAAATGAAGTTTAAATGTTTAAAATGTGTATTTCACCCCGCAGTATCAAAAGATGACTTGCGAGACTAAGCAACTATACGGAAAATTAAAAAAATAGTTTTTCTCACTCTCGCAGCAAAATTGCATTTTGCTCACTAGGTTCAAGCAGCAAAACCGCCATGTTCGTGCCGCTAAGGTGGCTTTCTATTTGTCAATTGTCAGTATATTACATTAACAAATCTTACACACATATACTTAATAAATTAATATTTTGTTCCCCACTGCGATCAAAGGATTTTAAGTACAAATAACACAAAATTTATCCATAAATTTAAAATTACCAAAATGGAAAAAATAAAAAGCTCTTATGTTCCGTAAAACTGGTTACAAGTTTAGCGACAACTATAATGCGGAAGTACCATTCATCTCCCACAAAATTTGCCAGGAAACATTATTTTCGTGACAAAATTCCACATTTTCATTTATGATATATCGCTTCGTTTATTAGACACATCGTTCGCCACGGTCCAACGCCTGCGTCGAGTTTAGAACACTTTGAGAAATGGATGTCCGGTCGCGATACGTTGTGTGACAAAGTTCATCGACTTTCTATACTAACTAGAATAGGTACTTATGAATGATTTTAATACAGAAATGTATTTTTCATCTCTGCTGACTGCAAAGATTACTTTTCTTATAATTATGTGAGTAGATGATGATGAAAATGGGTTTTCCCGTTCTAGAGAGTTTCTTTGCCAAAGAAAGATACATAATATTATATTGGACTTAAATACATTACTATGAATTAATTTATCACATTTAAGGGTTCATCCACAAACACGTTATCATGTTTGGCTGATTTGTTACAAACCTAGGTGATATTTGGTAAGTATATTTTCGTAACCATTGTCATGATCACTTGTAATATTTTGCTGACAATGAAAATGGAAAAAATTAAAATGAAAAATATTTAGTTCCTTGAAAATTTTTGGTGCAGTTTACAAGTAGCTTAACCACTCACTTGCTTCATGGACATATTGGACTTAAATACATTACTATGAATTAATTTATCACATTTAAGGGTTCATCCACAAACACGTTATCATGTTTGGCTGATTTGTTACAAACCTAGGTGATATTTGGTAAGTATATTTTCGTAACCATTGTCATGATCACTTGTAATATTTTGCTGACAATGAAAATGGAAAAAATTAAAATGAAAAATATTTAGTTCCTTGAAAATTTTTGGTGCAGTTTACAAGTAGCTTAACCACTCACTTGCTTCATGTAGCTTTTGTTACACGTCATCACTCTTATTTGACATAGACAGAGTCTATCGCAAAAGCATGTATATGTATCAGGAAGCCACGCTCCTTCTTATCAAAAAGTGCTAACACATAATTCAAAATGAGAGGCAATAATTATGATTATTATTTTAATTACATAACAATAACATATTTCGAACTTAAGTGTATTGCTACAACGCATGTATGCACGCGAGCGCGCGCGCGCGCGCGTGTGTGTGTGTGTGCGTGTGTGTGTGCATAAGTGTGTGTGTGTATTTTGCTGACCATGGTGTGCCATACCGGGACGTATGAAGAATCGATGGCAGGGTTCCGTTGTCTAGCGGCAACATATGGCGCAGCCGTTGCATTCGAGCAGCCAAATCTTAGCAGCCAAGAGTGGAATGTATCCCTACACGTATTAAGGGCTTGCCCATTAATCACGTCATACTCTATAGAGGGACCCCCCCGTCAAGAAAAAATTACCAACCAATTATCACCATAGGGGTCATCGGACAAATCACGTGTAATTTTTTGTTACTCTGCTGAACAGGATTATAGCTAGTACCCACGTAAAAAAACATTTGTACCTACTTTGTTTAAGATTTTTTAAATTTACCCAGCTGTCAAACCCGGAACAAGTGATATTAAAAAAACCTTGGCAATAAATTACACATCATATTGGCTAGGAAGGGGGGGGGGGGGAATTGGATCGGTCCTGAAAACATGAAAATATCACCAAATATCACCATGGGGGAGGGAGGGATCCAAAATAGGCCAAAATTGTATGACGTGATTAATGGACAAGCTCTAATAGATGCCACTGCCTACCGTAAGCTTTCTAAGCGTACTCTGAAAATACTGGTTGAAATCTTTTAAATGATATAAAATCATATTTTCTGCATCTACTCATGATTACAGCTAACTTTTACTATATGGGACCAACTTTGAAAAAGTTACCACAAAATCTACATCTCATACAAGTTCTGAAACCAGTTGTCGATATCATTATCCATACTGATATCGTTCAAATGTGTATACTTAATGCACTCGACTGTAGTAGTTATATTTTTTTTCTGCAGATTCCGATATAGGTAAGTCCCATAGTAAAAGTTGATCGCAATCATGAGTAGATCCAGAAAATATAATTTTGTATCATGTAAAAGATTTCACCCTTATATTGGTTTATCTGGAACTGTATGCATTGCCAAATCAAAACCATAATATAATATCAGCTTCACCAAAAATGGATTACTACGTGGCCCATTATCGTACTATACTTAAGCACGATTTCGATAAGTTCCCAAACTTAATCCCAAACTTTGGGAGCCGCAGCCAAGTTTAATTCATATCTCCTGTAAGCAGATTAGAATAATTTTCTCCCTGGTTGCCCAGACTTAAAGCTATAACAAGATAAGTTGATGGTAAAGACTATCAACCGCACACATACCTACCTAAGTCAGTCAAGTACCTAATACTTTTACATGTTATCCCAATCTGGTAAGTAATACACATATTCATTGTTTCGACACTTTCGACTATGCCTTGTTTCGACTATGACTATATAGTACTTAACAAACCTCTATTGTTAAGTATAATACAGGATGAAACATGAGTCGTGGACAGTTTCTAACTCTATAAACAACGAACAATTAAATGCCCCACAAGTTACTTAAAAATTTACAAGTTATTTATTTATATTTTGTATTTTTTTGGGTTTACGTTTTTGTATTTTTTGGCTTTAGGATATCCAAAAGGATTTTTAAGAGAATTTAATGGAATAATTGAAATTAGCTCTTCAAAATGAAGTACCTAATTAATAACGGCAATTTTGTCATTTCGTGTAATGTATGAAATGGTATTTATTACATTTAACGTTTTAAATAGCTTAAATGGCCGTTATCATTTCTGAAAAACACCTTAAAAATTACAAAAAAATAGATGAAAAAACATGACTACTCGTATTGCTAAGTAACTTGTTAGTTGTTTATAGAGTTAGAAAAAAGTATTACTGTTCACGACATCACGACTCATGTTTTACCCTGTATATACGGGAAAATTACTAGACTGTATTTTAATTTATTGTAACAATAAATTCTGTGTATTTTTTTGAATTGGTATTTACAATTTATTATTAATATTTTTTGTAGTAAAAAATTAAGTAAGTGTTGGATGATATTAATACGCATGTTGTATACCTATACTCGAACCAACAGTCCTTTTAAGTAAGACAAGACAAACTTTCTACGAGCAGACTCTTCAGGCTTACATATTTTTAGAATGAAAAAATAGTTTGAATTTGTTATTTCTGGAGGTTCCGCTTAGGTTATCACAAATATTTGTTCCTTGGTATTGGCTGTATATGTACTTAAGTATCTATATGTATCTATCTATTATATATATCGACGCTCAGTACCCTCATCCCAAGCCTTAATTGAGCTTACCGTGGGACTAAGTCGATTTATGTATGATGTCCCAAGATATTTATTTATTATTTATATACTTTTTAATTTGCCGCCCTTTTCTACTGCCAGAAATTGTTGGGAAGGGAATATGTTTTTTTTCTTATAAACTGTGTTACCACTGTCTCCTAACTCCGGGGCAAAATGAAACGAGGAATAATTGATACACCCACTCTTATTAACATCGTAACTCCGTCTAACCTCGTTAGTTACAATCAAATTATATATCCTTATATTGTTAGGGAAAGGTCAAAGTAACATATGTAATTTATATTACGCTACATAGCTAATGTGACACTATATAGGATACAGTAATGAAAATATTGGCAATACGTTTAAATCGGATGGCAGTAAGAATATGTTTTTCACCACTCCAACCCTTCCCATGGGTTCACTTCTCTAGATGTCGTAATTTAAAAATATATAACAAAATACCTAAAAACATTATAGAGGAAAGTAATTTGGACAAATTTAAGTTTTTGTTAAAGAAACACTTAGTGAAGAAATGCTTACTCGATGAGCGAATTTTTAAATGATTGAATAAAATAATTTATTTCTATTTAATGATTGTACATATTAAGCTCAAAATTATATAATATGCTTTATTATTTAAGAAAATGTTTCATTTCCCTAGCAGGGTGTATGCTTGACACTTATATTATACCCTTAGATCCGTTTTGTAAAACAGCAAGTGCTGTTTTACAAAACAAAAAACAAAATTAATTTATTGCACACATATGCAATTTTTTTTTATACACGCATAAGTAATAAATAGAAGAGGCTTATATACTGGACTTAAATAGGCTATTCTGATTGGACAATAATACGAAAAAAATTTAGCTTTGACCAAGGATACGTTTTATTTGCCTTTGCAACCATGGTGAATGCATGTCATAAATTGAAAATTAAAATTCAAAATATTTTGTATAGTAGGAGACTTTATACGACCCGGAACTATACAAAAATGTTGTTTTGGGTATTTTGTAATTTAGATTACAAAGTACACACACATACAAATGTAATTTACGCAGGAAATCTAATTACATTTTGCCCAACTCTGCTTGGATATGCTTACAAAGAATAGACATCTGCTAGTCTATAAATTAACTGGTCTATAAAATTTATTCAGGATTATTTACTTCTTAAGACGGATTGAACAAAATAATTCTTATTAAGGAAATAAATGTCGACATTCCGCCAAATTTTAAGGAAAACTTCGGATAGGGTTTTCGCGGTTCGACTCCTTGGAATAATGTATCTGTTATTCTTATATTATAGGGAAACAGATAAAAATATAAGGAAGGTAAGATAAAAAGGCGAGGAATTTTCGACTAGGCTTATTATAATCCGCAATAGTGATTCTGAATATATACTTTATAAGAAAAGATCAGTTATTTACGAATATTGACGACCTTTAACCTTTTTTTATTCTTCAGAAGTAATTTGGGTAAGTAAGCACTAGTAATATGAATAAGTAATCATGTTTTGCTGTCTGTATATCAAATAATACATAATGAATAATCCAGTATGTAGACATTGACATTTATTAAATCTGGGGTAAGAAAAAATACTTTCTATTTAAATGCAACTTTTTTTGCATTGTGTGTATTTATTTCATTATGATCGTATCAGCCGAAGGCCTGCTGAACATAGGCCTCCCCCAAAAATTGCCACATTGACCGGTCCTGCGCCACCCGCATCCACCGGACTCCTGCGACCTTCACCAGGTCATCAGTCCACGTAGTATATTTTATTGAATAACACAAAATATAAGTTTTAGAACAGTTTTAAGTTTATTCTTATTCTTTTTAGTTGCTCCGAAAATTAGCGTCGTGGCAACCTAGCCGTATATGCTGAGTGATGAATATGATGAATAAGTAATCATATTTTGGCGTGTTTGTATTGTCACTCATTTCTTGGTAAGTGTATTCTAATCACATTCATCATCATCATCATATCAGCCGAAAGACGACCACTGCTGAACATAGGCCTCCCCCAAAGATTGCCGCAATGACCGGTCCTGTGCCACCCACCGGAAATAAATATTATTCTATTCTTATTTACTTCCCCTGTCAGTCTTGTGGCAAAGTTTGCCGCTCTCGCATAGGTCTAGTTAACCACCAAAAGCGATGTCTTCAAGGCATTTACACCTGAAATCGTCTGAAATAGACGCAAAGGCCAATATACAGGGAGTCGCCGACTTAGGGGCTTTAATTCTAGGGTTCGATTCTACTCACTTAACTGATCTAATTTTGTTTTGGGACATTAAAAAATAATACTAATTTGGATACTTTATTAGACCTCAAAGTTAATTAGTAAAGTCAGTGTATCAGAACTAGCGATAATATCGTTATCTTATGGTAGGAGGGTGACAATACCTTGGTACGGGGGCCTGTCAATGATAATTTTCTATTCCGTTTACAAACTTTGTTTTCTAAGTTCTCATAAAGAGGTTTGTCTTAGTTTTCCGCCTTTACGTAGCCTTACTTTGCTTAAAAAACACAAACTAGACAATCAACATTTTCCATTGACGTTTTTCTGTCAAATAATTAAAATAAATTTTACGCAGTAAATAAAATGCCGAATCCATTTACAGCGGCAGAATTAACTGATATGGTGTTGCTATACGGGGAAACAGCAGGAAATGGAGCTCGAGCTCTAAGACTTTACCGAGAACGGTTTCCCAATCGTAGGCATCCGCACAATTCTCGTGTAATTGTAAATGCTGTTCAACGCATTAGAGAGGATAGACCGATTACCGGAAATATGCGGGCAGAAGTGGGCAACAATCCTCTGCAATTACCAGTCCATGACAGAGTTTTAAACTATTTTGCTGACTATCCTCACGCCAGTACAAGGGTTGCAGCTAGAATCTTCGGAGTCCACCACTCGGCAATTCACAAAGTTTTGAAGAAGAATAAACGGCACCCTTTCAAACCGGAGAAAGTACACGCGTTACTTCCGAGAGATTTGCCAATTCGAAAGACTTACTGCGAGTGGTTTTTACGACAACATGATGAAAATGCCGATTTTCTAAAAAGTATTATCTGGACGGACGAAAGCACATTTTGCCGCAATGGTATGTGGAATCGAAGAAATGTCCATTACTGGTCCGCAGAGAATCCTCATTGGGCTAAGGAAACTGGTCATCAATATCGTTGGTCCCTGAACGTATGGGCAGGTATAATTGATGACACCATTATCGGCCCAGTGTTCATTGATGGCACATTAAACGCTGAGAAATACCTGAGGCTTTTGAATGAGCATGTTGTCAATTATCTAAATGGGTTGCCTGTTGGCCGTGCAGAAGTTTGGTATCAACAGGATGGTGCACCAGCACATTCTTCGGTTGCCGTCCGTAACAGATTAAACGAAATATTTGATAATCGCTGGATTGGAAGATTTGGCCCTCATCGATGGCCACCAAGATCACCAGACTTGACGCCGCTAGATTTTTATCTATGGGGAGCCGTAAAAGATGATGTGTATGCGACAGAGTCTGATACGATTGAAGTAATGAGAGAAAAGATCATTGCCAGTTTTCGTAAGATTCGTTTAAGTAATAGTTTACGATCTGTTCGTAGATCAATCTTACGAAGATACCGAACTTGCGTGCGACGAGAGGGTAGGCATGTTGAAATTTCAAGACGGAACCTAGAGTGAGTGTTACTTAACTGGTGATAAGAAGCTGTTCGATTAGAATGTAAGTTTTTGTTGTGTTTATTTTTTAATAAATGTTGTCTCATACAAAAAACGTTTCTTTTACCTACTGTTGTTTGCATAATGATTGCTTTAATAACAATCATAAACCTAGTGCATCTGCAAGTCACTGCTGCAAGTTTTAAAAGTAAGCACGATTGAGATGCAGAGACACAACTCACATTTACTTGTAGTTGCGTCTCATTACTTGCAGCAATAACTTACAGATACTTGGAAGTAAATTAGTTTACAATAAAATGAAATTGACATGACATTGTTAAATTTGACATTTGACGTCCTTCAAGATCAGTTTGATGTCAAGTTGGCATTGGATTGCATACATTGATAATATTATTTAACTTGTATGAAAAAAATCAAATTATAAAAAAAGATATTTTTAAAATGTTGCAGAACAAAAGATGCTCAGTTTGTCGAGCACAATTAAACCCTGTATTTAAAGCCCCTAAGTCGGCGACACCCTGTATATTCTTATTATTATTTTAGCTGTAATTTTCACCTGGTTTTGGCGCCTGTTAGTTTATTCATACATTTTGTTGTTCTTGTATAAGGCAATTGTGTAGGTTAGATTGTATAATAATAGTATTTTATGCAACCCTTGTTTAAGAGAGGTCAAAAAGGGCGAGTGGCGTGGGTAACAATTTGAGGTGAAGCCGAAAATTGTTATTAAAAACGCCACGAGCATTTTTTTATTCAATTAAACAATGTTGCATACAATACTTTTGCAATTAAACGTTCTGCAATCGTATACGATAAGTAATAAGTCATAAATGTATGACAATGACAGATTCGAACGAAATACATTATGGTCACGTGACTTATCTTTTATCGTACACGATTGCATAATGGCATCTTTGCTAGGCTTGCTGGGACTTTCTCAAGCTTTTCTCATTCTTTAGAATGGAATACGTCTAAATATGCGATAATAATGTATTGAACATAATCACGTGACGTATCGGTCGATGTATAAAACCTACTAGGACCCGCCCGGCTTCGGACGGGTACGTACAACACTGTAATAAAACCTTCTATTACAGCACGCCGCCAACAAGATTGATTTGATTAATTATCATTATAAGTTTCCGTTGGTTTTCTCTCCATTTACTAATATAAAAGTCACATTTTGTTTAAATAGTATTTATACGAATGTTCATGTTACGCGCGGGCGGAATCTTGAATAGGTTGCAATTGCAACCTAGTTTTAATTTATGTTTAAAATAATACGATAGAAATAATTATAAGAAGCTGTTGTTTATTTTATAAAACATTTAATTATTTGGTTTGTTGGTTAAATTAGATAATTTTCTAATTTAATTTAGTATTTGAATAGTTTGCTTGATTTCATGTTTAGGGACGGCCAGCGCCACTGGTGGCGGTTTTTAAAAGTTTAGAGATGCAATCACGTGAGAGAGAGATGCAAACAGATAAAAACTTTTACGATGAACAGAAAATATTTTAAAAATATAAAAACAAATTGGAAGACTGAAAATGTGTTTCTCTGGAATTTTCGTGGTGGAGGCCTAAGCCTCCATCAAACTTCCTCTTCAATCACTCTATCTATTAAAAAAAAAAACTTCAAAATCCGTTGCACAGTGTTAATAGGGATAAAGGGACAGAGCAAGAGGATGAGGCACTTTAATTCTGTGTAATAAGAACGTCGTAACATATTTATAAGAGTATTCTTTCGATACATGTTTTTGCACTTTATTGTACTTAGATACTTATGTAGTGATAATGGTACACGAGGCTCGGAATCGATTTAAAAATACCGGTTAATGGTTCAAATTCCATGTCCAGTGTTGGTATTTTTTCTTTGGTATATGACATCAACTATCTGACGAATAAGAATTCTTTAAAAAAAATCTTTAAAGAACCGGTAATATAAAGTTTTCATGAGCAAAACTGAAATGTTAAGGTTTTACGTCAATTATGAGTACATTAGAACGATTTGCTGGAAACGGTATTTAAGCCTTGCCAAAACATTTTTTTCTGATTTTTCATTTATCATATTTTATCAGTATTGGCATCTCACCTCTAGGCGCCCAGTTAACGGTTCTAATTTCAAAATATGCCACGATTTTAGCTGAATTATGACTAGTTTTCCATTCCTTTAACATGTTAGTCGTTAAAATGTTTGTTTATGAACTGAAGATAAATTAGAGCACTAGATATACATTGAAACTGAGAATTTATGCTTTACGGGAACTCATTAGCGAAGTTTCCATGACGTCACGTGACTAATTTAGGGAACGGCCTGGACTGTTTTTTATTTCGGCGGATAAACATACGGGTAACCTTCTAATAACTGCGTGAAGCACGAACGAGTTTATTTTTACCGCAAAAGTAAACCGAACTGATTTACAGTCCAATTCACGATACTCTATTCTTTGAAGATACGCAGACGTTTCTAAATCTAAAACTTGAAACGCGCTGCCAACTTTCGTTCGGAAAAACTTTCACGTTTAAAAATAGCATGAGGTGAACGTTCTGAAACACTGACCTCCTTTCTGTGTGATGTTGAAGGTGCGGAGTCGGTAGGAGTCCTCATCAGGTTCTTCTTGCTCCGTCTGATGAGGCTTTGGGACGTCGAGAAAGGCGTTGGAGCGGCGAGGTTGTGCGTTGTGACCTGGTGGAGGTCGACGCCTAGCGGAAGCTTGCCTCCTGACTTGAGGAGGGGTTTCTGCTTCAGCTAATCTCGGTTCTGAGCTGTACCGAGCTCTAGTTTCTCTATCTAGCTGCTGCTGCTGCTGTTGCCGGCGGTGTCTGACGCTCCTCCCGCCTGTTATTCGTGCTGATTGGGATCTCGCGGCCGGGCGGCGGCGTGGGGCCGGGGTGGTCTCCATGGGAGCGACGAGGGCCTCCATGCTGGCAGAGGCCGGCGCGCATATCGACTGCGAGCGCTTCGTACGTCCGTCCGATGCCATAGTCGCGGCGGTACTGACGGGCGGGCGGGCGGACTTGTTGCATTGCTCTTTCAGCCAGAACATTATATTTTCAATAGGGCGTATTTTTATACGGCTTCCATAGGCATTTCCGTCCTTTTGTGTAGATTTGTCGTTTGTACTACTCAATTAATAATGGATCAAACGGGCGTTAAATATTTAACTGTGATAATATTCGTCTATTGAAAGTTTGGCGTTGTTAATTTGCTTTGTTTTGAACTTAATGAGATAAATTTGAGTTTTAAAGTTCCGGACGCCTAATTTGAATCTTTGTTGAATAGCTATTGTTTATCAGTGTGCCGGCGTTGATTATTAATTATAAAGAAGGTTGTGCATTTCATTTGTACTTTTAGATACAATAGAGTTAATTAATCAAGTAACTGAATAAAAACTTAGTCGAGCAATACCTATAATGTATGTAAATACGGTACTGAAAAGTTTGTATAGACTCTTGTTATCATGAGCAGTATTCCGGTATTTTACGAAGCAGGACATTTTCGCGTCTCTAAGTACAATACTCAAAATGTAAGTAATATTTAAAAGTGTTTATACATATTCGATTACAATTTAATTCTCAAAAATAAATTCGTATAAATTATGATTATTTTATACCCAAACAAAACCGCTATAATAAGCTTTTAAGCGTCTCCCTGCCTCAGTTTTACCCAAAACGGGTAAAATTGATCACATGGGTAAAATCACGAACTTTATCCTTGCCGATAAGCAGTGATAAGAGGTCGATTGCTTTTCCCTCGCAGATAATACGGGCGTATACATGGACATCGTTTTATGACGTGGGGAAATGTTTACGGAAAAATCGGAAACAGGAAAAGTTTTGGGCGTTTTTTGCTTTTAGGCGAAACAGAATAATGCGCCCAGTGTGTTTAATTTAAATTGAATTTATATATAAATCTTTTTCAGTACAGGAAGCTTAGCCAACTTTTATTGATATTTTATTTTATTGTTATTTGTCACCACCCCAACTCCTCCTGCGGGTGTCGTAAGAATCGACTAAGAGATTGAAGTGTCACTGACCATTATTTGATAAAGATTGATGATGGGCAGCAGCGTCATCATAGTGGACACATTACTGCGATCGCCAATCCGCTTGCCCAGCGTGGCGATTATGGGCATTTACCTCCTAATGCGTCTATATGCATAGTTAATAGGAGAGACCTACGACCAGCACTGGACTATCATAGGCTGATGATGAGCCAAGTTACCAATCGCTAACGCTTAGTAGCGTATCGTAGTTTTCCCTCTCTGTCACTCTTTCATATTAATGCGACAAAGACAGTTAACTGCCTTTCGTTTACGATTGACGATTAAGCGTTAGCGATTGGCAACTTGTCTAAGCACCTTGTTGCTTTTTTTACGCGCTAGTGAGAGAAGTGGTTCATTTAACGTCAGATCCAAAACTTCGGAGGGAGACACGTGCAAAAAGGAAATTCGAAACGAGTGGCGATGGTTTCAAACACGACCGAAGGGAGGGATATTTTCATGTTTTTCGCACTTGTGTCGTAATGTACTATTATATCTAACCTCCTTATTCATAAACGTCTTTTTACTTAGTAGTCACTTTTGTTTCCCTATACAAAATCAAAGAACCGGCACCCCAACTCCTGCGGGTGTCGTAAAAGTCGACTAAGGGATTGAAGTGTCACTTACCATTATTTAATAAAAAATTGTTGATGGGCAGCAGCGTCATCACAGTGGACACATTACTGCGATCGCCAATCCGCTTGCCCAGCGTGGTGATTATGGGCATTTACCTCCTAAAGCGTCTATACGCATAGTTAATAGGAGAGGCCTACGTCCAGCTGTGGACTATCATAGGCTGATGATGATGATGATGTATAATGAAAGCGTTAACTCTGCACTCTAACCTCAATAAGCAAGGCTAGAAGCAAGTTAAATAATAGTTCAAATGAGCAATGTTTCAAGCAGAACATACCGAAGTATGTCATTATTTCAGAGCACTCCGAGCATATGCTGACTTGTGGCTGGGTTCAGAAATATATCATTAAATACCAATACTAGCTACCAATACTATTAAGGTCATAAAGCGTTCGAAAACGGACGTCTTTCCTGTGGACATTGTGAAAGTAAACACATTCCATGAGCAGCTAAAATCAATAGTGTCACCTCGCACAAAATTTCAAGCATAACCGGGCAACAGTAGTAAAAATCCGCCAATACCTAATTTTATCAAATTGTCACTTTTTACAACTGATACTGCGGGTAAGTTAACTTAGCTTAGTACTGCAAATTTCAAATTACCCCTATAATTAAATAAGGTCCTGCATCTTATGCTGCATTCACATGTGATGCATGCACAGGGAACGTGCTAATTAACGGTTCTGAGACTGAGACAAACCAATAAAATGTTGACCAAGAAAACAAGAAAACTACGGTTCTAGTCTATAGCCCTTAACTTTAACATGCCCAAAGGAAAAATTTGTGACTAAAAAATATTTTTATTTGAGTTATCATACAAAAAATCTATAGGACTTATGAACCTGAAAACTAAGTTCTGAGAAATAAGTAGTTTCTGGGGAACGATTCAAATTATTTTAATCAAATATGATGATTTGCGTTTTTAGGGTAAACTAGGAAACCAGTATAGTTCCGCCATGTCTGTCTGTCTTTTCGCAGACTAGCTCAGTGACCCTTACTATTAGAAATTCGAAATTTGGTATAGGTTAACTACATACTAGGGTTACACTGCCCAACATGCTCTTGGCCGGTTTTTATTAGTGCAACATGTCTTGTATTGTATTCTGGCCATTTTTCCGCAACTCGACATCAAATGTTTGCGTGTTTCCAACGCTGGTCCAGTACTTGTTGGGGACTGCACATACGCCCTTTAATTTCTTCGCAGACGTATGCAGGTCTTCTCACGATGTTTTCCTTCACATCAACTTGTGAATATCAAATGATATTTTAGGCAAGTATATACATTTTAGAGCTGGGGACTGAACCCACGACCACTGCGTAGCAGCCATGCGTTTTACCGCTCAATCACAAGCGCTTCAATGTTCGATAATGATGATGAATTCACTGATATTGATATAAAAACCTTATATTTCTAAATACGCCCTCCAAGTGAACCATTCACTCGGGAATTCCCAATAACAAAGTTGAATCATCGTTACATAAAAATGGCTGACTTTGAACTTTTCCACATTTTTACGTTATTAACTTCGCAAGCTTTCTGGGAATGTTACAAATGGATCTCTGCATTCCTTTAATATTATATTAGCTTTAGGTTTCTGGTTAGTAGGAATAGAATAACGAAAGGAGCGACTCATTCATGAGCATTTTACGTTTTGTTATCTGTTAAAGGAATACTACTTCGCGCTACGCTCCAAGGTCATTACTTTGCCTCACATATGAATAAGATGCGTTTTTAACCGCTCGTATTGAAGGATAAACGAGCGCTTCACGAGCTAGTGAGGGGAAAAGCATATTATTGTACTAAAGTTGTATGTTACTGAACCCTTGCAGGGCTTATGTTGATACTGTAGGCAAATAACTTAAAAACCCAATGCACGCATGAAACAAATTAAAAAATACACTAATAAATTAATTAATATCTTGAGGTATCTTATACAAATCGCTCAGTTAAGGTTTGTGATGTGGGTACCAGGCAACTTACTTACTTACTTACTCCGCTGGCTCAGCGACCCAAAGTGGATCTTGGCCTCCGATAAGAGTTGGCGCCAATGCGCCCGTTTCTTTGCGATCTCCTCCCAGTTCTCTGCGTTCAGGGCGCGTAGGTCCTTCTCCACCTCGTCTTTCCAGCGGTATCTTGGCCTACCAACCGGTCTGCGTCCACTGGGTCTTCCTAGGAAGGCCTTCTTCACCGCCCTGTCAACTGGCATCCTAAACACATGTCCGAGCCAGCGAAGCCTTGCGGATTTAATCTCGCCAATGATGTTGGGCTCAGAAATGATGTCCTCCAGCTCTTGGTTTTTTCTAATTCTCCAACTACCGTCAGGTCTCTGGGTAGGTCCGAGAATTTTGCGGAAGATTTTTCTCTCTGCAACAAGGAGCTTATTCTCTTCTTTCAAGGTGAGCGTCCACGCTTCGCATCCATACATTAAGATTGGTCTAATAACAGTCTTGTAAATGCGAATCTTGGTCCTCCGGTGCATGATCTTGGACACTAACACCTTATGAAGAGCTGCTGTGTATCTAAGTGCGCCCTGGCTGCAAAGTTCAACCAGGCAACGATAAATATAATAGACAGATACATAAAAGATACATCAAAACAGACATCCATGACCAACAAACAAGTATTTATGATAAATAAATACGCAAATAATGCCCTTGTCGGGATTCGAACCCGGAACCTCCGCAGTCAGTGTCACTGCCGGGCTACGGAGGCTGATAATTAATAGTTTGTTGTTTCTTGGAAATCATTACATAAATTATTCATTAATTTAATTGCGAAAATTTTGCAAAGTTAAACAAACTATCCCATATCAAAGCAAAACATGTTTCTAAAGCTAACTATTTCTGCTTTTAGCACTAAAGGAATAATTGTAACTCTACAAATTGGCTCCCTTACCTCGCGGTGTAGCGTTTTCATGAAAGAGTCCTTATTAACGTAGAGTGCCAGGTATTCGTAGGAAAATATGAAGATTTTAGTTCACTGCATTTAAATTATGCAATTTTGAGATTGAAACGCGTGAAATGGAGTTAGGTTGTCGAACAAGATGAACGTAAAAATAGGTGAATATCTGGAGATGAAATCTGGGATGAATAATTTTTCCTTTGACTCTTTATTTTTTTTATTGCGTCTTATTTGTCTGTTGTAATTGGAAGCATGTTGTACCTGTAATTCTGACTAGGTATCCGGTTTCGAATCCCGTGACAACGCAGTAACGTGTATTTTGCAGTTGTTTTTCTTTTATGGTAAGCACATCTGTTACGTACGACATTGTGGAATTAAAACGCTTTCTTAAATAAATATAGATCTCGTGGCAATAGAGAAGACTTTGTTCATGTCCACAACATACATGGCGTTCACAATCAGTAGGTACAAAAGCGATGTAATAAAGATAAATCACAGAAAAAAATGCAGCTTAACATAACTTATCAATAATTAATAAAGCCATGTGTCGTGGCAGAGAATGTGCTGGCTCAGCATAATGATGCAGCATGCAGCAAGCCACATCGCTGATATTCTGCCAGGACCTTTTATACAAGAAAGAGAGAATGGTGTACGTGCAACTCCCAAACAATTACTTCTGAAAATTAATTTGTT
This sequence comes from Thaumatotibia leucotreta, assembly GCA_025490895.1. Lineage (NCBI taxonomy): Eukaryota > Metazoa > Arthropoda > Insecta > Lepidoptera > Tortricidae > Thaumatotibia > Thaumatotibia leucotreta. Next base: position 205,500 of record JALPQI010030267.1, on the reverse strand, counting down.
TGTAGAAATTATGCAAGTGCGACTGTGTGTGTGTGTATATATGTACGTATGTGTGTATGTGTTGTAGGTTTATTTGTATATTATTTGCAGCAATAAGGAGAAAAAATATCACAATTCTTGAATCTCCCTTAAAACACCCTTTCATAGACTTTATTGTGATTGTTTTATCAGTTACCCGAAGCTTGCCCCAAATATTTCTCACCCATGTTTAGGGGATGTCTGGCAGTTGATGAGGGTGGCAGGAAGTTGGTACCTTTACTATGAATTTGCTGCTATTTAATTATTGTTGTTATTGTCTGTGAGAACTCGCAATTCAACTGATAAGTACATAATATATTACGAGTACTAGAGCAAACATAGATCCTAGATGGCTCAGCCCGGATAGAGCCAAAAATATAATATAATATGTATTAATATATTGTTACCAATAAAAACCCTTAATTTGAGAGAAATAGGGGATGGTCGTGTGTTCCACCTTCCTTGGCACTCAATATTTAGTCTTAATAATTCTGGTTCGAAAACACCAAACAAAAAGTGTGTCACAGACCATTATCACGGTCAAACCGTACATCATTTTTGGTATGGTGTTTAGACACCATAGGGTAGTATAAAACCACATTTTACAAGCAAAACCATGTTAAGCAGACCATTACATGTCTAATATTTTGGACGTTGTCGAATTAAGGGTTTAGGAACTCTTTACGTACTAAAACCAATTATATAGGTATAGTCAAGTTGGACAAGTGAAACATAGTATAATCTTTCTTTGAATACTAACTATTGAATTTGGTATAACTTACGAAAAAGAATAATCTACATGCTTGTATTAAATTATTTTTAAATAAAGACTGTGGATAATAGAAATATTCTGATGCCTATTATATTCACGTAACTAAACATTGAAGAGCTGGCAACTTCCTTGCAAAACGCAACAGCATTGCAATTAATACAGCGAGGAAATGCTGCCAGTATCCTCGGTACAATGCCACCCCAAGTAACAAAAGCGAATCTAAAAAGGGGATACTAGACATCTAATAGACTTTGATTTGATTGTCTACCATAAGAGTAACATTGCCCCCAAGCTATCTTCAATAACGCTTATAGATAGTCTATAGTAAAGTGGGCACAACCTTGTAACTATTCATAAGTCTCCCTCTAGAAACCACGAATAGACAGAGTTAAGAATTAAACATTTTCAAATAGTCTTAAAGCATTCTTCTAGAGTCTTTCTATACTATTTATAGACCACGATATGCACTAGTAGATGGTTAATAGATAAGCTTGAGAGCTAAACAGAAGTATTTACCTGAGAAGTTTTAAAACCAAATTAACTCAACCCTGCCAACTTTAAGAAAGATTTTAATAGAAATAGACAACGATACGTATAATGGCGCATATCTCAAAAGAATAATGCTAAGGTAATATTACAAAATGGCGTGACAAATTTCTAACTCTTATTTCATGCGCCTAGTTTTCATCTGCTAATACTGATACTTAAACTTGCAAAACTTGGTGCGGATGAAAGTCTCACGCTGAATTTGTGTAAAACTCTCTTTAAATAAGAGCGCCCGCTTGAAATATAATATTTAATAAAATATTAACCAAATATAAAAATATTAAAAAAAATATATTGTGTTTATATGTTTAAGCCATTTGTTTCATTCATAATATAGTATATTAAAAAGTATAGGACGATTTGTTACAGAGAATATATTCATAAAAGTACAAAAACAAGCCAAAAAATAGTTCGCTACAATAATTTCACAAAATATTAGGCAGTAAAAATGGCGTCTAGTTAAACTTGTCTAGAAAAATGATTTCTTTAAAACAAACTTTCTAAAGAATAATCTGTAGTATAGCTCTAGTAAATGACAAGACTATTTTTACTTGTTGCAAACCAAACTTCCTAGTCGAGGAATAAACTGGTTTATGAGTGGTTTAAGATTACCTATAAACTGCCATTTTTGTATACTGTTTTAACTTCTCACAGTATTTCTAGACATCAATTAGAGAACTGGCATTTTGAGTGCGTTGTGTATCATTTTGGATGGATTAATGCAGAACGAATTCAAGAAGTTACCTTCTTAAAGAAATTTGTTTTTTATTTGTTGACAATATGAAATAATGTAATGGTATAATCGCAACTTCGCGCCGCCAGCATGCGCGCGTGCGGAGTACTTTACTTAGTCGCGAGACGCACGTCTTGACATGTTGAATTGTTTGGTGTATCCACGGTTCACGCGGCCGATTTGTAGCAGTTTTAACGTGTTATGTTTAGTTTTATCAGTGTATTTGAAGAGGGCGGAAAGTTTATGTTTTGTGGATCGTATTAAATTAGGTAGATATATCTAAATTATCATATTCGTACCTATCTGTATAAAGTTTCCCCGATATCTAAGAATGAACATTTGACACGCATTGTTTATTTATTTATAGGTAGATGGAACCATTTCGTAATTAAAATTATTGTCTAATCTTTATTTATTATTTTAATAATCTTACCCGCTTAATTCATGAGTCGCAAATCAGAATCGGAACTCCTTTTGCTCCTTCTCTGTAATTTCTTCTATTTTTAAATATTTGCTGACTCTCCGGCGAAAGCCACCAGATCTTTTAATTTGTTTTACTGTCTCCATTGCATAAAGCCAGCTGATCTAGTAAAATTGCACTTATTTACATTATCTTTAAGCAAATAAACACTGGAACCACTATTTCACTAACATATTATTAGACTTACTGAAAGATATCTACAAAAGTAGTTTATGTAGACTTTAGTCTTTTTATAAACAAACATAAGAGTACCACTAGCTAATACGGAATATCTGTAGAAAGTTAAATCTTAACATTTACCATCTTATCTAGTAAAATACTGGAAAATAGGTACCTTTAGGCTTTATTAACTATTTATAGAACAATATGTCCTAAGATAATCGTCATACCTAGAAATGTACTTAAAATACGTGTTCTATAGATCAAATCATCTAAAAAAAATCAAATATAAGAAAAGATACACTATAAGGATACTTTTTCTTCATAGAAACCATTTATAGAAAGCCCTTATCTAAAAATAAACTGCGAATAGACTATCAATAGATAAATTCGTTTTAAGCCTTCAGGCCCATGTTACTTGGGACAGGGGCCAATCTTAGATATACATAGGTTTGGTTAGTTACATTTAATTTATGAATACAAGGTGAAATTCTAATGGTTGTTCTCCGTTTAAGGGCATGTTCATTATCGTGTTCCGATTACGAAAAAAGGCAGAAGAATTTTTTATCTATAAAAAAAAAATTGATTTTCTATGGAGCTTCGGCTAATTTGAAAGACCTGCCCCATAGAAAAAATTAAAATGTTTTTCACGTGAAACTATTTTTATCTTTTTTTACCTGATTGGAAAACGATACTGAACAAGCCCTTAAACGGAAAACAACCATTAAAATTTCACCTTGTATAAATTATACAATTCTGATAGGATCTATTCCTGCTAAAAAGACGAAAACATGGCAATTCTATCTCACGCTCGTCTCTTAAAAGGGTCGCATTCTATGGAGTTTAAAATAACCTATTAAAGACGTCACAACAATGCCGTCACGATCTAAAAACACCTAATGATGTCAGTTCTTTAAGTCCTTTTCACGTCTTTCGTAACTAAAAAGCGACGAAAGATTTAGTGTATATTTTTATATTGGTTGATATAATATATGAATAGATAATTTATTAGTCGAGGTTTAAAAGTTAACGACAGATATAAATATTGTTTAATAAATATTGAAATTGTTTTGTGGTTTTGTGTATGACAACGTGCAACTTCTTGGGTTTTCAGTTCAGCGAAATTTATTTCACTCAGATCTGAAGCAGAGCAGAAATTTCTTTGTCTGTAAATCTTGCGACATTTTGATCCACTACTTAAAAAAAAAGTAGTTTAATCTTCATCACCGTTGCCAGTGAGGTTTTAGGACGTAGTATGTCAACGGGGCTAGAGGATTTTTTGAAAATAAGTTGAAATATTTCAAAAGTACTAGTAGTACGATTATATTATAGTAAGTATATTTAAATTATTTAAGTAATAGTAACAGCACCCAGTATCTTACTATTTTAGGATATTTAAACTTTCACGATCATCACTCATATTTTAATGACAGACGGGACTTATCGCGTAAAGTCAGTCTGACTGCGACCACGAGTGTAACGTCATGCCTGAAACGTCAGGATAATATTAAACGTAAGTTTACGCGAGTACGCCCCATTCGTCGTTAAAATATTTTAGGTTATTTCAAAGTTTTATCTACTGTCCTTCAAAAGTTTTCAAAAATATCTGAACACATCGTAACGATAGAGGGGTGTTCAGATATTAATATTTTTGAGCGCTACAGATGCTACGATATAAATATCTGGATGCTTAGCCAAGTTGCCAATCGCTAACGCTTAATCGTCAATCGTAAACGAAAGGCAGCTAACTATCTTTGTCGCACTAATATGTAGGAGTGGCAGAGAGGGAAAACTACGATACGCTACCAAGCGCTAGCGATTGGCAACTTGGCTAAGCATCCTGATATCCACTGGACATAGTCTGTGATAAATTATATTTTTGATAAAGTTTATTTGGGAAATAAGATTACCCTCCCGAATAGAAATTGCAAAAAGGCGAAACGGTTCCCTCATGTTAACACTTTATGTGTGGTTTTGTATAAACAAGCAATTTGTTTGGTTTCGGCCGCGAGGTTTGTTTGGTAGGCTAAACAGTTTACTTTATGGAATAATTCATTTTAGAGATCCGCGTGAAGAATTAAACTAGAAGTTAATATACAGGTTGTAATCATTAAGTGTTTACAGGCCATAATTTCGTAAATATGAGAGATATCAGAAAACTTTTAACTGATATCGAAAGTACGTTACCCAACGAGTAAAATTACATTAATAACTTTTTTCAAATAAAATCAGAAATATCCCAAATACTAACTTCAAACCCTTACATACATTTAGTAGGTAACCGTTCATTCAAAGACTAGGTTAAAACGAATATTTTTCATTTAAGAATAAATGTTAGATTCATTATTTCATAACGGTAGTATTATTATATTTAACTTAGTATTTTTAATATCACTTCATCTATTTAGAAAAAGTTATTAATGTAATTTTATTTCTTAGGTACCGTAAACCGGGGTTACATTGATCAATTTTAAAGTTTAAACTTCAATATCTTCTAAAATTAGGCGTAAAAAAATCCAAAAATAAAATAGTAACATCAACTTTTTCTTATCTTTCTCGGTAAAAAAATTGGAAACGATACTTTAAAAATGTATGATGATAGAAAAATAAAACGTTGTGATCAAAGTTAAACTGACATTGGGGTTACTTTGATACCTTATGTTTTTTTTAGGGTAATTGAATGTAAACCCTTACAGGAGTAATTTCTCCTAAGAAAACAAATAAATCCGTTCGCAGTATCAAAAGTTACAACAATTTACGTCGTTTTGGGGTTATTTTGATCAAATATTTATGATCAAAGTAACCCCGATATATTATAAAAAAAACTTCAGTATTCAACTTTATTAAAAACAATAATCAACCATTGAAGAGAGAACAATCTTCTTATAAAATAAACAGTCAAATGGTTAGACATACCATAACCAACTGTACGTAAGATTCTGATCAATGTGACCCCATGTAGGTGATCAAAGACACCCCATTGGATAAAAACAATTGTTATAAGTACATAGTTTGAATTGAAGACCCAGTGTTTAGGTATACAAAACGTTCTATTTGTATACCTAAACACACTTGTGACAAGTTAATTGTGATTAAGAACCGTTTACTCCACTAACCTTATTGTTAGTTAAGAAGTTATTTTATACACGAAAAATAGCAAAAAGTATACGTAAATGTAAACACGTGATACGCTATTCTAACGACCGTACTCATTTAAAGTGTCTAAACAATTAATAAGGATAACTATCGTTCTTGCCAGACTTAAAAAAATATATACAGATGCGTTTGGTAACGGAAGATATTCGCGATTAAAAAATAAAAGAAGTTTTTATCAATGTAACCCCAAAGTTCAAAGTAACCCCAGTTTACGGTAACGTACTTTCGATATCAGTTAAAAGTTTTCTGATATCTCTCATATTTACGGAATTATGGCCTGTAAACACTTATCGGGTACACCCTGTATAATGTACATGTCTAACTCAACGAGCTATGGAAACTATGGAGAGGGCTAATCTCGGGGTTTCTTTACGAGATCGAATCAGAAATGAGAAGATCCGTAGACGAACAAAAGTCACCGTCATAGCTCTCCAGATAAGCAAGCTGAAGTGGCAATGGGCAGGCCACATTCCACGCAGAGCAGATAACCAATGAATTCGAAAAGTGCTCGAGTAAGACCTCCACATTACCAAAACTTATTGTGGAACTAAGTTGATTTACGGAAGAATGTCCTATGATTAAAAAAAAGTAAAAACTAAACCTACTCGCGCTTGGCCATTTCTTTTCACCGTAAATCATCTTCGCTTATGATTTACCGCGGCTTCTAAATCTGGAGCTCTTTCATTAATAAATTACTCGAGATCTCTTCCCACAGACTCAGGTTGATATACAGTATGTATCACCTCGTAGAGCAAAGAAAGAAACCCGTTAATATTTAGATCATACTAAACAACTTTTACTATGGGGCCAAACTCGAATTCGCGAAAAAAAAATTACTCTTCCATACAAGGTGTTCATGGTCACGCAATCAAAATGTATGAAACTGTCAATTTTTTTTTCGTGAATTCGGGTTTGGCCCCATAGTAAAAGTTGTTTAGTATGATCTAAACATTAAGATGAAAACATACACATACAAATGGGTATCTTTCTTTGCTCTACGAGGTGATACATACTGTATAATGTCAAAGCTTTTCAGCAATCTCTATATTTTTGGACAGGTCTTGTTAATTCTTTAATTTAGTAGTAATAAATTAGAGAAGATTGAGAAATTCGCCGTGTGGTGACGGTAGTAAGAATACATTTGTCACCACCCCAAACAATTTAATATTTACCAACTACCAACTCTTCCCGTGGGTGTCGTAAGAGTCGACTAAGGTAAGTGTCACTGATCCTTTATTTATTAAAGATTGATGATGGGCAGCAGCATCGTCATAGTTAGTGGAGTGGACACACTACTGCGATCGCCAACCCGCTGGTCGATTCGCAGTTTGGCGATTTTGGCCATTTACCTCCTCGTGCATACACTTAGGTGATAGGAGAGGCCTCCCAGCAGTGGATTGGTTATAAACTGATGATGTGATGTGATGACCGATGGAGTCAAAAAGTGCTCAAGTTTGGCAATACAGTTATTTATTATACAAGGGGGCAAAGTTGTTGTTTAAACCTTTAGACCCGGGTTGATGCGATCGTGACAGTTAATTACGATTAACTGTCAATAAGATTCCAAAATTTAACCACGAGTGTAGCGAGTGGTTCAAAATCTGGAATCTTGAGCATTGCGAAGGTCTCAAGGCACGAGAGTTGAACAAACTTTGCCGCCAAGTGTAGGTAATACAACTTTTTTCCCCTCAGTATTGCGAGGAAATATTACTATAAATCTCATCCAAATGTAAATTAACTTAAAGAAACCATTTAAAACTAAATGTCGAAACATATCGTAAAGTAGAGTTACTAGAATGAAAATTGGGAGCTGCTCCGATTGCGCTTGTTTACTACGGTCATACAGATCCAATAATACTAAGCAGTAGTGGGCCATAGGGATTAGAGCATGGTCAAATTACTTTATTCACATGTTGATAAAAAGCGTTTTAACCCGCTCGTATTAAAGGATAAACGAGCGCTTTACGATCTAGTGAAGGGAAAAAGTCATGATATTACACGCGACAGCCTCTTAGTCCACGTAGGCTCCTTCTATTACCTATACGTATGGTTTACTACCGCAATACAAAATCCATCAATATTGGCTATCGTTGATATTCTGACAACTCTTCACCTGAATGACGTCATCGTTGCGTTATGACGTCACCGACTGTTATCGACACTCCATACCGATATTAGAATACATTATGATATTTATTAAAAGCGTTGATGGGCTCTTAAGGACTTTTTACTTATACAGGATGCCCTTTTTTTTAACCCGGAGGAATGCATTGAATTGGATACCACTACGTAAGGCCAGCCGTACACCTGTAAGTTCTTTTTTTTTCATTTATTTAGAAACAAACAGTCTTTATTAATTCATAAGTACATTAGCTAACAGCTTCAATTCTTACTATACAGACCTATAGTTTCCTATATGTAAGATAAATTACAATTTATAAACTTATTGCTATGAAACATGAAACACTATACTACTCGTAACCTACTTGTCTCCACACGACTTTAACGATGAATAAACATATTTTTTAAATAAAACCAATAAGCTAAATGGTCGCGCACCGTGCGGTTTCAGAGGAACTTCCTCCCGCGGACGGTCCGTCTGTGGAATGAGCTCCCTGCCGAGGTTTTCCCGTTGGACTACAGTATGGGGTTCTTCAAAAGAGGAGTGTACAAGTTCTTATTGGGTCGGCAACGCGCATGTGACACCCCTGGGGTTGCAAGCGCCCATAGGCTACGGTGACTGCTTTCCATCAGGCGGGCCGTATGCTTGTTTGCCACCGACGTGGTATAAAAAAAAAAAAAAAAGCTGCTAAATATATCTACGCTAAAACACTCTTCATTAATTTCATTATACAGCCTGCATGCTCGTTTAAGGTATGAGTGCTGTGCATATTTATGTAGTTCTGCTACTTCCAACACTAAATAATCTTAATAAGATATTACGTAAGTTATAGGGACAGGACTATACTACGAAATGAGATAGTGATATTCACCTCTCATTCCTTAATATAGCTTACCCTATAACTTACGTAAGAACTTACAGGTGTACGAGCGCTCTTACACAAGGACCCTGGGAGTAGAGCCAAATATTGTAACTAAATAATGTAGGTATACTTACTTGTGACCGTGTGGTGACGGCAGTAAGAATACATTTGTCACCAATCCAACTCCTCCTGCGGGTGTCGTAAGAGTCGACTAAGGGATTGAAGTGTCACTGACCATTTTACAAGATTGATGATAAGGTCCAGCCATGAGATCGCGGGCATGTCACCACGACCCCACCGGCAGCTCGCCCTAGGCAGAGTTGGGCAAAAAGTAATAATATGATTACTCCTTCAGATTACTTTTACTTATCCATAAATTACATTTGTATGTGTACTTTGTAATAAATATTACAAAGTACACATACAAATGTAATTTATAGAAGTAATCATATTACTTTTTGCCCAACTCTGGCCCTAGGGCCTACGGCTACTGCTTAAAGCCCGTAAGTACACATACACTTACAAGGATAAAAACGTATAAATTACATAATAAATCCCTAGCAAATACCTATAGTAAGTCCAACGTCAAACTAAATAGGTACAGCATTTTTTTGGATATTTTATATTTTTGAATTCTTTTTATGTAGGTACCCCAAAACCGGTATTCGAATTTTAGGTATTTTTTATCGATAGTATGATAGGGGTCGCTTACCCTAAATTTTTCCTTCCGTTCATTTTAAAGTGAAATTGAAGTCAATTCATATATGACACCAATAAAATTGCAGTAAGTTCGCGAGATGGCGTCAAGCTCGCCAATTACAGCTCATTACGAATCTCGGCCATGACCGAGAGTCCCGGCTATTTTTGGCCGAGAGCCGAGAGGGATATCTCGGCTCGATTTTTGGCCGAGAATGCCGAGACCGAGACCGAGATCTCGGTCGGACCTTAGTAAATATCACTATCTCATTGGTTATTATAGCTCGTTCCCTACAACTTACGTAAGAACTTACACGTGTAATTTCGGCCTTATGATTTGTCTCTCATCGCTTGACGGCGAAAATACGGAATTAATCAAACATTCCATTTGATTTCATTACTGGACAGTTAAATAAATTGTCACTCAATCGGCTCTCGACATATATGGGGGCAATATCGGCGGTGGCGTGTGCTCGCCAAATTACATGCAAACAGCATTTTTGTGGGTTCGTCCGCTATTACACCGTATTATATGGATTTGTCAGCATAGCCCAGTTGGTAGGGACCCTGCCAAGGAAGCTAGAAGTTCCGGGTTCAAAATCCCGGCGAGTGTATTATTTATGTATTTATCAATTTAATAATGTCCTGAATCCTTCAATGTTAATATATTCGTTCAGAAGTTAAGTATTAATAGAATAGTTTTAAGTAAATTATTAATTATCTGTGTATTAATTAAGTAGTATTCTAACCATATCCAGGTCTTGTTAACAAGTACTGTATCCAATTAGGCAATTTGATTCCTACACCGCTAATAGAACAATGTCACAATCAATCAATTAATCTTCTGTCCTACGCTGTAATCATTAGTATCATTAGTCATTACCGTCCTATCTACGATAAAGAGACAAAGCTCTATAGTGGCTTATGAAACAATTTGATTGACTGCTTACAGACAAGGGCTAAAATATTGTATGTACTTACACAAATTTGCCTTATACCATTGAAATAAAGAAGGAATTGAATGATAACTGTACCCATACAAAATTGTGTCCATTATCCGCTACTATCCGTCATCGACCTTTAATAAAATTAATGGTCAGTAACACTTAGTAACACCCGCGGGAAGAGTTGGGGTGGTGACAAATGTATTGTAACTGCCGTCATCTCGCCGCCTGTCTGTCGATGGCATTCTCGTATCGAGCATATAAATTATATAGGTAATTAAAAAAAAATAAAAAATATCTTGAGACATCTTAGATAAATTGACCTAGTCCCACGGTAAGCTCAATCTTGTGATGTGATAGTTGATATATAATAGATAGATATAAATACTTAAATACATAGTCAGCCATGACCAAAACAAATACTAGTGATAAATAAATACACAAATAATTGCCTTGCCGGGATTAGTACCTGGAACCTCTAGCTTCGTAGGCAGGGTCTCTACCAACTAGGCTACGGAGGCTCACAAATACAGAAATACAAATATAATAATAGTAGATTGTGTCACAAGGGATCAAAATGGTATATTTCCGGCGTAGGCGTATATTGAATCCTGAATGTAGCTTCGTCTTGGGCGTTAACGCATGAATCCTTCATTACGCTCAGGATTCCACTTTAGAATCCCTCCGAAATAGTTTTGATACCGTGTGACACATACTGCTTTTACAAAATATATATCACATATTTAATATTTATGCAAATAATCGATTCTGAAGAATTTGTTATCAATTATGAACGTACTGTTTATTTTCATATTTCATTGTAATGTTTTAGGCTGGCAATAGAAAGTCCTTGAACATAAAAGTCCCACTTTGATCCAGGTGCAGGGAAGAAAAAACCCGTATTCGAATAGGTGGTGTGAAAAATAAATAGAAATCTTTTACTATTTGTCATTTTGACAAGTTTCTTGACAGTACTATTTCTTCATGGGAAAGTAACTACAAACCTTCATACCATTTCACATTCGCATCATATTATTATATAGCTTTTTAATCAATTGGCAACGCAGCGGGCACTCAATCGTTCGCCAGCTTAACAAAATTACTGTACAGCCTTTATAGGGCTCTTGTGACGCTACGGGAGGCACAATTTGCAAGAACGTTCTGGTTTCTATAGCAAATGGATGACTAGGAGTCCATTACAGGCAGTCCATGACATACATACCTACAGAGTTGGGCAAAAAGTAATATGATTACTCCTTCCAATTAGTTTTGTATATGTACTTTGTAATAAATATTACAAAGTACACATACAAATGTAATTAAATAAATAAATAAATAATAATAAATATCTTGGGACATCTTACACAAATCAACCTAGTCCCACGGTAAGCTCAATTAAGGCTTGTGATGTGGGTACTAGGCGACGATATATATAATAGATAGATACATATAGATACTTAAATACATAGACAGCCATGACCAAGGAACAAATATTTGTGATAAATAAATACACAAATAATGCCCTCGCCGGGATTCGAACCCGGAACCTCCAGCTTCGTAGGCAGGGTCACTACCAACTAGGCTACGGAGGCTTCATTAGGAGGCTTAATTAATAGAAGTAATCATACTACTTTTGCCCAACTCTCGATATATACATTACGAGTATAGTAAAGGTTTCGGGTACCTAATCTTATTGCATTCATATGTAGAATTTTATAAATTCAACATAAATTTTAAAACGACTCTTTATAAATACTTGTGCAGCGCGCATGCCCGAAGTCCCGAACACAAGTAAAACTGAGTAAAACATATAGGTATGTATATATATAATTACATGGGTGCATTGGGGTCCCACTAACATCTTCGGGGCCCAAGCCAACCTCACCTGCCAGTGGTGCACCTGCCGATCGACGGACGAGGCTCTGGCGCTGGTTTTCCCCCTCTGGGGGTTGGGGGGTCAGACGGCAGTCGCTCCCGCAAAAACCGAAATTCGCCAATTCAATTTATGGTTTGGACTAGAGAAAGACTGGCTAGGGATAGGGGGCCGCCGCAAAACGGCGCGCAAGAGCTTCGCCCGACTCTTGTGCCAAGTGGACAAGGGCTACCGTGTCGAGGGTGGGCACGGTTAAAGACGCAAGCCCCAGCCCGTAAGATCCGCTTCGCAACTTGGAACATTGGCACGCTAACTGGACGCGGAAGGGAGCTGGCCGAGGTACTCTTCAGGCGGAGGGTGGCAGTGGCGCTCCTGCAGGAGACTCGGTGGAAAGGCAGCAGATCCCGACTCATTGGGAATGGCTACAAGCTGATCTACACCGGTGCACCTGGTGGGGAGAACGGGGTAGCTGTGGTGCTAGCCGAGGAGTTTCACAATGACGTCTTGGAGGTGAAACGCTACAGTGACCGGCTTATGGCCGTAAGTGTGCTTATTGAGGGGTGTGTGACCCACTTGATAAGTGCCTACGCGCCTCAGGTCGGTTGCAGCGACACTGATAAGGCGGCATTTTGGAACCGCCTCGGCGACGTGCTAAAGGCTGTCCCGTTGTCACAGGGAATCATTGTGGGTGGTGACCTGAACGGTCATGTGGGTGAAGAGTGCGAGGAGTTTGAGCGGGTTCACGGTGGTTTTGGGTATGGTAGTCGCAACGACGAGGGGGGAGAAATTCTCAGGACTTGTGCAGCTGCCGACCTGGCCATCGTGAACACGTTTTTCAAAAAGAAATCCGAACATCTCATCACCTACAAGAGCGGGGGGAAAGCGACCCAAATTGATTTCCTACTCACTAGGAGACACCATATCAGTCGTGTGGCCAACTGCAAGGTCATACCAGGTGAGAGTCTCACCGCCCAGCACCGTCTCCTTGTCATGGACCTCTGTGTAAAGCCCAAAGCTAAGCGCGCAGAACACTGTAGACGCCAGATTCGGTGGTGGCTGCTAGATGAAGCCAAATCCCAGACGTTCGCCACGGCTACCGTTCACAAGTGTGTCGGTGCCGATGTTGAATCAGTCCAAAAACACTGGGACCAGATTCAGGCAGCCATCACTGGGGCGGGTAGGGCAGTGCTTGGCGTGAGCAAGGGCGGACGCAAGTGTGACAGGGAGACGTGGTGGTGGAGCGACACGGTCCAGAGGGAGGTTAGGGTGAAGAAAGCCCTCTTTAAAAAGTGGCAAGCGTCCAGATCTTCTGAAGATCGCGACGCGTACAGGGCCGCGAAACGTGCCGCAAAGCGAGCTGTAGCCAGAGCCAGACGAGACCACCTACAACCGCTTTATGATAGGTTGGAATCGTCTGAGGGGCAGAAGTTCGTGTATAAGTTGGCACGTTCAAGGGTCAAAGCGGCACAAGACATCACTAAGTGCCGCTGCGTAAAAGACCATCGCGGCAACCTGTTATGCGAGGACCTCGCGGTGAAGGAGAGATGGCGCTCGTACTTCCACGAGCTACTGAATAAGCAGCATAAAGAGGTGCAGCCACCGGTCCTCCCTCCGAATCAAGGACTAGTGCCACCGGTAACGCCTGAGGAAGTCCTTAGTGCTCTTCGCCGCATGAAGAATCGAAAGGCTGTCGGATCCGATGGAGTCCCTATCGAGGCCTGGAAGGCGCTGGGGCCTCATGGTGTGGGCATCCTAACTAACCTTTTTAACCGGATACTCCTCACTGGCAAAATCCCGAGCCAATGGAGACTGAGTATTATTACTCCAGTCTTCAAAGGCAAGGGATCGGTGCAGGAGTGCGGTAACTACCGCGGTATAAAGGTCATGTCCCACACCATGAAGCTTCTTGAACGGATAGTCGACTCCCGGATCCGGCAGGAGTGTACTGTCTCGGAGTCTGGGTGTCTGTCCCGGTCATGGGACCATGGACCCTGTTTTTGCCCTAAGGATCGTCATGGGGAAATACAGGACGAAGAATACGCCTCTGCATTGTTTATTCTTGGACATGCAAAAGGCCTTCGACTGTGTTCCTCGCGTGATGATCTGGTGGGCACTGCGGTCCAAAGGGGTGCCAGAAACCTATATTGATATTATTCGGGACATGTATCACGATTCCGACTCTGTGGTTCGGACTGCTGTTGGCGCCACGAAACCCTTCCCGATCACCGTCGGGGTACACCAGGGTTCCGTCCTTAGTCCGTTTCTGTTCAGCGTGATACTGGACGTACTGTCCGTAGACATCCGGAATAACGTGCATGAGCAACCCCCGTGGCTGCTCATGTACGCCGATGATATCGCGCTGGTAGATTCGGACAGAGGACGGTTGGTGAGACGCGTGAACGATTGGAAGGGGTCGCTTGAGAACGGCGGTCTGAAGCTAAATGTGGCGAAGACTGAGTACCTGACCTGCAATACAGAGGATCCCACATCCGTCCGCATAGGCGAAGATGAGGTCGAGCGGACGGACCAGTTTAGATACCTGGGATCTGTACTTCACGCGTCCGGGGAAATCGATTACGACGTCAAAGCCCGTATTGCAGCCGCCTGGACTAAGTGGCGTGAGGTGACTGGTGTCATTTGTGACCCTAAAATGCCGGTTAAGCTGAAAGGACAGGTCTATAAATCCATCATTAGGCCTGTCCTCTTGTATGGCAGCGAAGCGTGGCCTGTGCTTGAGCGACACAAGCAGGAGCTGCGTGTCACGGAGATGAACATGCTGCGGTGGATGTGTGGTGTTACGCGGAAAGACCGCATTAGGAACTCCCGCATCCGCGGCGGCCTTCATGTCCGTGACATAGCAGATAAGCTGCAAGAGTGTCGTTTGCGCTGGTACGGCCACGTTTTACGACGACCGGCTAACTACGTGGGGAACAAATGTCTTGCCATGCCGCCGCCGCCAGGACCCGGTAGAAGGGGTAGACCCAAGAAGGGCTGGCTTGACGTCGTACGGGATGACATGCGTGCCAATGGTCTCACACAAAAGGATGCGGAAGACCGTGCGAAGTGGAGGAGGAAGAGCCGGAAAGCGGACCCCGGGCTTCGAGGCGCAGGCCCCAAACTCAACCGGGAACTACGCTAGGATGATGATATATATAATTACATAAGTATGTGTGTTGTATGTTATATTTTAGTTTAGTTTATTAAAGAGTGTTAACTAGTAAAAAGTTCGCGTTTTGTACTTTAACGTTTTCTTTTTTTGTGCAATAAAGATTAACCCGCTTATCCATAACCTTCTCCTAACTTAACAAGCTAAGTATTGTTTGCCTCTATCGGTCTTATCACTATGTCTATATATAAGTTCGAAAGGGATAAACAATACTTATAATATTTTTTTGTGTACAATAAAGATTTTACATACATACATAGACATGCAATACTTAGCGTCTTGTTAAGTTAAGAGGCGTTTATAAATAAGGGGGTAAACAAATAAATAACCATTACGGTGTAAGTAGTAGTATAAGCCGTGTTGAAACACTCACAAACAAACGTTTAGTGTAAATCGATGAGCGCAAACATTCGCGCCCCAATTAACCGAGGGTTTATTTTTACGACAAACATAACGAATATACCGTAAAATGTATGGATGGACGAGATAGAGAAGGGCCTTGTTTCATAGGGATAATTCTGTTTAATATACGTGATAAAATCAGTAAGCACCATTAAATGAATAAGAAGCAGTGTACTCAGTTACAATAAGTATTACAAAATACCCCCTTTTTCTGAAAGAATAAAACATATATTTGAATATTTTTTTCATTTTATATGAGGTTTAAAAATGATTATATTCAAATAGATTTCTTAACATGTTTTACTCAGCATATTTTTTTCTACGTTGACGCATTTTACCATTGATTAATAGTACTCTACTATAGAGGACGAGAAACGAAGGGTTACAGGCCAAGTAGTATATCTGGCCGAAGAAACTAAGGCCTGATAGGGATACGCGGTCTGTAACCCTGTTTCTCGCCGAGGTTTGTACAGTGCTTTTCTCAAACTTGCCATGAAATAAAACGAACTGATTTCGCCTATTTAATTTTTAAATATACCAGTACAGTATTGTTTAACATAAAAAAAAATCATCGCGCCTAAATTTTTTTTTAATCTGTTTGAGGTCTCCTTTTACCTGGTAGTATAGACTAGACGTGTGCGCCGCGCCGGCGTCACGCCGCCGCCGACCTTTTTTGCCACGCCGCCGCCGCCGACTAATGGTCGGCGTGAAATCGGCGTGGCCTTGACTGAATAACAGAGTTATTTCTTATGGGCTAAATACTACACACTAAGCTTCGTATTTGCTTTATGTATTTATATAATGCTCTTATGCAGGGACTTTACTGTCAACCTATTAGTTGCTTTCGAGTATTATCACTCATTACCCGTAGGTTCTTAGCACCGTGAATCACATACACAAGCAACGTCAGGATATACCGAGAGGTATAACTTGCCCCTCAGGTTAGCGTTCGTGTTCGTGGTCTATGAAGCATTTGAATTGATCGAGACCTGGGATGTACAACAGTATCTTCAGCGGTAGCAAGTAGACTACTCTTCATTGCGTTGATAACCGATTTCTGGGGGTTGTGACTTATCAACTCATCAATTTCTCTTTCACGATCTTCCACCAACCACTCCAATTTTACGCAGCGTGGATCACTTCAGCAACCCGAAAGTTGAGTGAGGTGCGGATCTGGTCTCTCCAGCTCTCCTTCCTTTCGACCTTTTCTTTCTAATCTTTCTTGTGGCAATAAGTTTTTAGAGGTCTTCTCCAGGTTTGTGTCCAAAGAACAACCAACCAACCCAACAAACAGTAGAACAAGTAAGAAAAATAGGCTCAAACCATGACCTTATAATTGCAATCCAGTTTACGTTCGGCTAGCCAATTTTTGACAGTTATTCTATGCAACTGATACATCACGATTCAGTTTAGGTCCTTTACTGAATCGCATTAGGAGACCGTGGTAGCCCCCTAATTCGTATTAAACGGCGTTGCCAATGTGTACCCAAGGGTACGAATGGTGTACTATTTTGTGGTCCTGTGTATCCGCGTACTCATCAGCCGTTTTGCGTACTATTTTATAATTTTACTTCTCTTGAATAGAACTCATTTTTA
The DNA here is from genome assembly GCA_025490895.1 of Thaumatotibia leucotreta. NCBI lineage: Eukaryota > Metazoa > Arthropoda > Insecta > Lepidoptera > Tortricidae > Thaumatotibia > Thaumatotibia leucotreta. Next base: position 187,974 of record JALPQI010030267.1, on the reverse strand, counting down.
ACTTGTTCAATGAATATTATTTAGGATCCAAAAAATACGTCTACTACTTATACGCAAAACCCGCAAAACACAAACAAATCGGGTGTTACTGATGTTAAATTAGTCAAGGCAAAATCGGACATGTTCTTTTTGGCGGTTTGTGTTGACGTTTATGACGTTGCGATTTTTTTTTCTTTGGCGGCACTTGGCCGTGTACCCAAACTTGAACTGGCGTACTATTTTCAAGAAGTCTGCGTACCGAAACGTTAAACCCGTCGGAACGTCGGTTCGCCGACTATAAAGTTATATTGGCTGAAACCATGAATGATGAGTACGAGTGAACCACCCAATGATGAGTACGAGTGAGGCCACCTGGCGCTCGGCTTTCGACCTTCGCAAGGGATCGAAACGAATCGGAGGGCCACAGAGTGTCAAACTAAACCATTGTGTAGCATGGGAGCGCTAGGCTCTGGCAGCTCGGCCTTCAGCCTCGTCACCTAGCGTGCCTCTGTGGGAAGCTCCAGGCCTTCACCCTTAAGCGAAACTGGGTCTTCACTATCTATTTAGATACAGAGACGTGTTTCCGCGCCTCTACGTGAGATGGGTCTGCGGCCTTCACTGGCGTTAAGATGGTTGGGAAGCGTAATTGTATCGGAGAGCACTGAAATTGTGACACTCCGGGCCTTCAGCCTTCGCGGGTTTGCGCCTCGCCATCGGGTCTTCGGCCCTTAAGTTTGGCTTATTTAGATACTAGGGCAGATAATAGATCTTATTGTGATTAAGAACGTTAAATCTGTTAAAAGTTCAGCGTTAAGTTTAACTTAAATCTAAATAAGGCCAAACACTATAACTTAATAAAAATAAAACAAGCCTGAGAAGAAGCATCTAGCGGGCCAGCAAGGCGGTGGCAACTGACAGGTTACTGCTGGTCTCCTGTTCGTTGCCGCTGCGATTTGGGCTCTACTTTTCACTTACGATCAGATGGAGTGGAGCCACTTTCACTTTCATTCATGTATTTGCAATGAATCCGTATTATGCGAAGTATCCGGATCCGCTGATTTTCGATATTTGCATTATCCGAATCCTGAAAATCGAGGGATGTTGCAAAACCCTAGTTGAGAGCCGCAGAACTGGAAGCACCAACGTAGCTCAAAAAATCGATGAACTGAAGTGGCGGGGGTGGGAAAATGAAAATATGCGTATTGTAAACTTGCCAAAAATAGCATTGACAAATAAAACATTTGCTAAAATTTGTTTGGGTAATGAAATTTGACCAAATTCTTTTTGGGAAAACGGCAGACTCCCGGACCGATCACCTGGTAAAGATAGATGGAAATGGAATCCAATGGATGTGGGCTGCGCCCTCTTTATCCTTATGGCATGCTATGATAGGGGATTTGGGAGATGTAATGTGAATAAGGCTAGTCCAAACCCAGTTAGGTACTGTTGAAAATATTATGTTAGGACATGGTAGGAAGAGAAAACTGATATCTACTGATCAGATGTTGGATAAGGTGGTCAGTGGTGGTGTTTGGTGAACATTTATATTGTATTTATCTAAACTATGACAAAGATACTATCGAATTCCGCTTTTTTATTCATGTGACCTTGACGCCGATTTCACTCCGAAATCACGCCGCCGCCGCCGACTTTTCAGCAAACGCCGCCGCCGATCATTTTTAGATCGGCGCACACGTCTAGTATAGACGTTAGTTCTAATCTAAGGTATTTTTTTTTCTGGGGCCGAATGTCAAGACCTAGTGTCACAATTTAACGTTTCAAAACAAAAGACAGTTTGTTTGCAGTCCTAGGTGTGAAATAAATACATGAAATCTCTTTACATATCATCTTAGCACATGACACCGGATACGTAGGTAATATTTACGGGTTTAATTTAACGTAAGTAACATCAACATTCCGTAGCAAGTTTGAGAAAAGACATTAATTCATATTATTTTCTAAAATATCCTTATAACCATCGTGCTTAAATATTCGATTGAAACAGTAAAACGTAGACCTCGAAATGGTTTTCGAAATATAAGTTTTAACAAACTTCCCAATTGGCAAACAACTATGTATGTATAACTACACTTAAATATCTATACTAACTGTTGATATGGTAAGCTGACATTTTTCTAACGAAAAACCAATAGCCTTTGCTCTCTTATTCCTATTACGTTCGACATAGTAGTACTCGTCACACCTCCCACAAGATGGTCCGATGACCTAGTCAAGGGAACCCTCTGGAGACAAGCAGCACAGAACCAATCACATTGACTATTTGACAATAATTTTGCTGGCGGTAGGACCTCGTGCAGGGTCCGCCCGGATAGCTACCACCATCTTACCCGTTAACCTGCCGCTAAATAGCAGTGTTTGCACTGCTGTGTTTTGGTTTGGGGGTAAGATAGTGTAATTACTGGCATTAGAGGCAATCCATCTTAAGTCCTCAAGGTAGGCAGCGCATAGGCAATTTTTTTATCTCTATGTCCATGAGCCTCAGTTCCTGCTTTCCATCAGGGTGTCTACCTTCGTCACATAAATAAAAAAACTATCATTGGGGGAGGCCTATGTCCAGCAGTGGCTGAAATTAACGAATGAATGAATTATTTATTGCGTTACACAGTGAATTCTCTTTGCACTGTGTGGAACGCATGTTGGTCAAGTCTTGACATGTTGGTATTGATCACCAGAGCTCCGGTGACCTTCATCATCATCATCAGTCGTTGAGCGCCCAATGCTGAGCATAGGCCTCTCTTCTCGTACGCCATTCGTCACGGTCTTGTGCCAATCTTACCCAGAAGCGATACGATTTCGTACCTATAATATCGTTGGGCCATCGAGCTGGAGGTGACCTTACCGACTGGAATATAACATGAGTGGGTAATTGAATTTAAACTTTCGTGAGACATAATAACTAGAATAAATATAATTAAACGGTTAAGCTGTGTTATTATGAAGGTATTTGGAATTTCATCATACAAATTGTCTATGAATGATGAGCCTTCAAAGTCACTCTACTGCAATTACAGATCTTCTTCTGTTTCTTCTTCATCTTTATGTTTTTGTAAGTGCATTTGAATATAAATGTTCAAGAAGCGTTGTGCAGTTTAACTCCATATCCAGGGTCCTCGGAATAACCAACGAAAAGGCTGCGTTTCCACCAGAGATGTGTGAAGATGTGTTTCCATACTAATTACACCTCGTTTGAGTCATTAATAGGTGTCATTTGTATGGAAACACATCCTCACACATCTCTGGTGGAAACGCAGCCTTAAACTCGTGAGTATTTAGTCACTACGCGCGACATGTTTCGGAGATCCTACAACAGCAGTCTACAACGTGCGGCTCACAAGCGCGTTTGGGCGTGAACGCAGGCTCAGTGCTTGATAATGGAGACCTAGGCTCTCCGAAACATGTCGCGCGTAGTGACATAGGCACTGGGCTCACCGCGAGCTACTAAGCTATGAACTATCGGCTATTAACACGAACAAAAGATACGCACTCCCGGCGGTGATAGCTGATAGCTGGGCGAGTATCGCCGTGTCTCTCTTATTTACACGGGAGTGCGTATCTTTACCGATAGTTCATAGCTTAGTAGCTCGCGGTGAGACCAGTGCCTAAATAATATGTGAACTATGAAAACGGATAAACTTGCGTGTATTAATTAACTTCAACACAGTCGCCCGCAGACCACGAACCCTGAAAAGTGTTCGAAACGTCGGAATGAAGTTAAAATTAAGTAATATACGCGAGTTTATTCCGTTTTTATAGTTTTATTTCATGTGCAATCCTCGCCGTAACTGAAGAAAATATTACGTTTCATTATATTTATGAGTGGGTAATGTTATTTGGAACACCAAAACGCTTATTTTAATTAACACTTCCGATGCCGGCTATCAAGTTAGCGGTAGCAAATAGGCAGTAAGGGTTAGCGTTGGACGTGACCGAAACTCTGAGGTAAGAGTGTTCATAATAGAAGATCAGACTAACCAGTAATAGTATTCATCATCATATAAAACAAATCATGGGATAAAACACCGTGAGAGTAATTTAGGCTTCCATTATTACTTTGTTAAAGTCATGACATTCAATTACCTTAATTTAACCTTATCTTATACATCACCAAACCGTGGCCGTGTGATGACGGCAGTAAGAATACATTTATCACCATCCCATCTCCTCCTGCGGGTATCGTAAGAGTCGACTAAGGGATTGAGGTGTCACTGACCATTATTTGATAAAATATTGATGATGGGCAGCAGCGTCATCATAGTGGACACATTATGGACATTTACCTCCTAATGCGTCTATGCGCGTAGTTAATGGGAGAGGCCTACGTCCAACAGTGAACTATGATAGGCTGATGATGATGATGATGACATCACCAAACGTGCATTGTGTAATTTTAGATATAAATGTTGACTTTTAGAGACTTTACATCTTTTGTTTTTTTTATTATTATTTTCAATTTATTTAAAATCAATTTAATGTTTTAGTTTTTTGTACCTAGTTAGCTGTGAGATGTACCTACAGGATTATTTAAAAAAACAAGTCCCGCCAAGTTTCTTACCGGTTCTTCTAGGGTCAGTGGTGTAGGGTTAGAACCGGAAGATATTTTAATTTTATGTGCAACTTAGACCATTCAAATGAGTTTCTTGCTATTCAATCAAAAGACTGACTTTCACACAAATCACCCTACTTAATCCTACTAATCTAGTAACTGGAGTTCGAGGCCAAAGAATCTCCGAAAATATTGCCATTACAATGAAATGTTCTTACAATAGTAAATCCTTATTTTCTAAATACAGACTTTGAGACATGTTATTTTTTGGTAATTTTAATTCTTTAATTTATAGAAACAATATTATTTACTTATTTTCACGTAAATATAAGATATTTTAATAAAAACTTAATTATCCGCAATCTTATTAGTAACAAACTTGGTATTGCGCTGGTATTACCTCAGGTGTTAATAACATTTGGTACAGCAATTTAACTACACATAAATTAAAAGGTAGGTATGGTTAAATTACTAAGCAGTATAAGTACTATACTATACTATTACTAAGCAGTTTTAATTTAACCCGTAATAAGGCAGGGGTGCCTTATTACGGGTTAAAATTATGGGAAAGAAATTTGAAAATGTAAAATGAAAGCAGTTTTTGTATTTTAGTTTTTATTTGTCTTCTTTATCACTTATCCTCCCGAGTCCTGGGTAAAAATCAGGTACACTCCCATAAAAGCCGAGAGGCCTTTATGACGCCCAAATAATTTGTAAAAGACATGCTTAAAATATACCTCTTAGAGTATATAACCTACTTTGCTCCAACAAAAATGTGACAAACTCATTTTAAACCTTAAAATAAGCGACAGTAAGTTCAGGACTCAACACTGATGGTGTTATAAAGGACTCTCGGCTTTTATGGGAGTGTACTCGATTTTTACCCAGGACTCAGGGGGATAAGTGATGAAGAAGACAAATAAAAAATAAAATACAAAAAATGCTTTCATTTTACATTTCTAAATTTCTTTCCCATAATTTTAACCCGTAATAAGGCACCCCTGCCTTATTACGGGTTAAAACTGCTTAGGAATAGTATAGTATGGTACTTATACTGCTTAGTAATTTAACCATACCTACTGTCTTAATAAATATGGCACGCTGTCGTTTGTGTTCACTGGTAATTCAACTTCTTTTTAAAATAGGCTTTGAAACGTTGGCTCTTATCATTTTAAGTTCTTTACAAGAAAATTTTGTCATATCAATGTCAGTTACGAGAAAAGAAAAGTTTTTAGGTATTTACGTGTTTTTAAGAAAATCCTAGTTATGACAGCCATATTTAACAAAAAGGCGTACAAATATTACACAGGTACATGTAATGTTTTTATTAGGAATTATTTTAAATAAATAAATTAAATAACAAAAAGGTTGTGGAAACCTGAAAACTTTATTTGACAATGACATAAGAGACTTTGACAGATTTGACAATAACGCATCTGTCGTAGTTTCGTTGGCCTCGAACTCCAATTACTAGATTAGTGAATAATATTTATGACTCAAAAGAAATTGCCGTTAGAACTTCCTGTGTTCCAAGCCAGAGAAAAAACTGGGTCCGGCTTTCTCACTATGTATTTGGTTATGATTGATAATTATAGTTGACTCGAGACCTAACCACATTTTCTCCTTATTCCATTATGAAAAGTGGGTACACTAAAGATGACTAGCTTAGTTCAAGCTGTGGCTTTAACCCACCACTTACTTCACATCTTAATTGTAATTTTGTTTAAAAGTAGAATTGCCTTAATTTTATGACAGGCGCTGAAAATTTGGCGCAAGTTTTCTTTTGTTTTCTAAATGTGCATTTAAACCAAAAGAGCATTCGCTGTTCTAGCGCCCGTTCTAAGAAATCAACCAATCACGTTTTGTGTACCGATCGAATTTCGTAGAGTGGGAGGTTAGAACAGCGAATGCTCGTTTAGTTTAACCACACCTTAAGAGAAATTATTTTTATTGCATGGTTTTGGGTTACCAAGATCTTACAAATGTTTAATGTTTTCCTGATCCTGCCTTACAAAAGCGTGCAAGTGCAATATTTCTTAAAATAGATACATAAGTTAAGACGTTTCCAATTGTATTTTACAATTCATCAAATTGTTCAACAATACTTAATTAATTGTATTTTACAATTTATCAAATTGTTCAACAATACTTAATTTTAAAATTACTTGCATTTTAAAATTAAGTATTGTTGAACACTTGATAAATTGTAAAATAGAAGTAATTTTAAAATTAAGTATTGTTGAACAATTTGATAAATTGTAAAATACAATTGGAAACGTCTTAACTACAAATGAACACGATATAAACTTAACAAGTATCAGTATTATCACTATTACATCAAATTAATGTTGTTTCGCAATTTCTCTAAAGTTTTTCTATAAATTCACCGCCACCATTTGCACTGTAAAATACCTCAATTACAAAAAAAATGTACATAGGTAAGGCGAGAAGACTCCGGAGGCATGGAGTACAAGTGTGGTTGTCCTGTTCTTCAAAAAGGGAGACAAAACCCTGATGAAGAACTATCGACCCATTTCTCTTCTAAGCCATGTCTATAAGCTGTTTTCAAGAGTGATCACGAACCGTCTTGCGCGGAGATTCGACGAATTCCAACCTCTGGAACAGGCTGGATTTCGGAACGGATACGGCACCATAGACCACATCCACACAGTGCGGCAGATTATACAGAAGATTGAAGAGTATAATCAGCCCCTGTGTCTAGCATTTGTGGACTATGAGAAGGCCTTTGACTCGATTGAGATCTGGTCTGTTCTGGAGTCCTTGCAGCGATGTCAAGTTGATTGGCGATACATTCAAGTGATAAGATGTCTATACGAGGCCGCCACCATGTCCGTCCAAGTACAGAATCAGCAAACAAATCCTATACCATTGCATAGAGGCGTGAGACAAGGGGACGTGATCTCCCCGAAATTGTTCTCAAATGCAATGGAGGAAGATGCTGAGCTGGAAAGGGCGTGGCATCAACATTAATGGCGAGTACATCTCTCACTTGCGATTCGCTGATGATATCATCATCGTGGCAGAAACGCTGCAGGACCTACAACAGATGCTGAACGACCTGGCTGACTCTTCTATATGCATCGGCCTACGGATGAACTTGGACAAAACCAAGGTTATGTTCAATGAACATGTACTACCGGAACCGATCGCAGTACACAGCACCGTTCTCGAAGTTGTTCAAAGATATGTATACCTCGGCCAAACATTGCAGATGGGTAGAACAACTTCGAGAATGAGGTGAATAAAAGAATTCAGCTAGGTTGGGCAGCATTTGGAAGCTACGTCGAATCTTCACATCGTCGATCCCACAGTGTCTGAAGACAAAAGTCTTCAATCAGTGCGTCCTACCCGTCATGACGTACGGAGCCGAAACGTGGACACTGACGGTACGGCTGGTCCACAAGTTCAAGGTCGCTCAGCGAGCTATGGAAAGGGCTATGCTCGGCGTATCTCTGCGGGATCGAATCAGAAATGAGGTTATCCGGCAGAGAACCAAAGTGATCGACATAGCCCACCGTATTAGCAAGCTGAAGTGGCAATGGGCTGGCCATATTAGCCGTAGAACCGACAACCGTTGGGGTAAACGAGTTCTTGAGTGGAGACCGCGTCTCGGCAAGCGTAGTGTAGGACGCCCTCAGGCAAGGTGGAGCTACGATTTGCGCAGGATGGCTGGCAGGAGCTGGATGCGAGCAACCGAAGATCGAGAACGGTGGCGTGAAATTGGGGAGGCCTATGGACAGCAGTGGACTGCGATAGGCTGATGATGATAAGGCGAGAAGTAGCGATGGGCGATGGACGAAGCAGGTTACTGAATGATGGCCAGGGTGGTCAAGAAGATCTGCCGGGAGACCACCGACAAGATGGTCCGACTAACTCTGCCGAACCGCAACAAAGCAGTGGATGCGACTAGCACAGGACCGAGGAAAATGGCGTAACCCAGCAGTGGGTGGACACTAGAGTGTCCCGAAATTGACTTTTTTACGCGAGACCTACCAAAAGCCTGTAGATTACGGGAAAAATAATAAAAAAAAATTAGACTAATTCTTTAGGGCTCTACCATCGTTTGAAGTTTTGAAATAAAAACTTTTTAAATTCGTCTCCCTGAGCTGAAAATTAAAAAATAATAATTTTCATGCAATATAGGTACATGTAAAACAAGCTAATGCAACATTGATTTTTTTAAATTATATTTTTCTAAATTTTTTTATTTAATATATTTTTATAAAAAAAAAATACTACAATTATATGTAAACATATTTTGGCACATGATTTTTTTGGAAAAATAGAAAAAAATCAAATCTTTACATTACTAAAGATGACATATATTTTTATTTTTTTTACTCGCTTCGGAAAGTGTGTAAATTAATGAAAAAATTGATGCCTCTCGGGAAACTGTAGCTGAAAATTATTTTTTTTCCATACATTGACGGGACACTAGTGGACACGGGCTGAATAGATAGGTAAGGCCTTATTCAAAACAAAAATTTGAAAAATTACGATCATGTCAATTGTGTCACGAAAGTTAGTCATGAAAACTATGTAGTATGCTGTGTCCAACAACCTTCGGCAGAAGTAAAACGGGGTAAATTTAAAAGATATAGCTTCGTATTGTTCATTGCTCAAAGAAAATTTGAGTTACATATGTGGCCAGCCCATTGCCACTTCAACCTACTAATTTTGAGAGCTATGTCGGTCACCTTGGTCTCTGGCGGATCACTTCGTTTCGAATTTTGTCCTTCAGAGAGACCCCAAGCATAGCTCTTTCCATAGCACGTTGCGCGACTTTAAGCTTGTGGATTAGCCTCACAGTCAGTGTCCACGTCTCGGATCCGTACGTCATAACAGGAAGGACGCACTGGTCAAAAACATTCGTCTTTAGGCTCTGAGGTATATCCGACGAAAATATCTGTTGCAACTTCCGAAACGCTGCCCAACCCAACTGGATCCTCCTATTAGCTTCCTTTTCAAAGTTGTATCTACTCAACTGCATTAACTGGCCAAGGTAGACATAGGTATTCCTTGACAACTTCGAGAGGTGTGCCATCGATGATTACTGGCTTCGGAATGACGAGATCATTAAACATGACCTTGTCCAGGTTCATCCGGAGGCCAATTCGCTAGGAGGTTTCATTTAGGCTGTGCAGCATTGTGTTCACTTGTTACACAAAATTTAACTTGTGAAAAATGCATAAAAATTGTGACTTAGGACGTTTTCTGTTTTCAATAAAGTCCTTTATTTGCAAGCGATCCTTTAATTCTAGTACCCCAATACAAACAAGGTTCTAATCACGAAAACCAATGTCACGTCCCGAGGCGACGCATAGTTTTCTAATTCTATCGCCGTCTCCGGCATTAGCGGGGTTTCGTCTCATCAAGAGTTTGGGAATGTCGCGGTTCGGTACAACTTGTTCGACCCGATCATTATCTAGATACTATTAAGGTGCATTTAGACCCGAGCGAATGCCTATTCTATCCCCCACTCTACGAAATTCGTTCGTTATACAAAACGTGATTCGTGGAAATTCGTTGATTTAAAAGAGTGTTAAATTAACTAATGATCGTGATTTTAGTTTTGATAATGCCTTCCTCAACAGTTTAGCTAGGACAATCTACGATCAAAATATTTCTTTTTGGGGGTTTTTTTGTCACCTGACCCAAGAAAACGCCTCTTTTTCAGACTACTGCCAACGTTTTTATATACCGGATTATTTATAATTTTCTAAGTTTTTTCCATCTCGTAAAACCAGAAGCCCGAGTTTATTGAAAAGTCGGTATCCAATTACACTTTATTACTTGGTTTTAGCGAGGTAATAAAATACGACGAGAAAGTTTTTTTTTAATTTTATTTACGGAATTTTTAGGGTTCCTTATACATAATCTGAATCGCGATGTGTCAGTTCTATCTCTATCAAATAACTGTCAAAAACTGATAAGACGAACCTACACTGAATCGCTTTTAAGAGATCACGGTAGCCCCCCAGGCTTATCGCAAATTTCGATAATCGTTAATGTCGGTTAGATGTCTGTCCACAGAGCTGTACAGTCGTATTAAAATTCGTAATAAAACGAAGTCCCTAGAGACCTCCTTACTATTCCATATCACATCCGCACCCATCACACTTCCAACGCACCCACCCACAGAGCTATAGAACTAATTAATAACTTTTTAGCTACGATGTGCACACAACAACAGTGGACACAACTTAAACAAAAAATTAACCATTACCTTAATACCTGCTATACCCTATAATTTTTCCTTTTCATTATTTTGACATAAAATGCTATTACTATTAGAATTATGTTAGCTTATAGATAATTCCACATGTAATGTCTTGGCGTAAGCTGTTTTTTACATGGTTGCTGTTGACTAAAGAATAAAGAATACGGTGTGTTACCATGACCTTTTCAGGCTTTCACGGAATTAAATAAATAAATAAATATTTCTGGACATCTTTATACAAATCGACGTAGTCCCACGGTAAGCTCAATTAACCCCTGGGACGCCGCTGTCATAAATTTGATCGTTGATTAATTACTTTAATTATTTTATTGGCTTGCGACAAATCTGTCACTAGGCTCTCCAGGGGTTAAGGCTTGTGATGTGGGTACCAGGCGACGATATATATAATAGATAGTTAGATATAGATACTTAAATACATAGACAGCCATGTCCAAGGAACAAATATTTGTGATAATTAAATACACAAATAATGCCCTCGCCGGGATTTAAACCCGGAACCTCCAGCTTCGTAGGCAGGGTCACTACCAACTAGGCTACGGAGGCTGACATTATGTAAACACACTGTATAGTTCTTGTCTGTCAGTCAAACCTGGCCTACTACCGCAAAAATCGAAATTCCTGAAGGAGGATGGGCAAAAATGTATGGACCCTGGCCTAATAGCCAATAACAGCAAACTATATATTTTTGGAAAGGTTGTTTTGTACTCTACAACTTTTGTTTAGGCAGAGACGGTCTAACAGCTGTGAGAAAAAAGTTATAGCTAAAATAATCATTTACCAATGAGACATTTATTTCGTAATATTCACTTTTGTATATTTTTTGGACGACATACAATGATATTTAAATGTATTTTTATATACATAAACAGAGTATCTTACGAGACTACAACATATTTGCGGAAATTAAACACTTTACTAATTTAAGACTTATTAATTAGGAACGCGTAATAGTGACAGTCACTAACTGTCAATCACGAACACTTGCGATAGTTAAATACTCTGTTACTCCTAGTTTTTAAGTGCTATTAAGTTTCTTCACACACATATTTGAAAGTTCCTGCCATAGTAAAAGTTACGGAGCTTAACATAAGCTATCCAGAGGCATACCGTTTGTCGTTATTGGTCAATAGGCCAATTTGCCCACCCTCCTTTCGAGGATTTTTCTCTGTCACTCAAACGAAGGCGTCATTAGAGTGAGACTCTCACTCTAACTGAGAGAGACAAATCCTCGAAATTTACGAATAGCAGCGCATACTCTCTTGTCTAGAGGTGTCACAACTATCCGGCAGTTTCGGCACTCCGCTTAATTATTCACTGGGCAAGTGGTCACTGCCGTCACTGGTCAGTCTGCGATCGCCCTCCGCAGTGGTCAGTCATGTTGTTCGTCATAGCGTGCGTGTTAGCGTTTGCCGGTGCCCAGGCGCAACCTCGAGCGGCGCAGTATGTTGTGCCTAATGCTAAACTGGAAGCTATATATCCGAAGGGTTTGAGGGTATCTGTGCCAGGTACGTCAATTTTGTTATTTTTTTACTATCATGTGGAAAACTGTAAACAAAATATTATGGACTATTATAGTTTTTTAAATATTATTAAGCTATAGTAGGTACTGGGTATAGATATAGTCCTAAATGCTTCGCTGGAAGTTCACAGTTCACAGTTCACAGTAATTCCTAAGGCTAGTAGTAGTACTCGTAGAAGTAAATCACTTTATTGTACCTACACCTAACATGTTATATCAAAAACCACAACATAAACTAGTTTTATATAGTCACCTATTAAAAAACGTGCCATAGTGGTGACAAACTAGCAAACTCATCTCATGGTAAGCAGCAACCATGCAATTAGAAATCTATTCAGTCCTTTCAGAAATAACTTCATAGTGTGTAGTCCCTTTTAAATTTCAACAGGGATCACATACGAAAGTAAAAATATTATATGCAAAATCTTGTAAAAATATTTGGATCTTTCGACACCTGAGACTTACCCCCTTATTCGTTATATTTTGACATTTGACTTTAGTTTATTTACAATAATAACATTTTATCACAACATATTACATAAGCAACAGATAAAACTTGATTGTGGAATCCCCTGCCGTTAGATTCACTTGACCTTAGGTGTCTTCGAGATATGAACAGGAAAATGAGAAATAAACCAACTACACTGGTTTTGTATGTGTCTGGCGTTAAATGACAATTAGTAACGTCAATCTCTTGAAATAATTTTGTTTTTCCTGTTCTTACTTGTATCATAATAGGCATGATGAATGGCAAGTCAAATCAGCATCTTTTTTCGAACTGTCAAAACGATCACCACTATGGAATTTTATATGAAAATACTCAAAAGTGACGTCACGTTTGAGTACTGTAGGCTTAGCACAGGATTAGTGTGACAATATGTCGCCGCGAGATAGACTATCCATCCCTCTTTTACTCATATAGTTAGTAAAGGATAGAAAATCTATCTCGCGGCGACATACTGACATATCAATCATGTGCTAAGCATACTGCCTACTAATGACCTACTCTTTTAAGTTCTTTCCAATTTATGCGGTAAATCCCTCTGCTGAAGTTGTCCCCTGAATTAGTATCATTTTTATCATTATCACACATAATTACCTAATCATTATCTTGGTACATACTTATAATAATGTAAAATGTATAAGCCAACCTCCTCTTATAAAACCCATTTTCTATTATCTTGTTGTTTACTACTTACTTTTTTTTACCAGTAAAATAGGTTTATAAATTGTGTACTTACCTACCTATAATTGCAAGTAGGGTACTTGCAATTATTGATTAGCATGTCACATCTGCTTAAATTTAATTTACCTTGTTTATTGTACATGTCGCTGTTTAATTGTAATTTTAAAATTTTATTTCTGTGTTTTGGCTATAATTTTTTTTAAATTGTAACTTAGGCTACAAAATGTAAGCACGTAGTGTTAGCAAGTTGTGTTTGCCTGTAATTGGGTGAATACTACGTCATGTTTTATTTGCGCTATTATTTAAGTTCATATGTTTTGGTATTATACCTGTTGGCAAACCTCAATAAATAATAATAATTACATTTAGTATGGGAGTAACTAAACGGAGTAATCTCAAACATACTTATTTTCGTGACATTAGAGACATACTTTTTTTTGTTTCATAACTGAAAAGTACGCACGATGCCGAGTAAAATGGTGTATTACAGTCCTTGATCGCATATAAAAATTAAAAGGTACACTTTTACTGCAAATGCCCATCTATGAAAATATTGAAAATGCTTCAGCGAAACAATAACTAATCCAATATCTTACACCTGAACTTTAGAATATCGTATCATGATTTTGTTTATCTTTTACACGAAAGTCTAAATAAGTAAATGTCCCAAAGACCCGAGGAAACTTATAAGTAACTTATCGACTTAAGTGTTGACTCCGTAAGTAATAAAACGTAAATAACAAACTTACCCAAACAAAATAAACTACAATTTATCTTAATATCCTCTCAAAACCGGTACCCCAGGGTAATAACCCAAAGCCTCTTACAGTGTTAGCATAAAAACGGCCTATCTCAATTGAAATCTTGTAGCTGATAAGTCATTTCGGTTCTGGGTTTAATAATAGGTCATTGGCTTCGCCTAGCGCAGTTTTTTAGGGCGCTTACTGTAATTGCTTTGCGCGATGACTGACCGATGGACTGTTTGGGAGTTCTGATATAACCAAGAGGCATTTGCTACTAACACTACTATACTGTTATCAGTATCAATAGAAAACAGAAAAGTGTAAATAAACCTTAAATCTTGCATTATTTCATAATCATAATAAATGTCTGAGATTGACAGATTTTACGAAAAGTCACGTGACCATTTCCATAAATTATTATGGTCTCGTGACTTATCGCTTATCGTATACGATTGTAGAATGGCATTTTTACTAGGCCTCCTGATTTGCGATGTGTCAGTTCCATATAATAGCTGTTAACAACTTACAGTTCACTGAATCGCATTTAACACTTAATTCAACAAAAGTAAGGGATGGTCGTGTGTTCAAGCCTCCTTGGCACTCAATAGTGTTAATCAAGGATCGGACAAACGCCCGTCATTTTGAAAACATAATCCTGTTCCTTACAGTAGAGACTTCCTTATCTTATGATGTTAACATAATATTTTATTTTATATTTTATAAGAAAAAAAATTAATAACTCTATCACAAAGTATCTATTTGGGGGATCCCAATTCTGTCTTACTTGTACAAGTTGTACATATCATGATTGTGACCAATAAATGATTTAAGTAAAATTAGTTAATATACGTGGTATAAATCGTTTTTATTTATGAATGATTATTGCGGTAACCGAAGAAGATATTACACACTCAATACATCGAAATTCAATATCAAAAATTCTAAATCGTTTTTGGATCACAAATTCATAATGATGACGTGTACAAGTAAAAAGGAGTTGCGATCTCTTAAATTTATACTTTGTGATAGTGAACATATTGCGAAAGTACAAATCAAATTATTTATTAACTAAATATTTTGATTTGTACTTTTAATTTTTCTCCAATAGTCACACTACTTAATACTATATAAATTATAAATATTATATGTCATATACCAAAGAAAAACGACCAATTTCCAATTTTTATTTCTAATATTTTTGTAACTTTGTGATACTTAGTATTATTAAAAAAATATCTTATTAAATAAAATATGTTAACAATAACATCATAAAATAAGGAAGTCTCTACTGTATGGAACAGGGTCATGTTTTCAAAATGATGGGCGTTTGTCCGATCCTTGGTGTTATTAATTGTAATTCGGAAAAAATACAAAGAGGGTCAAAGAGCATGTCTAGTATTTTGGAAGTTGTCGAACTATGGGTTCAGAGATCATGGTGAAACTAAACAGAAACTAATAAATATCCAATGTCTCCAATTTCCAGACGACGGCTTCTCCCTCTTTGCGTTCCACGGCAAGCTCAATGAAGAAATGGAGGGTCTCGAAGGCGGCCACTGGTCCAGAGACATCACGAAGGCCAAGAACGGAAGGTGGACCTTCAGGGACAGAGAGGCTCAGCTGAAGCTGGGGGATATGGTGTACTTCTGGACTTACGTTATCAAGAATGGGTTGGGGTATAGGCAGGATAATGGAGAGTGGACGGTTACAGGTGAGTTTTTTTATTTCCACCGCATACCCTTTTCCCGCACCGCACTCCAACTCCTCCTGTGGGAGATCCCAATTCTGCTATTCCCTCCGATGACGGGTGATCAGAAAAACCAAGACTTCGGCGGCCGGCGACCGCCGCGTGTCCGCCGCCGAAATTCGAATGTTTTATTCGGGAATGTTTGAGGGTGGTTTCTCTGACACGTCGTCAGCGGCGGTTAGGTCAGGTTGCCGGCCGTTGGTCACTCAGAGTCAGTCAGAGAAACCAGGGCCTCAAGGTGCATTCAGACCAAACGAGTATTCGCTATTCTATTTCCTACTCTACGAAATCAACGAATCACGTTTCGTGTAACGATCGAATTTCGTAGAGTAGGGGGTTAGAATAGCGAATGCTCGTTTGGTCTGAATGCACCTTGAGAGGCAACTAATCGTCATAGTTTTGCTATGTCGCTTTATTCAAACTAAACTCCTCTACAATGAAAGCCACAGCTGAACTAGTTACATCAAATCTATTCTGATTTGGGTATTAGTTCTTTTTTTACAGAGACAAGAGTAAAAACTGTACGAATAGTGCCAATCTTCGCCTACTAAGTATTAGAAGTGAATTTCACTAACTATCTCATTATATAGTGTAACTCCGTCTCTAGTTTACGTAAAACTCTCAGGTGTGATCCCGGCCTTATGGCCTGGCCACGACAACATTGGTCTAAGACGACCGGTGAGTGGAAAACCATACGTGCGAGAGGCAATTCCGATATCGGCGTCTCGCTTCAACTTATCAATTCGCTCGCCGCTCGTGGCCTTAGATCAATGTCGTGGCCAGGCCATTACGTATCTTTGGCATTGGAAGGCTTCTTTTTTAGATTTATTAACTAGCAAACTCCAAAAGGATATTTATCACTTTTTTGCTGTAGTCACGACAGCTTTATTTATTATACAAGAATCTCTTAGGTTGAAGTAGGTATCGTAATTAAAATTTATAATATTTTTTGCACCTTAGACCGTCAACTGGCGGTATTAGTGAATGATAATTTGGTATAGTAATTATTTTGTATCATTAACGTTTAATTGCCGTCATTAAGAAACTGGCAGTATGATATACTGTTAATACTCTTAAATAGTATAACGATTAGTAACAAAAAAAGTTAGACGCGAAATAAACGTATTCATTTCAATAAAATGCATGTTCTTAGTAACAAGTTATTGACAATATTTGTTATGGACAGATGTCTTTGTTCACACGTTAAACTCTGCAACTATAAATTTCGCTTGTTTGACAACACAAACAAAAATTTTACTCCCAAATCGGCCAATGTTCCGTGCATTTTTAAATCCCTCAGGCTCTAAAGCGTAATTTTTACTCTGAACGTGTATACGTGTAGCCAATAGAAACTCTCCTCGGGGGATTGGCAGGTTTCCTAGTTTTACTTTAAATCGGAAATTGGATCTGGCCACTCGTTCACTGAGACGTACTAAACTTTTTATAGTGGGCTTTAACCAAACGAACGAATAGCAGTAATAGACGGCGACCGTAGCTATGGCGGCATGTCGCATTTTTAATGTGTTTATAAGATTGGTGGAATCCATATTAACATAAATTTTTTTGGGGGATTATTCGATTTTCGTCATCCAAGATCTGTTAGTAATAACGCTAAAATTATCTGTAAAATAGTACATTACGACACAAGTGCGTAAATCATGAAATTCAAAACGAGTGGCGATGTTTTAAAACACGACCGATAGGGAGTGTTTTAAATCGACACGAGTTACGAATTTCGTGTTTGCACGTGTCTCGTACGACGTTTTTTAGTACAGATGGCCCTCCGAAGTTTTGGTCCTGACGTAAAATGACCCACTTCTCGCACTAGAGCCTAAAAAGTACACCATCTGTACTAAGAAAACTATTTTTTTTTGCCCGCTTTTTTCGTCGTCACTATCATTGTCACTCCTTTCATCTATTTCAATTAGCGTTTTCTCGATGACATTGCGTTCCCCTTTTGTAAGTGAAAATTAGACCTATTGATTATAGGTTTAGAGTATAAAATAAAAAGTGGAAACTTTCCTACATCTTTTCCAAAGGAATCTGCAAAACGAGTGAATTGGGAAGAAACGGGATTTTTCCCCGAAAAATTCAACGCATGCCTTCCAAACTTGATTTTGTGTTTACCTACAATACCACCGCTCTTCAAACTTTCAGCTGAACCCAAGATACTTGTAATCCACTCTTAATTTTGTATCCCTAAGTATCTAAGCCTCACTAATAAGTGTTCTGTGATACTTGTAGTATCGAAGGTTCAAATCATATTAGATATATTGTTAATGAGGCGGTGGTCTTAACCTCTTTGCCTCTAACTTGTTACAGACACGTCTTTTTTTCAATTCTTCGGATATGTAAATGATTCAATCTCGTCATCAACTTCAAAACAACATTACAATTCATAGGCCTATTAGATGTAACGTCCTAAGGTCTCACCGCGAGCTACTAAGCTATGAACTATGGGCAATGAACACTATCAAAAGATACGCACTCCCTTGTAAATAAAAGAGATACGGCGATACTCGCCCAGATATGAGCTATCACCGCCGGGCGAGTACCACCGTGTCTCTTTTATTTATACGGGAGTGCGTATCTTTTGATCGTGTTTATAGCCGATAGTTCATACCAGAGACCAGTGCCTAAAGCTAAAGCTAGCAGAAGCCAAAAACTTCTCTCGTCAAATTATTTTTCAACCAACTCCTTTCAGAATTCGTCTACGAAAACGGAACAAAAGCCAACGTCGGCAACGATCCAAACTACAAGCCTGATAAACCAGTTCCCACCACCCAACCCAGTGCCAACAACCCCCCAATCAAGCCCACACAGCCGCCCCCCACCTGCCAGCCAACCGCTACCGTTGTCCAGGGGAAGACTGTCTGTAAGGGGGACCTGGTGTTTGACGAGGAGTTTGATAAGACTGCTGTGAAGGATCTTGGTCAATGGGATGGGGAGAACAAGTTTCCTGATATACCGGTAAGTTTCACAACTTTCTAGTGTAAGAGTGAGACCGAACCGCGGTTCGTTACTGCCATACAAAGTATAGATATGGAAAATGGAAAAATGCTAACTGAATGGAAAAACCTTAGGTCAAAAATTATTTCCTATCAGGATCGAAAGAGCTCGCGATTCTGAGAGGAAATCTTATTAAAAGTACCAAATTTAAAAAAAAGTGGGAGAGGCAACTTTGAAAAATGCCCAAATTAAATTGAAAATATCGATTCAGGTAACTAATACTTGAGGTACTAATGCTCGACAAGCGGTGACGAACGTCAGCACGTCGCGCACTCGCGAATGTTGTTCGTCCTATGTACTAATTCGACCGCTGTCAGAGAATTGATTTATAACAGTAAACAATAAAAATAAAAACAATATACAAAAAAGTAGTATTTAAAAATTAACCCCCTTATTCATAAACGTTTGTTAACTTAACAATCCGCTAATAATTGTTTGTCCCTTTCGGCCTTAACAATGTGTCCATAAGAGCAAAAGGGACAAACAATTATTAGCAGCTTGTTAAGTTAACAAACGTTTATGAATAAGGGGGTAAAATTTTAACATTTTTTAAGAGGAAGCAACTTTATTTTTCAGAAAAGGTACGAGTTACGCAATAAAAAAATAAAATAAAAATCAATATACTAAAAAGTAGTATTTAAAAATTAAGATTATAACATTTTTAAAGAGGAAGCACGTTTTCAGAAAAGGTACGAGTTACGCGTTAGAAAGAGAGTGCACTTCTACGTAACATTTAGCGTTGCGCGGTGGGAATTTGAACTTAATAGTATCGTAGCAAGAGTCATTATTTTTTCAAACGGGCTTGGAGATGGTTTTCTGTACTTGTACTAATAATGTTCCCTGTGGTGAAACACAGAATTGGGACTTCAATGTATCATCATCACGCGAGCTCCATATTATACCAAAATTGTATAGAAGAGAGTTTACACCATTGTGCAAAATTTCAAATACTGCAAATAGTACGAAACAGTCTTTGTAGTTAGCGTGACAGACTTCACTTTGCCCCAATGGGAGATTACCGAATCTCATCTGCAGAATTCGTTCATTTAAAACTACAATAGCATTTCGAGTAACCAAGTTTCATAAATTCTGCACTTTATTACAGTTACCAATGATATAAAATAAACGTAGGTATCTGGCTCAAAATTCTTTTCGTTGTCTTGTTTCATACCACTCTGTCACGCTTTTAGTTGCTGTTTCGACTCAATAGGTATATAAAAAAAATCCGATGCACGTAAGTTTTTCATTTTCACGCTAGATTTTAATCCATGTATCAAAAATTGGAAACAAAACATCATCTCATACAAAAATCACAACTGTGTCACGTTTTTTAGGGACACACGATAAGATAACGAAAAGAATTTTGACCCATCTATGTAACGCATATTTTAACAAGCAATGGGACGCAATCTAAACACTTACATTTGTATTAACTGTAATACCATACTTGCACAAAACGTCATAATATACAGCCTACCTAGTCATGTGGGGTAAACGTACGCAGTGGGAAAGTGTACGCATTAATATATATTTTGCTCTGAATTGTATAATACAAATGAAAGTGTGTAGATTGAGTCCCATTGCTGACCATGCCATCATGACGTTTCGAACGGATACTATACCAGTGGTCGCAGACAAACTCTAAACTTAGAGTCATGTAGGGTAAATTTAAGCAGTACGCAGGTCAATACCTATATTATGTGAATGCGAACACTTTCCCACTGCGTACGTTACCTATACCCCACATGACTAGGTAGGGGTGTTTTCACAAAACGTTGTTGGATATACTTTAATTGTTATTTAATTTGGACAAGTTTAGACTTATTCGACTCAGAATCACGAGCTCTTTCGATTTTGTTAGGAGAAAAAATACGTCCCATAATTTTCATACAGTTTTCATTCCTTCCATTACGCTACCGCCTTTGAACATCTATGAAAAAACGGTATCGTAATGGAAAGAACATTTTGGGAATTTTTTTTTTATTTTAGAATGGAAAAAGCTCGTAATCCTGAGAAGAACAGGCCCAAACTTGTCCGAATTAAATAACAAAGTGATTTTAACAACGGTTTGTGAAAATGCCCGTTGTCTGTATATACGACGTTTTATACGAGTATGGTATTGGATACAATTGAATGCGTTTTCCGATTTAAAAGTGGTTACGTTACGCATCACAGAGCTAGATCAAGTGGATTTTGATTTCATCACTGGTTTTTTACAGGATTATCCATTCAACATGTACACGACACGGGGAACAATGGAGTTGGACAACGGACAGCTAGTTATCAGCCCTGTGTTGCTGGACACCCTGTATCATGATGGCATTGTTCAGGAATCTTTGGATTTGACCGACATGTAAGTTTCCTGACATGGCATTGTTTCAAAAGATAAGCTGTAGAGTTTTGGTAGAAAGTTTTTTTGCAAAATATGCCTTTTGGGACGTCCCTTTCAGTAATCGTAACGCAGATATTTTACAATTTTTGTAGTTACTTAGATTGAACGTAGGATAAAAAATATGTAATAAATTGTACCCACTGTCCACTTTTTACTTCACTTAAGTACATTACAATTATTTTTATAAGTAGATAAGATGATAAGTAGCTATTTTTCTTGCTACAAAACTGTAAATAATACATTCACATTTTATCACATCAAATAATAAATGTAATCGTGTGGTGACGATTGTAAGAATACATTTTGCCACCACCCAACTCTTCCCGTTGGTGTCGTAAGAGTCGGTTAAGGGATTGAAGTGTCACTGACTATTATTATAATTATATCGAAGATTGATTATGGGGCGCAGCATCGTCATAGTGGGCACACTAATGCGATCCCCAAGCCGCTTGCCCAGCGTGGCGGTTAGAGGCATTTACCTCCTCATCCGTCCATACGCATAGGTTAAGGAGAAGCCGTTGTGCAGCTGTGGACTAATATAGGCTGATAATGTGATGATGTGAATAATAGGTACATGACGAGCATCTACTTACAAATCTACTCACAGATAAGTGTCTGTTGCTACCACAGAATTAGATTTGGATAGAAGAAACAAGTTCATTATTTTGTATGGCGGCCGAGCGTGTCAGATTTTGTACTGAAGTTGTTACTTGCCTATGATTTTAAATATGTCTCAGGCCCTTGAGTATTCATATTTTTTTGTGTTGTTGCAATTAATATTACTTAAAGATGCATTATTAATGATTTTGTTCACTTCAACTTACAAAATTTGACGCCCGAAAGTGCAAGCTGCGATTAAAGACGGACAACTCAGTAGATTTTACTGAGTTCATTTGACACGCTAAGTAGATACGTTTGCTTGATCTATGGTATATATGACATCTGTGGTTGCCACGTTGGGCAAGCGGCGGGGCAATTGCAGTAGGGTGTCCGCTATTATGATGCTACTGCCCATCATCAATCTTCGATATAATTATAAATAGTCAGTTACAGTCACTTCAATCCGTTAGCCGACTCTTACGACACCCACGGGAAGAGTTGGTTGGTGACAAAATGTATTGTTACTGCTTTCACCACACGGCAACATGTAATTATTGTCAAGTACAAATCTCACAGATGCACGGGCACGATTGATACTCCACAATGCAAGCGAGTGGCAAACGGAGCAGATATTCTGCCTCCGGTGACGACAGGGAAGCTTACGACCAAGCACAAGTTCAACTTCAAGTTCGGCAGGGTGGAGATACGGGCACAGATGCCTGCTGGAAGCTGGCTGATACCAGGTACATTAATGATATAGTTCATAGTTAGGGACAAATAAAACATGGATCCTGCACGCCATACTAAATTGCCTTCCAAAAACTGTCCTGGATTTTAGACGTTTATCCCTCTATAAAAACTTAAACCGCAATTCAAAAATAGTTGCGATTGGTCCATGAAACTTTTGATTGGCTATATTCTATAAACATTTGTCAAAGATGTTGCTCTAAAATATGCCGGTGTTAAGAAAAACGCTATGTCCTCTGCCCATCTTGGCAAAATTGAAAATTGTTTTCGGGGAAAAAGCTGTCGTTAGACCTCCATGATATGTATGGTCGCGGGCTTATAGTTATTTATTTAATTTTGGGTTGTGTATTCTTGAGTTAAGTCATCTCACTATAGAGATAACCGTTTAAAAACTCCGTAATGCATAATTATGTTACATTTCTCGGTACCTAATGTTTCTCACTGATTGGCTGGTGTCGAGCTGGTGGAGGTCAATAAAAACTTGTATTACCTAACTCATTATCCGAAATAAACATTTTTTTAGCTCACATTCAATGTCTATACAGTGTGTACATACATAATATTGCAGTAGATGACGAGTCCGACCAGGCGGTTTATGATGGTCACGCGTTTGACCGATTATCGTGTTACTCGTTACTTCCGCACTTGCAATCTTAATACGAACTGAGTAAATACTAATTTCTTTCCTATTTAGAAATTAATCTGGAGCCCCGTGAGAACTTCTACGGCTACCGTCGCTACGAATCAGGACTGATCAGAGTGGCTTTCGTAAAAGGAAACGCGGAATTCGCCAAGAAACTGTACGGAGGCCCGGTACTGTCAGATACGGACCCGTTCCGGTCCCAGCTGATGAAACAGAAGATTGGCATTGAGAACTGGTGCAGTGGATTCCATAATTATACCATGATCTGGAAGCCAGGTGAGATTTTCGTGGAGTAGTTTTATTAGTCCTCCTCCGGGTGTCGTAAGAGTCGAGTAAGAGATTGAAGTGTCATTGACCATTATTTGATAGAATATTGATGACGGGCAGCAGCGTCATCATAGTAGACACATTGCTGCGATCGCTAATCCGCTTGCGTGGGGTTTATGGGCATTTACCTCTTAATGCGTAGAGCATAGTCAATAGGAGAGGCCTGCGTCCTGCAGTGGACTATCATAGGCTGATGCATACCCTAAAGTTAGCAAAAGCACTCTACGTTGCTGCTCGACATGGCTGCATTCGGGTGTTTGCTTATCCAAAAAATCTGCATCTTAGAACTGGAGCAGTGAATTTCATAATTATACCGCGATGATATATGTCATATCAAATAAAATAGCAACCAATGTAATAACCAAGTCTATCAAAGGTGGGATTCGAAGTATTCGAACCCACGTACCTATGTCAGCTTTTGTGGCTGGTGCATAAACTACGTTGGGGAACTTGGTCTTTTCTTTGGTAGGTATATGACATCTAATATCAATTTATAACTTGGATATCCACGTTCAGAATATACGAGTTATTCCAGGATTGCTCAAATCATAAAGGAAATTGTTTAATTTATGCTCAATATCCCTGAGTCCGCTGGATGCAGGTGGCTCAGGACCGGTCATTGTGGCAATCTTTGGGGGAGGCCTATGTTCAGCAGTGGACGTCTTTCGACTGATATGATGATGATGCTCAAACGCAACCTAATGATCCCACAATGTCATAACAAATGTGCTTACCATAGAAAATCAACTGCGAAAGTCTGGTTGTCACGGGATTCGAGCCCGCATCCTCTGGATCCTAAATGTGTGTATCTATGTAACCTAATGAATTGATTTTATATTGTAGACGGTATGGTAATGATGGTGGACGGAGAAGAATACGGAACCATAGACCCTGGTGAAGGTTTCTACACTGCTGCGCGGCAGGCTGCCGTGCCTCATGCTGGCAACTGGCTAAGAGGAAGCAGTGTCATGGCTCCTTTAGACCAATTGGTAAGTATTAGTAGTACAGGTTAAGGGTGCGGCTCCACTGAGGCGGAGAGGAGCGGTGTAAACAACCCCCCCCCCCCCTCTAAAAGAAATGAAACTAAATTTAAATATACTTTTTTTTTATTTAACATATTTTATACAGTTAAACATACATTGGAACTTTATACTAAATTTGAACTTAATGCTAAATTGAACTTGATTATAAATTGGAAAACTTAATTATAAATTGGCCAGTGATCGTCTAGTCTAGGGTAGGACACCTATGTTGTGAACCGTATAGTAACAGAGATTCTTTAATGTGAAACAAGCTAAACCTTTGGACACAAAACAAATAGATATTTGAACATGTAGTAATAAAGAAAAACGACATTTATTGAAAGGAAAACGTGACATTGTTTTATTGAATTTGAGGGAATATTAAGATAGATAGTTTTGACATATTTAAACACTGAAATTGAAGTTTATTGATTAGTAGAACAATGAGTAATGTAGATTATAAAATATATAATGTGAAGATTGAAACATTAAAAATAAAATTCCTCAGAGAGGAATATCCCCGACCATCTAAGTGACCTCTGTCAATTGACTGGAACTTCTAACAAATTTATTGTGTTTAACCCTAACACATCTGCTAGCTAAATTAACAATTCCAGCAATTTTGGGTGGGGTAAAGAGGCAACGCTAAACCAACCAGTGTAGAGTTAACTCTGTCAGTTGGGCTTCCTCACTACTCCTAGCTAAATTTTACGGTGCTTCGGAACCTAACTGCAATGCAAACAAGGGAAAAGATGAAAAGAAGCACCAAGTATTCATACGCGTATCATTATATTGCAGTATACCCCAAGCTAAGCCTAGCTACAGCTAATACTCAGATTCTCCAGGGTTAAAGAGTGGAAAGCAAGCACTTTTGTTAATAATAATGTTGATCGATACATTCGTTCTCTGAATGATCAACCAAGATGAGCGTTCCTTCTGCTCTATAGGACCCAATGCACTGCTTCGCCTCGCAATTGGACCTTAAACAGTCTGACCAAAACTCTTTGGACCAGTCTGTGGCTACTGAACTCAACTTGCCGGAATCATTGTTACTTTTATATTATACTGAACACCTTTAATAGTAGACAGTGCATCGCTTGACGCCCCCCACACTAGAGAATTAGAGAACCTAGAAAACCAAAACAAATTAACTAACAACAGCCCAGAATTGAATTATGTTATTAGGCTTTGTTAGAGAATATAGATTTTACAGTTACTTTAGAATGAAAGTTGTAATTACCCATTCCCTGTGTATTGTGAATGATATATTATGTGGCTAGCAATTCCAAGGAATCAGGTTAGCTTACCATAATTTCCAGTGAAAATAAAATATAGTTACACAAATAATACTTGACAGAACATAATTTGGGCAGAGCTTCGCCCTCCAGAAATTCAATCGCTGAAAAGACAGGGTCTTTACCCTTTCGCGGTCAAAACGCAAGAACCCTTTCGCAGTTAAACTCAAAAACGCAAGAACCCTTTCTATGGGAAGCCCCAGCCTTATATACAGAAATTTCACGACAAAATATGTCGAAAATGCTTTCATAAATTTTGAATATTTGAATTTGATAAATAAAAATATGTGAAACCAGACATTTATATGAAAAGCCCGTATTAAACTGAATACAACAATTTACAACAAAGATAAATTGTTGAAAATTATTATAATAAATTTATTTAATATTTTGTGAAATAATAAAATATAATAATAAATAAAATAAAAATGTGCATCGGATTTATCGCAAGGAAATGTCGTAAAAGGTGAGATACGGCTTTACCAACAAATGACGTTCCCATTTGCCATTAATGTCATAATCAACAAACATTAATATTTTATAACAAAATATTATTGTTTGTTTACGATAGAACAAACAATATTTATTTCAGGTTTCTGAGAATACATAATCATAAAATGTATTTATTACACACCAAAGTGTCGTCAGAATGCAATTGTTATAGATTATGGATGAATAACAAATCTAACTACAAATGTAAGTGATTTTACTGTTCAAACATGAACATGGAACAGTCACAATTCGCCCCCGATTTAAGTTTTGCAATGAAGCGCCGTACAGTGATTCATGAAAAACTTCAATCTAAATTCTCAAAAAAAAAGAAAACTAATGAATCCATATCTTGGATCAGTTACAATTCGCCCCCGATTTAAGTTTTGCAATGAAGCGCCGCACAGTGATTCATGAGAAACTTCAATCTAAACTCTCAAAATAAATAAATATCGATATGTCGATATCTTGGAACAGCCACAATCGCCCCCGGTTTAAGTTTTGTAACGAAACGCTGTACAGTGGTTCGTGAAAAACTTCAATCTAAATGCTCAAAATAATTAAATAAATATTGTTTCCAAAAAT
The DNA here is from genome assembly GCA_025490895.1 of Thaumatotibia leucotreta. Taxonomy (NCBI): domain Eukaryota; kingdom Metazoa; phylum Arthropoda; class Insecta; order Lepidoptera; family Tortricidae; genus Thaumatotibia; species Thaumatotibia leucotreta. The sequence continues at coordinate 160,868 of JALPQI010030267.1, read as the reverse complement.
GACAATTATTGACACTCCTACCCCAGCCCTGTGTAATTTTTGCATGGCATGACATTATCGACCGCTAAGTCGATAACAACATCAAAACAAAGCAAAAATTTAACATAATGTGGTGAGTATAAATGACCATTACTCAGAAATAACCAATCAGTTCAGAAAGAGAGCTATGAACTTGTAAGGTATCAGTTTCATGAATAAAAATTTAAGAGGCCAGAACGCCACTCCGTGAAGCATAAAGGTTGTGAGGCTTTACGTTCTCTGTAGAAACCCGTCTTATCCGTTCATTTGGCATCCTTAAGCGATATTCCTTCCATCACATACAGAGCCGCTGCCAACATTGCCCTGGCATAATGAAAGAACAAGAAAAGTCTTCTCTAGAATGACTATTCCTTTCGATTCTTCAGTTGCCCCCTTCGATAATGTCTCCATGGACCAATGACCAGTTCATAAACCTTCCGAAACCAATTAGTATCCCCTTTCATGGCGTATGTCTCATACTTGAATAAACAATTCTGACCCTATAAGGTTGAATTTGTTCCCTTTTGTTGTGTTAAATATGTAAAGGAACACACGATGACCGTATAATAACTAAAAAGATAATTTTCAAGTACTACTTACAAAATGTAGGTACAAAGGTCAACCAGGTTTCTAAGAAAATAAAGGTCAATTAAGAAGGTCACCTAGACAATCACGGCCCAAAACATTAAATATTGCATATTCATCAGGTATCAAAATCACATTATCCAAGATGAGGTGTGTGGTTTCAGTTAGTTTTCATACCTTGTAGAGTATCACATTGTCAAAAAATTGTACCTTTAACAGGTATAGTAAGCTATCCTACCACCAAAATTCCTTGACAATGACCTTGTGACCCCATATCGAACCCCTCCCCCCACTATGCACAATAATGATGTGTCAATAACTGCTGACCACATTCCTGATTTGTGTCTTTGAACAAAATCCTTTTTCACAAAATGAACATACGTGTCACCATGTACACATCACATTTGAAATATCTAACATCCCAATGGCATTCATCACTTAGTTAATTCTTACACAAACCTCTTTACATGGTTGTTCATATGATTTCATTCAAGAACCCAAAATCAAGTAGAATATGATCACAAAAATATAAATTTTTGATTTTAGCCCATTTATTAAGTTTACCCTGTAGTAAAGAAATAATTTGCGTGAGCACATACTAAGTTACAATGAAAATGGTATGAATAATCTACACGTATCTACGCCAATAGCCGCTAGGTGCGTTACACGAAGAAGAGTTCTTTGTCGGGAACGTGACGGTTATGACATCCACCTTAGAAAAATATGGGAAATGCGAGAATTTTCTATAAATACGAACTCCCAGTTATAAAAGTAACCAAAAATTGGAATCTTAACTTTCTCAGATGTGCGTCATGAACTGCATCACGCACACTCTCGTGGAATGCACCGCTAGGATTCTACGCGTCAAATTTACGCCAAATGCTGTAAGGATTGTGTATGAAAAATCAAAATGTAACAGTAAAAATAAGCACTTGAAAGCAGAACCGTTGGGTACAGGCAATGACAGTTGTACAATTGCCTGCGTAAGAAAATAATAAAAATGTACTACGCGCACAGCAAATTTGTTCATAGCAAAATTAAGTATTAGGTACGCTAGTCAAAATAATTAATTTACGCAACAAACAAAAATATTGGTTTACGCTTCATGCTTTCCCTGCGTCTTAGGGCCTGCTCACTCCAACGACTTGAAAGCGATTTCCGTACAAAGTTGTACGCAGCAAAATCGCAGCGATTTCGCCCCCATACAAAACTCACTCACAAATCGCAAGTATGCACAGAGCCTTATGTGCATCCATTACGCTGACTGCAGTTTGTCTTTGACAAACAAATACCATGATACGCATATGCTAAATGATAAACTAAATGCATATGTTATATGTTTGGATTACTTCAGTAATTGTTTTATTTATTTAGTTTATTGAAGTTCACCAGAAGAAGAAAGTTAAGGAAGTTCATCAATGTGCCATGAACCTAAATAGAAAAAGAAAACTAGAGATACATATGCAAAACAAACATTACGTAGATTTAGGTGACAACAGCGTGGTTCTATCGAGTCATCTGACCAGTCGTAGTGTTGGGCAGGTTGCCCCGGAACCATGGCTCTGTACTTAGTATCTGAAGCGGCGTAAGCTTCGACAGGTTGCTCAGGAACCGCCGAAACACGACCTTCGCCCAGAAGTCTGCACACTCGATGGTATCCTGCAGTGGCGTGGCACGCCCATCACAAACGTGCTGAAGCGCACGTAACCGCGCGACCGCAGCTGCTGCACCCTCAGTGTGAAGCCAGTCTTCCGGAGGACAGGCTGCACCACGTCTTCAGCCACGGCGTAGTAATACAGGCGCGGCCCGCAGAGTGTCCCACCCGAAGTAGCGACTCGAACACCAGAATTGACCAGCCCAGCAATGCCTAGTCTTCTCAGGCGCCCTGCGCACCTTACTCCTCCTTCCATCAGTGTGAAACCCTCTTTGTCCACAAGGGTCTTTTCCATATTGGGAGCCTGTAATTAATTAAATATTAATTTGCTGACAACATAATTTTATCAGAAACTACTTTAAACGATTTATTCTACAGATAAATGATCTAATCTAAAAATAGAGAAAGCCGAAAATATTTGACGAAAGCACCAAATAATTGACAACTTGTTAAGAAGAAGAAGAAGACTTAGAATACTTCTAACTGCTGATAACACCGATTACATGATATATAGTATGCAATGACAATAAACTAGAACCTTACCTTGCTATTCCTCGAAGCGCGACTCAACTTCGCGTTATTTCTAAGCACTATTATTTCTTCTACACTAAATTTACTTCTATTTGCAACACTAGGACATTTGTTTACTTTTAATTAAACAACACAAATAAGTAAAAAGAAAAACGCGTAGCTTTACTTCCATTGCACCGCCGTCGCTTTAAAACTTATTAGAATTATCATAATTTTATTATTATTGGGTTTCAAATTAAACAAAATATACCACAAGATCGTTTTTGTAAAACCGGCATTGAAAGATTACAATTTTCAAACTAAACTGACATTGACACATTATTACGTTCAAGCAGAGATTACGGATACTCTGTGGTTTAAGCAGACTATAAAAACCGCGGCCGCTTTCGCTTGATGAACGTGACAAATGCCGAAATTTGTTTCACTATGACAGCTAAATATACATTTATCTGGCAGATAAATTTATTTACCGAAAGGGTCTCATAAATAGATATAATTTTTAAGTTTGAAAACAATCTTGTAACTAGCGCGTAGTTTGTCTTTGTCATGCGACCGGGAAACGCGGCTGCAAGATAGGGACGGAGGATAGCACAAGTTTAAATGAACATTAATTTATGTGAAATTTACATAAATATTATTTATTAGCAATTTGAGATAATCGTGGATTAAAACGCTCCCAAGAAACGTCCAATGTCAAGCTAACGATTTACTATGGATGAAAATTATTCTCATATGCTCAAAGTATTTTTAAATCATAATTGAATTATTTTATTTCAAATAAAAGTAAACTTATTCAGTTTTATTTCTTATGTCTGTTTTATTGCGAGCGTGTAAGTGGTGTTTATATTTTATCGCGAGCGTGTAGGGTGGTCTTTACAAAGACTGGCCGTTGACAAATCGACCTATGCCATAAATCTACAAAAGTATTATTCTTTCTATGGCTACTGTGGTTCTCCCGAATGTTGCCAAGATATCCTGAAATCCGCATTTTCTCCGATTTCTACTGAATGAAATCTTAATCCGATTTTTGAAAATGAATCTGTATTTTTATACTTGAGTAATTTTGAAACTTGATTAACATACGTACCGAATGATTAACGATTTAAATAGTATGAAAAGTCGGGGTTAGTGAAGATTAGTGAAAATAACAGTTATTAGTTAAAAATAAAAGTGACAGAACAAAATTACGAGAACGACTAAAAAATTATTGTTTCTTTAGGCAAAGTGAATAAAATGGAATCTTATTTTAAAATCTAATTTCACTTTTTCTTAAAAATTCCGTGATTTTAAAGCGTGACTCCCGCTTTTTGTATTTCAACACCTGGCAATACAAACTCGTTTCGTTGTCTCGCGCGTTTTGTCAAATTTCAAATAATTTTCTCGTTTTAAGCTTAATTTTGGTTTTACGAATACCAATCAATGTAGAATAGAAGAAAACTGAAATCGGATTTTGCTATATAAAACCAGACATAAGAAACTATCCGTCCATAGCAAAATGTGAACGTAAACGCAATGTTTTTTTGAAAAATAGTGGAATAAGTTTTCTATCAGTGGAAAACAGTGAAAACATCGCGAGGCTCTACCAAATCAGTGCTCGCGGAGGTCCAGGATCGATCACAGAGACTGACAATACTTCGTGCTGGAAGTTCCTTGCAATCTGGTAAGTTTTCGAAGCATAATTTCTTGTGAAACTGAGAAGTACATCTGCAAAATATTTTATAAAACGAAACTTTATGAAAGGCAATTGAAAAATATATAGCTCACATTAAATTCACCGAAAATATGTCCGCAGAGTAAATGACTTGTACCTTTAACACTGAGGCACAAATTGAAATTAAACTCCTCTCTATAGCACAAACAAAGTAACCTATAAATAAAATACAATATCTGCTGCTGTAGTGTACTTTCTACATACAAAATATTGTAGTGAACTATTTAAGCACAGGGTATTGAAGTGATTTAATGTTCTTGTTCTTTTTCAGTAAGCAAACAAACAAGCAAGTGAATGAAAATGTAACATTTTCGAGGAATACTGGCATTTCGGAATTACGTTCATTACTGCAGCTGGTCTCGATATATCTTTTCGATCTCACAAGTAAGTATAAGCCATCTATTGTATGAACAAAATTCACATACTATATTATGCTTAGAGTAACTTTTCAAATTTCAAAAAAAATCATCGCTCTGAATTCAGAAGAAACTCAATTTTTGCATTCTCTTATATTTTATGGATGCTTTTAAGTCTAAAATATTTTATTCGCGTTAATAATGGTTAGTAAAATGCAGCTAAAGTGGAATTTTATTGAAATTAAAACATTTAATTATTTTGGTATACTATGCTGATTTTGATTATCTGAAAATTGTCATAAAATGAAACTTGTACATTTTTTGTAAAAGAAATCAATTTATTTGCTTTTGGTATTGTATACCAAGCTATATTAAATGCATCATGCATCATTTTATAACCAGAATCCAAAAATATTCGCAATATTACTTTTTTTTTCTCTTTGTATGCCGGAACAATGGAAAGAAAGAATTAGTTCAATTTTATTTTGAGCTCAAGAAATCTACTGACTATAACTAAATATTACGAACTAGTTAAGCTTATCTATCTACATCAAACTATACCCTTGATCAATTTCTACAAAGCAGAAAAATTCTCAAAATAAATAAATAAATAAATAAATATCTTGGGACATCTTACACAAATCAACCTAGTCCCACGGTAAGCTCAATTAAGGCTTGTGTTGTGGGTACCAGGCGACGATATATATAATAGATAGATACGTATAGATACTTAGATACATACACAACCATGACCAAGGAACAAACATTTGTGATAAATAAATACACAAAGAATGCCCTCGCCGGGATTCGAACCCGAAACCTCCAGCTTCGTAGGCAGGGTCACTACCAACTAGGCTACAGAGGCTGACAAATCAGTTACTATGAATCGTAAGTGAGAATGCGCCCCCAGTAATGCGAAATTTTATGATACTTCTGTTAGAAAATAAACTGAACAATTATTTTTAGGGAAAACTGATATTAATGATATATATATATAGTAATGAAAATATTATTTTTCAGTTGACCCTAGCGATGCGCTGTATGAAAGAAGGGGTATTATTTGACTCTACTGGAAAATGGACTATTATGGAGATATCAGAACTTGATAACTGCACATATTAATGTCACAGGTATATAGATTTCATTAGTTATATCATATTGAATTTTGCATCAGAAAAATGCATGAAATACTACAAGGTTATGTATTGAAAACTCATGCGACTGCAACATATGCAAATTAGTTGCATAGGTATAAGTGAATATTCGCGAAACTCGTATGGATTGTCATTGGTGGAAAGGAATAAAATAATTATGTCACACGCGCGTTGCTAAGCCATTGAACATTGCAATAATAGATACTCGCCCCCATTTCATTATACAGTTTGCCCGATTTGATGAGATCATGTCTTTGGATAATTTTACGCCCCCTTTATCTTATCTTACTATATCTTATTTTATCTTATCTTATTTTTTTTCATTTAAGTCGCGAAATGAGGCATATGCCAAGAAATAAGATAGTGAAAAATATAATAAATCGTAATTGGTACAAGTAAGTAATTGAATATTTTTATTAAAACCCTTGTATTTTTTTTTTCAGGTAATAGTGATTCTACTAGCTACAAAGCTGGAACCCCGTAAGAATATTGAAAAATGAACGCGAGAAGAAGGAACAAAGCTTATTCTAGAAGAGAAATGTCACAGAAGCGAAATGAAATATATATTTGTTATTTTTATTTTGAGTCCAAAGATTTAACTTGTGCACACTCGATTTCACGATACCAAATTAGTATTATATATAGCTGCATCCCGACTCATTTCATGTGTATAGTTAATCTCCGGGAAGGAGGTATGGTGGGGTATAGTGTTATATACCGTCGTATAGAGGGCGCTCTGGTGACCCCGGGAAAAATCTGACATTTCAGGATTTGCTCCCTGGTCAAAAAATGTTCGACGGCCTGGCTCAACGGTGAAAGTTAGACGGGGGGTGCTCGACCAAATGTCATAGGGAACTGCTGACAGTTATTAAAGCCGCAAAAATTTTTCCAAAAAAAAAAAAAAATTTTGCACTCAAATTTCAAAATGGTCCTTCGAGCCGGATTTTTTTGTGGTAGAATCTCTCAGGGTCCTAGATTAAAGAAAAAGTGTTTTTGTGATTCTCGGATCCAAGATGGCCGCCGTAGGGCCCGTCAAAGTTTGTATGGGAACTCTTAAACGGGGGGAGATAGGTGGGGGGTGCTCGACCAAATGTCATAGAGGACCCCGAGAGCTTTCAGGTGGGCCAAAAATTTTTGCAAAAAAATTTTTTTTTTTTTTTCGAAAATTTTTTTTTATCCGATCGAGCTGGAAATCGCTGTGCGTGACATTTTGGCTCTCCAGATTCCGAAAAAAATTTTTTTAGATTTTTTGCACAAAAAAAATTTTGTATGGATTTTTCGAAATAATGGTCCGATCGCGCTGAAATTTGGCATGCGGGCATTATTTGGGCCCAGGAGTCATAATCTGAAAAAAAATTTGAAAAAAAATCCAAGATGGCGGCGACCCCGAACAAAAAGTCAAAATCCCAAGTAAGTTAAGCGAGCCCGAAGGGCGAGCTTCAGGCCGGGAGGCCGAAGGCCGACCCCGCGGAGGGCCGAAGGCCCGGAGCTTCACTCCCGGGGCCCGAGAGGGTCCCCAACCCCAGTAATTTTGGGCGAGGCCGAAGGCCTCGCTGCAGGAGGGCCGGAACATTACCAGAACCAATATTAATCTATGTTAAGCGAGCCCGAAGGGCGAGCTTCAGGGTGGGAGGCCGAAGGCCGACCTTGCGGAGGGCCGAAGGCCCGGAGCTTCGACCCGAGTGCCCAAGCGCGTCACCCTCAAGTAATTTAAAGCGAGGCCGAAGGCCGAGCTCCGAGCAAATCGAGCTACCAAGCGTTCAACAACCCCAGTATCTTAATAAGCCGAGCCTGAGGGCCGAAGGCCCGATGGCGAGGCGTCAAGCCCGCGAAGGCCGAAGGCCGAGCTCCGCGTAGGGCCGAAGGCCCGGAGCGTCACGATCGAGGTGCTCTCCGCGCGAGCCCGAGGGCCGAAGACCCGACGGGCGAGCCCATGCGGTGAAACTGCCCTTCCTAACTGTCTTAATAAGCGAACCGGAGGGCCGCAGGCCCGACGGTTCGCTTCGAACCCCAGCGAAGGCCGCAGGCCGAGCTCCGCGTAGGGCCGAAGGCCCGGAGCGTCCCATAGAGGCGCGGTAGCCTGCGAGGCCGGAGGCCGAGCTGCGAGAAAATAAAGCTTTTCTACGTATAATAAAATCTGAGTAACTATATAAGCTGAGCCTGAGGGCCGAAGGCCCGAAGGCGAGGCTTCGTACCTGCGAAGGCCGAAGGCCGAGCTCCGCGTAGGGCCGAAGGCCCGAAGCGTCCCACATAGGCGCGCCAGCTCGCGAGGCCGAAGGCCGAGCTGCCAGAGTCCAACGCATCCATGCTACTCAATGAAATATTGTAACATGAAAACGAATCGGAGGGCCGTAGGCCCGACGATTCGTTTCGACAACCTGCGAAGGCCGAAGGCCGAGCTCCGCGTAGGGCCGAAGGCCCGAAGCGTCCAAAATAGGCGCGCCAGCTCGCGAGGCCGAAGGCCGAGCTGCTTGAGTCCAGAACTCCCATGCTACTCAATGAAAAAGTGTAACATGAAAACGAATCGGAGGGCCGCAGGCCTGACGATTCGTTTCGACAGTCCGCGAAGGCCGAAGGCCGAGCTCCGCGTAGGGCCGAAGGCCCGAAGCGTCCCTCAGAGGCCTGACAGCTCGCGAGGCCGAAGGCCGAGCTGCAGGAGTCCAGCTCACAAGCCCAATTACTGCGACATAAGTAAAATATAATACAAAAACAATAATAAAAAAATAAAAGAAAATAAAAAACATATCTCAAATCCATCCTCCGGCCTCAGTCGACAAAAAGAGAGGCCCGCGAGGCCCTTGGGCCTCGCGCACAGAGCAAAAAACTAGTGTGCAGTTACAACTGCATACCAGAAATCCTGGGAACTATGTAGTGTTGGTAAAGACTCAAGTCCTTTGAGTCTCCATTTCTAAGACTCGACTCATTTTTGCAGACTCTAGTCATTGAATCAAAGCTTTAGTTCTTTTTAACTTAGAAGGACTCGAGTTTTCTATAGAGACTTGAGTCTTCTTTAATCGACTCGAGTGTTTTGTTACGCTTTAGGCTTTTGGAATTGGAACTAGAACTCAAATCAACTGGACTTATAAGAACACTTGAGATTACGCTACCCACTTATATTAGTTATGGAGGTTGCATTGTCCTAACACGACTCTTTATATAGAATACGTATAAAAATAAATTAATACGGTTGTCAAACTTGCTACTTACGTCAAGTGTAATTTCATTTTGAAATAAAATTCATATTTGTGACTGGATGCAGGTACATAATAGAAAGAATGAGTTCTGTAAGTAACAATAGTGCGGACATCCCGGGGGTTTCTCTTGTAGTTAATCCCTTGAAACGTAAGAGAGGCCTTTCAATAAAGTCAAATTTTTTTCAACGGGTGGACAATTGTATGCAATGTAAACAATGCGATAAAAAGTTTTCATTGAAAACATCGCACACAGTACTTAAGAAACATTCTGATGTGCATCAGCCAAATTTTGTTGTTAAAGAGAGAAAACGCCGCAATGAGAAAAATAAACACCTGGAACGATTGCTAATCAATTTCATTGTGCACGGGAGCCATTCCTTCAGGATTGTTGAGGAAGAACACTTTAAACTACTTATTAGCGAGCTTAACCCTGGATATTCACTACCTAATCGTCATCATTTGACCTTAAGCATTAAAACACTTTTTGAAAATACACAGTACCAGTTGATAAATCGCTTGCGTGAAGTGAAAAATAAAATTTCCATAACCTTGGATTATTGGACGTCGGTAACCAACAAACCGTACATTGCAGTGACTGCTCATTTTATGCTGAATAATAGCCTGGTCGCCATTATTTTGGACTTCGATTTAGTGCCATATCCTCACACAAGTGACCATTTGTTATCAAAAATAATATAAATTTTTGATAATTATTCTTTAAAAGGAAAAATTATCTCGATATCTACAGACAACGAATCAAGTAACGTAAAAATGATGCAGATGTTGACGTTATTCCATGATGATTATGAAGATGTGGTGCATACACGTTGCTTAGCACACGTTTTAAATCTCGTTGTTAAAAGTGGTCTAGAAAAACTTGATTGTACTGTCCAGAATATTTCGAAACTGGTAAATATTATAAACTTTTCACCCAAGAAAAAACAAATGTACTTTGAATATTGTGATTTGAACGACGTGAAAAGGTTGTCACTTTTGCGGGAAATATCAACCAGGTGGAATTCGACCTATTTAATGCTGTTGCGGGCCCTTGATGTTAGATCCGTCTTGGATCAGTTATGTGACAACGTAGCCGAATTTCATAAATACAAAATAGAACATTGGGAACAAGTAGACGTTCTACTTAAATTCCTTAAACCGTTCTACGATGCCACATTATTGATGTCTATGACGAAATACCCTAGCATATTCTGTGTCGTTCCCATTGTAGACGAAATTCAAAAGCATATCTTAAACAATTTGAACAATGAGTTAGTCAATGATTGTGCAACCGCAATGAATGATAAGTTGCACTCATATATATTGTTACTGCGTTCCAAAGTTGCGAAAATTGCTGTTGTTTTAGATCCAAGATTAAAAGACTTTTATTTCAAGGACTATGAGAATTTGGAAACCACAACGGAAACGAAGCGAATTTTTCAGGACAACTATAAGCTACAAAATAATGATGAACAAGGAAATATAGAGACGAATTTGTCTGGATCTGGCTTTTTGTCGTCCATTTACAGAAAAAAGGATATAAACCAAGACGAGTTCGACAAATATTTGTCACTACCGCTCGAACCAGAAAACACAGATGTGCTGGCTTGGTGGAAAAGCCACGAATATGAAATGCCTCAATTGAAAAAAATGGCTTTTGATTACCTGGCTATTCCAGGATCAAGTGTGCCTAGCGAACAAGTGTTCTCTAAGTCCGCCAATCTCATAACCAAAAGGAGAAACCGATTAGGTAATACAACAATTAGGGCATCAATGTGCCTCTCCTCTTGGCTATCTTTTTTCTAGTACAATGTGTATTGTGTATTGTTCATGTGTGTTAATTATAAGTTATGAAATAAGGTTCAAAACCCGGGCCAAAGCTCAAAGGTGGTCTACTGGGCACTGTTTATTACTCTGACCAATAATAAGAAAATAAAAATTATTATTTTGTGTTTAATTCTATTACTTAAGTCTACCCAAACTACCCAAAGGCCAAATCTAGATTACAGAGTGTAATTTCCATTTTCTGCTTTATCCGTTAGTATTAACCAGGGATCGTTAGGTACCGGTTTTCAATAAGTCTAACCGGTAATCATTGCATTTCGGTATTTATATATCAATAAAACTCTGATTAGCGGTATAATGAAAACCTGTATGTAATAGTAGATTGTGTCACACGGGATCAAAATGGTATATTTCCGTCGTGGGCGTATATTGAATCCTGAATGGAGCGACGGATTCCACAATTGAATCCCGACCGTAGGGAGGGATTCTAAAGTGGAATCCTGAGCGTAATGAAGGATTCAAGCGTTAACGCCCAAGACGAAAATAATTTTGATCCCGAGTTACACATACAACTTTTCACACCAACTACATGGAAGCTAATTAACACATATAATAACAAAATCAGCATTATACCAAGCCCATGATGCCACCAACTAACGCCCAAAAACATAAAACTGTCTGGTCCTTGAACAGAAAAGTGCCTTTTTAGAGTAGGTGGTGTGAAAAATAAATTATTTTACACTACGCACTAAATAAAACATTTGAAAATGACTGGAAAAACGGAGATAGAAATTATTTTTAAACACAATTTATATTTTATAAATCGGAAAGAACTGTTGAGAGTAGGTGATTTTACTATGACGTCACACGCCAGTATTTCATACAAATTTCCTAAAGAGCGTTTTGACAGCTCGAAAAAAGAAGCTGATTTGACCTGTCAGTCAAACACCGTATTGACAGCATTACCTCTACTTGATAGTTAATCAATAAAACCATTACCGGCAGTCCAAACAGGCATGTTTGTTTTCTAATTTTAAATGATGACATCATCGTCGAAAGAGTACCGTTCTGTCATGACGTGTCATTTATAAATGTAAAAGGGCAGGTTGCACCACGCCTACTTAACGAACCGTTAACCAGCTGTCACCCCATAGAGAACTGTCAAATTTTCCATACATTTTTTTTAGCGATTACTTTAACGTAAGCAGACGGTTTGGTGCAACCCGCCCTTAATAGTCGACATAGAAATCTTTGAATAGTGTTAAGGTAAGACTCTTTGAGACTATTAAGCGGAATAAGTAAAACAGAGATTGAAAATAACACCTAGCTGTGACAATGGCGCTTTTAACTAGTACCGAATTTCGCTTTTATTCAGTTATATATAAAGCCAGAAATGAACTGAAAGGTACAGTGTAGCTGCGATTTAGATCATTAGTTCACCACCTTATAACCAGTTGTCTAACAACAATTACAGTATCTTTTTTATGCGTATCTCTACAAGTATGTATGTCTGTATCTGAACTCTTTATTGCATGGGTCATCATCTCATGGTTCTCGTCATTTTTATCTAATTAGACTAATTATTCACAAACTTTGATTATACTAATAAAAAATATATATTACAAATTCACTGACATGAGCACATTCATAAAACATGCTGAATTAATATATTTTTTTTTAGACAACAAGAGATTTAAGCTATGTTTATGTGAAATGAATGTACGTGAACTTTCATTGCGATATTGGTTGAAAAAAATTGAATCTTCTAAAATAGATCTTTGTTGGGATGAAATTATTTACACATGGGCAAAATATCTATCGACGGTGATGATTAAAGGTTCGTATTATTATTAAATAATGGATCACACTCACGTATATTTAGTCACTACTCGCGACATGTTTCGGCTATCCTAGGAAGCCATTGTCAAGCCATTAAAGGTTAGTTCGTATTTCATAAGTAGATTTTTTGCTTTACCTATGTATTTTAGAACCCTTGCATATTTGATCATATAGACAAAGTGGTAAGAGAAACAATAACCTGTATTTTTATTGTCTCCAGATAACATTGGAAAATGCACGGTTTGCAAAACTATAGAGGAATCAAACCTCCGCAAACTACTGTTAAATACTCCTGAACCTAGCCTTGTGGAATTTTGGCAAAAATGCATGAAAACGGTGTGCAATTATGCTTACTAGTTAAAAGAAAAAATATTGCTATTTATTTATAAGATGAAGAAGTGCTACGTATAAAATTTCATTTCAATTTGTCATTAAAATAATGTATTTTTTTAACTCAGGTAAATAAATCCTTACCCGTACCTTTGAGTAGTTTTATTCCCCAATAGTTTGGTTAACCGTCATCATAACTGAAATAAGGAGACTAAAAGTGTTGCATTGATTTCGGCCTTTGACCTGGGTCGCATTTTATAAAGTTGCATTTTACAATTTCGCTGTTTGCCTCTCTAACGCACGCAGTATTGACTAGAAAGAGAGGCAAACAGCAAAATTGTACATTGTTACTTTATAAAACGTGACGCTGGACATTGGACCATGGATTTGGTAGATTTACAGCTAATACAAATTATTTTTATAACCCATAAAAAGTCATAAAATAATGGTTTATATTTTATAACGAACGAACGAAAATAAACCAATAAAAACATAGGTCAGTAGGTATATAGATAATTTATTGAAACTGTTATTTACATTACTTAAAATTACATTTCGAGTGACTTTTGTATCTCACTTAAATTGAACATTTACATTTTATTGTTCCTTATGACAATAGTGAAGAAAACATTCTTTCGAAGCTCACCTGCGTTGCTGGAGTTAAGGATGAGTCAATTTATTACATTTCCAAAAATCCAATACTCCTGTTTTTGGCTTAGCATGGGGAAATCTTATGTAATCTCTTAAAATCTGTCCTATGTTAATGTTGTAAGTTGTAATCATGGATTTTATACTCCAAATTATTGTTTATTCGTTCTTCGGCAAGACATAACATGCTTTCTATGACGTTATCGACATTATTTGTGGAATTATTTTCGTAAGGCATTGTGACTGCAGCCGAAGTATGAACCATAGGTACTTCGGCATAACATAAAAACCATACTGTATGGTTGTTAGAACTATCCTGGAAACGTTGAAGTCTTTGCCACGTAGATTTCAAAAATGTTATGGCTTTATCCATCTGTAATGGTGATCCATCTGTGGTGGTGGTGTAATGGCGTTATACGAGAAATATTGAAGCTAAGGATGAACTGCCATGTCCATTCATACCAGACAAAAGTGGTATGACAACAATACCTTTAATCACAATACAGGTATTCTTTTATTAGCGGTAATAGCCTGTCCATTTTTATACAGGTATTTATTAAAACCGGTTTTACAAGCCCTGGTATTATCTGAATAAGCAAATTTAGTTTAGATTTAATCACTCACTTTTGAAGTTTATAAAAGATGACAGTACCTACCTACTACTTCTTTCGACTTCGAGCCATCAAACCTTTTCTGAAACATGACAGCATTGTGTCATTTTCATCTTTCATTTTGTATATAAACTTCATGAGTGAGTCGTCCTTAAAGGACTCGAGTCTTATTTACAATGACTTTACAATATGCTATGGCTTAAGTCTTTTCTGAAACTTGAGTTGTGACTACAGGACTCGATTTAGACTAGAAAAAAGACTCGACTCGCGACTCAAAAGACTCAGAAGTTTTTTAAGCTGCGAGTCCCGTAAATATGAGTCGAGTTCCTGCATTAAGACTTAAAGAACTCAAGTCTTTACCAACACTAGAACTATGGCACCAAATGTAAACAACCCCCCCCCCCCCCCTAAATAAAAATGAAACTAAATTTAAATATACTTTTTTTTATTACACATCTTTTATTCAGTTAAATATAGCATTGATAACTTATGATAAATTGGGAAACTTAATTATAAATTTGAAGGACTTAATTATAAATTGGCCAGTGATCGTCTAGTCTAGGGTAGGACGCCTATGTTGTGAACCGTATAGTAACAGAGATTCTTTAATGTGAAACAAGCTAAACCTTTGGACACAAAACAAATAGATATTTGAACATGTAGTAATAAAGAAAAACGACATTTATTGAAAGGAAAACGTGACATTGTTTTATTGAATTTGAGGGAATATTAAGATAGATAGTTTTGACATATTTAAACACTGAAATTGAAGTTTATTGATTAGTAGAACAATGAGTAATGTAGATTATAAAATATATAATGTGAAGATTGAAACATTAAAAATAAAATTCCTCAGAGAGGAATATCCCCGACCATCTAAGTGACCTCTGTCAATTGACTGGAACTTCTAACAAATTTATTGTGTTTAACCCTAACACATCTGCTAGCTAAATTAACAATTCCAGCAATTTTGGGTGGGGTAAAGAGGCAACGCTAAACCAACCAGTGTAGAGTTAACTCTGTCAGTTGGGCTTCCTCACTACTCCTAGCTAAATTTTACGGTGCTTCGGAACCTAACTGCAATGCAAACAAGGGAAAAGATGAAAAGAAGCACCAAGTATTCATACGCGTATCATTATATTGCAGTATACCCCAAGCTAAGCCTAGCTACAGCTAATACTCAGATTCTCCAGGGTTAAAGAGTGGAAAGCAAGCACTTTTGTTAATAATAATGTTGATCGATACATTCGTTCTCTGAATGATCAACCAAGATGAGCGTTCCTTCTGCTCTATAGGACCCAATGCACTGCTTCGCCTCGCAATTGGACCTTAAACAGTCTGACCAAAACTCTTTGGACCAGTCTGTGGCTACTGAACTCAACTTGACGGAATCATTGTTACTTTTATATTATACTGAACACCTTTAATAGTAGACAGTGCATCGCTTGACGCCCCCCACACTAGAGAATTAGAGAACCTAGAAAACCAAAACAAATTAACTAACAACAGCCCAGAATTGAATTATGTTATTAGGCTTTGTTAGAGAATATAGATTTTACAGTTACTTTAGAATGAAAGTTGTAATTACCCATTCCCTGTGTATTGTGAATGATATATTATGTGGCTAGCAATTCCAAGGAATCAGGTTAGCTTACCATAATTTCCAGTGAAAATAAAATATAGTTACACAAATAATACTTGACAGAACATAATTTGGGCAGAGCTTCGCCCTCCAGAAATTCAATCGCTGAAAAGACAGGGTCTTTACCCTTTCGCGGTCAAAACGCAAGAACCCTTTCGCAGTTAAACTCAAAAACGCAAGAACCCTTTCTATGGGAAGCCCCAGCCTTATATACAGAAATTTCACGACAAAATATGTCGAAAATGCTTTCATAAATTTTGAATATTTGAATTTGATAAATAAAAATATGTGAAACCAGACATTTATATGAAAAGCCCGTATTAAACTGAATACAACAATTTACAACAAAGATAAATTGTTGAAAATTATTATAATAAATTTATTTAATATTTTGTGAAATAATAAAATATAATAATAAATAAAATAAAAATGTGCATCGGATTTATCGCAAGGAAATGTCGTAAAAGGTGAGATACGGCTTTACCAACAAATGACGTTCCCATTTGCCATTAATGTCATAATCAACAAACATTAATATTTTATAACAAAATATTATTGTTTGTTTACGATAGAACAAACAATATTTATTTCAGGTTTCTGAGAATACATAATCATAAAATGTATTTATTACACACCAAAGTGTCGTCAGAATGCAATTGTTATAGATTATGGATGAATAACAAATCTAACTACAAATGTAAGTGATTTTACTGTTCAAACATGAACATGGAACAGTCACAGCGGAGATGTGCAAAATTGACCAATTACATTCTTCAAATTCAAAATTCGAAACACTGTGATGCGGTCTCATTGGCCAATTTCGCACATCTCCGCTCCTCTCCGCCTCAGTTGAACCGCATCCTAATTCACCAAATCTGGCACGAATGGATTTTTTTTGTGAAACTCTAATCAAATTACTTCTTTTTTTAAACTTCAATCGATGGCAGCAACAGCTCTCTCGCTATACCAGAAAACCGAAAGGTATTCAGATAGAAGGTGCATGCATGTATTGCTTGCCAGTATGGTCAAAAGCGGCCAGCCCGAGAAATTTGACTGGTGGTTGCTAATGCCCCGGCCACGACATTGGTCTAAGGCGACCAGCGGCGAGCGAATCCATGAGTTGGAGCGGGATGCCGATATGGGTACGAGAGGGAGCACCAGACGTTTTCCGCTAAGCCGGTCGCCTTAGACCGATGTCGTGGCCGTCGCGTAAGACCGAGTGGTCGAGCGGTACAGGCATCAGCCGCTAAAGTTGATATATTTATTTTGTGACGTCTGTACAGTATTATTTACATACAACCTTTCATTCCAGTTCTACATCTCCCTGGGCCTCCGAGTCGGCGGTGTCCACGATTTCGCAGACTCCACGGATAAACCGTGGAAAAACAAGAACAGCAAGGCTCTTCTCAAGTTCTGGGAAGCCAAGAACTCCTGGTTACCCTCGTGGCATGACGCTAATCTGAAGATCAAATCGGTCAAAGTGTATGCTTTATAAGGAATAGGGTTTTGGAACCCTGCTCTATCGCGAACTTCGAAATCCGCTAATCTCGAGGATTCGTCTCTTTCAATCTAATGACGCCTTCTTTGGAGTGACAGAGAAAAATTCTCGAAATTTACGAATTTCGATTTTCAAGGTAATAGGCCAGAGTTGAACACTTTTAGCTGACAGGCACTAGTGATGGTGGATGTCCATCACTAGTGCCAAACAATATGTATTCAGTGTTTCTTCAGAATGAATGAATTTGCAGTGGAAGACAGATTTACCTGCATATAAACTTTGTCCGCTAGATGCGGGTGGCACAGGACCGGTCATTGTGGCAATCTTTTGGGGTGGCCTATGTTCAGCAGTCGACGTCTTTCGGCTGATATGATGATGATGATGCAGGGGGAATCAGCAAGCCAAGATGACATTCTGCAATCGTATGCTATAAGCGATAAGTCACGTGACCATAATAATGTACGGAAATAGTCACGTGACCTTTCGTACGAATCTGATCTGTCGTTCTCATACATTTATTACTTATCGCTTACCGTAACATACGATTGTATGGCATCTTAGCTAGACCTGCAGGTAGCTTTGTCATAATTTGTACCTACATCATCGAGAACTTGTCCATTACTGGTGTCACCACCTTAGCAACTACAGAAATAAATGAATGGAAGACTGGTTGGAATGATTCCGATGATGAATGATTGATCTAATGATCTGTGTTAGAGAATGGGTTCGCATTTGTTCCTTAGATGTTGAATGGATACAAGATACAAGACTTTGCTTTAGGATACTCATTTCTATTAAGATACGTGATTGTGACTTGCCAATAAAACACAGTACTATAAAATTTATGTTTTTCATTTATTTATATTTTGATTATTTGGCTACATAAGTTTATATGTTCAAGCTGTATAGGTCAAGTAGAAATAGTAGAAAACAGAAAAAAACTAAAGCAGACAGGATCTTCAAAAGTTAGTTTTTTCAGCATTTAACAACAGATAAAGCAATCTTGACATTATTTTTAAAAACTGTTATTGAAAAGTGAGTCAAAGTAAACAATCACAAAATCATTCACGACTATTCATATGATTTTGCTTTTATAATTAATATTAATAGATCTTAAGAAGTTAGGATTGTTAGTCAAATTCAGACTAATATTTGACACAATTTTAAAGCCCTACGTAAACAACATTCGTTTTGGCCTAAGAGGGCTTCAATTCCTAAATAACATGTTTTTCTGAATAAATAAAAAAAATAAAATAAACATCATCAATAGAGGATGCTACTTCAATTCGTTCTATCAATGGAACACACTTTTGCAGAATGCGACCAACTACTATTTTTGGTAAATCTGGCTTAAGCTTTAACATATTGAGTTTAGTCGCTTTCTGCGTTGTCATAAAATCAAAGTTGGTCGTTTTCTTTATAAGTATGGTCTGGATGATTCATAGATAGTTATGCAGAATGACCAACTTCGATTTTTTGACAACCTGGCGCCAGATTGAAGTGGCAGTGGGCTGGCCATATTGCCCGGAGGACCGATGACCGGTGGGGTCGGCGTGTTCTCTCATGGCGACCACGCACTGGACGGCGCAGCGTGGGAAGGCCCCCCACAAGACGGAGCGACGACCTGGTAAAGGTTGCAGGTGTCCCAAATGAATGCGGACAGCTCACGACCGATCTTTGTGGAACGCTCTGTCCTATGACTATGACTCTATGTTCAGCAGTGGACGTCAATTCACTGATGATGATAATGATGATTTTTTGACAATGCAGAAAGCGACCTAACTCTATACGTTATTAAAGCTTAAGTCAGATTGACAAAAAATAGAGTTGTTGCTTTCTGCACAACTATGGTATAATGAATCTTCTTGTCCTTCTATAAGGCGTATACCCTCACGTAGTCGACTTGGAGAGCACTTGTGTCGTCATACCACGTGGAGTACCACTGGTCGCGGCTCTTCCAGAAGTTCAGCATGGCCTGGAACACAAAGTTTCTTTTTACACAGATTTTCGAGCCATAAAACACTTACATTCGGAAAAAAGTGAGAAGAAGGGGAAATAATATTCTTGGTGATTTTTGGCATCACAACAGGGGGATTACCATGACGTACTAATGCGATTAAATTTAGGTTCAGGGAAAGGGAGAGTGTCAAACGATTCGTATAGCCTTGTGCCTTTCTCTCGACCTAAACTGAACCGCATTAGTACGTCATGGTAACTCCCCTGATCTTATGAGTAAATTTGATAAAAAGATTTTCGAGGCACAAAACTTTACATTCGGAAAACATGGTGAGAAGAAAGGGAAATCATATTCTTCTTCGTTGTGAGATATTTTTGCTGGTGATTGTTGGTATACTCTTATATTGTTATTACCTTGTTAGACAGATTTTTCCAGGGTTTTGTGGCGCTATCTGGGAATTCTCGTATTCCTCCCACATTCAGAGCCAGGGAAATATAGAACTGAAAAAAAGGACTTTATGGGTTTACAATTTAACAAACCAGTATGAACGGCCACCTTTGTCTAGCGTTAGGCTGAAACTGACTGATGATGTCATGTGAGGGGCTGTAAATAAGACTATGGTGACGCCAGCCTTGGACACTTTTATCTGACATGCATGATGGATATTCCAGGGTCCGATAACTCATCAATTTATCGAAAGGAGCCATGGCTATGCCCTTCAGCCAGATGTTGACTGTAATCACACTGTATTACCAACTGTACTACCAACTAGCGATGTACATGTAGAAGTTGCAGAACATTCTCAAAATTGCGGGAATATACTCGGAAATTTCCGAGAATTTTCATGAGAATTTAATATGCAACGGTTTTGACATGATTAGATTGCTTGTAAAATTGAAATTACCGAGAACATTCTCTATAGAAGTTTCGCAACTTATGAAAATTCTCCTCGGTACATTGCTGGTACCAACTAATGTAAGGAGATGGGGGTAACTACCCTTTAAGCTTCGAAAGTGGAGGGTCACTACCAAACTATGATAGTGGAAGTTGCACCAGTACAGTTTTGGATTCTTTTAGCTGACAGGCGCTAATTATGGACGTTTCAGGGTCCAATAACCCTCCCATTTATTGAAAGGAGCCATGGCTGTGCTAAAGACTGTTGAGCATTTTAATCTGTCCCAGCTTTTTTGGAACGCCTGATTTAGATATGCTCAAGATTCACGAGCGGGCATTTCTCAAAGCGTATACGGACATCTCATTCATCTGGTCACGTTTTTTTGATAGTGGCTGTATCTTTTGGTACCATTTTCGGTCGTCAGATATAGCACCTGTCTCTCTATAATACAAACAAAACCAACCTCAAATCATTCAGCCACTTCCAAAAAAACGTGACCAGATGAATGAGATGTCCGTTTACGCTCTGAGAAAAGTGATGGACGTCCCAAGGTCCAATAACTCACCAATTTATCGAAAGGGGCCATGGCTGTGCCTTTCAGCCAGGTATTGGCTGCCGTCACGTTGTATTCCTTCGCGCTCTGATAGAAGTTGGGGCCGGCTGATCCGTACTCCTCACCATCCACGTACAGGGATATACCGGCTGTAGGAAAAAAAATCAAATGTCCATATGAATCGTAAGTTTTACCAAAAACTAAATTTTTTTCGGGTCCTACTCGTAAAATCGGGATAATTTTTATATTTTGCTGTAATCCTATAGTATGGAGTATCAATGAATAGGGATCTTAAAAAAAATAAGGGTCTCAAAAGTAATTTTCTCATGTCAATCTGTTTGGTGATAACCGCTCCAGAATAAAAGAGAATTGTGTTGTCAGCCCAGCCATTTTATAAAAACACCGGACCATTTGCCCGACATGCTCTTGGCCGGTTTTAAAAATGAAGAAACACTGTGTCAACATTTTCAAAAATCTCTTGTAGGCTATAGTTTTCTAAATACTTACATGGGGTCCACAATAATGTGTAGTTGTGGAAAGCGGAATTCCAATTGTCGAATCCAATTTTTTCTTTCAAATGGATTGATCTGGAAATAAAAATGTTTGTAATTGTGGGTGTAGAATTCCTGGGGTCAAGTGATCCAATAAATATCGCTTATTACGTGAAGGAAGACATTTACGTACTGATGTACTTAGTGCACAATGCACAATATTTCCCTTCGGCTTTTCACGTAAAACAATGGATTTTACCAATAAAGAAATCTATCTATCAGTCAACCCGTCCGAATACATACTGCTATTTCAAGGAAACTTCAGAACTTACCCATTGCACTAAAGCTAATTGGAACAGAATGTCCCATGACATTTATCTATTTATCTTATTATATCCATACATCTTTTACATACTGCTGCTTCTCTGACATCAGCGACTCATTCAGAAAGGTGTAATAGGCTCCTTAGTGCTTGGCCTGTACTTTTGACATGGTTTTAGAACTAAAGGCTCCAATTGGTTGAGTACCCCCGGTCAAATGACTCACCTGTAAGGCTCGGTGTCGCACATGATGGGCCCACCGTAAAGCTGCTTGGAGTACTGCTTGTTGCCCTTCAGGCACGCGATGCGAATGACACCAGACGCGTACTTCCATATTCCATATTCACGTTCTCGAGGTTCTAGCTGGATCTCTAGAAATTATAAATTACATTCTAACAAATAGTAATTCCATAATCGCCACACTGGGCAAGCGGGTTCGCGATAGCAGGAGTGTGTCTACGTTTCTGCCCATCATTAATATTCTATCAATGAATGGTGAGTGGCACTTCAATCCCTTAAAGTCAAAGTCAAATGATTCTTTATTCAAATTGGAATAGCAACAAACTCTTCTGAATTGTCTAAGTTAAATAAAATTAAAACGACTTTCAGTTCTAAGTTCCTCCTTAGTCGACTCTTACGACACCCACGGGCAGAGTTGGGGTGATGACAAATGTATTCTTACTGCTGTTACCAGACGGCAAAGTGGACATCTATCGGTTGAAAACGATGACGAAACATGATGACATTAATCCATACCTGGATACAGCCAGTCCCCAAGTGGCATTTTGGCGCTAACTTCAATCCTGCCGTATTTGAAGCTGAACTTGTTCTTGGTAGTGATCTTGGCTGTGATGATGGGCGGCAGGATCTGGGGGCCAGAAGCCGTTTGCTGGCACAGCGGTGTTCCGAGTAGACCAGTACACCTGAATTTTATCAATTGGTCATTTACATACTTTATACAACTTATAAAACTCTTATTTCGTCTATATTTTGAAATAATCTTCCAAATGGCTTAGGAATTAGCCAAGAAAGCTAACATACGTGGATTCGAATGCCAGTTCACACGTTAGGGCTTATGCATAAATCACGTGAGGTACTATGGGGTCCTAGGGGGACCACCAAAATACCACGAAATCACGCTAGAAGGGAGCGGATAGGTATAACAATATCTTCACATGTATTTTTCTACAATGGTCAAAAAATAGCCGAAAAAATGTCGCATGATTTATGCATGAGCCCTTCCCTTAGTGAACTAGATATTTTTCCTTGGTATATATACGTATGTGACATCCAATATTTAAACTTTATTTCTGTGAGCATGTACCATTTACACATTCATTTAATTTCAAGTTTTTTCGTAATAATCCTGCGTAAAACAGAAATAATAAATACTGACTTATTATTTCTGTTTAGCCCTATGCTTACTGATAGAGAAATAGTAATTTCTTAAGGCGTTAAGTCCTCTTTTGTACCTATTTCTATTGTTCAATAAAGTTTGAATAAATAAATAAGAAAAGATGGCGGCCTCAGAACACACAGCTGCAATAAAGACGAAAAGGCTATGGTAAGGTAAGGCATAATGATAACTTGCCTGGTTGACAAGTCCAGAGTTTGCCGGACGAAATCTTCTCCATATTTGGACTCCAGTGTGATAGGTTTGATGATGAGTCTTCCATCTTGGACTCGAAGGTTACGGTCGCTCAAGTACAAGTTAAACGGAAAATCCTGTAAATAGAATCAATGATAATAAAAGATGAATAAATTAATGGCAAACGTGGCCTATCCTTTGCTCATATGAGTAAAGTCAAATATTGAGTATAACTAATATGTTAATCTAGCTTTGATCATTTAGTACTTTTGTATAACTCGGCGACTGATAGATACCAAAATCATATTAGCGAACTATGAACGAACACGAGAAAACCTCTTACGAGGGTTAGGAACAACTCCTTCTACTTTGAACTTATAGAATGAAATAAAGTACCTAAGCAGACCTTTATAATGACACTGCTCCCAGCTCTATTGGATTTTCTTCCATTTTGACGTATAGTATAGTCCTTTACACATATATTTTACAGCTAATTTAAACTTACGGGTTCCTGTGGGAACTTGATCTCAGGCGTCCAAATATTCCCCTTAGCTATTCCAGTGTTAAAGTTATCCTCAAACAGCAGCTGTCCCTTGCACACGTATCCTGGCACGGAGACCTCGGTGGTGGATATGGAGCAGGGAAACCCTGGCGGGACGAAGTCTGGATCTGTTCCTGGGGCTCCTGGAGTGCTGATGGGGTTACCGGCTTCGTCCACGAACTCTGGAAGAGAGATGAGTTGTTAGAGGCTGAGATACTATATGCAGGCTGAAATAAGAATAGTGGTAATCCATTTAAGGGCCCGTTTAGTATTGTATTCTTTTTTTTATGGAATAGGAGGCAAGCGAGCAGATGTAACACCTGATGATGCTATAACACCGTCGCCCATGGACAACCGCAACACTCGTGGTATTACAAATGCGTTGGAGACCTTTAAGATGGGAATACACTCTTTTCTTGAAGATTTGAAGATCGTAATGGTTCGGAAATACCGCAGGCGACAAGTGATTCCAGAGTTTAGCTGAGCAAGACAGGAAATTTCTAGAATAATGCACTGTTAACGACTGCCAAACATCTAAATGGTGAGGATGAAAATACCATCGTAGGACGATGGCGGAAAGATTTAAGTAGCAGGGATTACTCTAAACAATTCCTCGGAGCACTCCCAGCTATCCCAGCTCCCAGTATTCAGAATACGAAAACATTAGATAAAAAAAATGTTTTAGTGTACTGCCAAGTTTAGTCGTGGTGTGTTTTGTAATGCCGTCACGTTCTAACAAGTATGCAAGTGACGAGTAGCACGATAAATGTATAAAACAGGACCATCATAAGTCACCAGTACACGTATTACATTAGGTAGTAAATTGATTATTATTGTAAGCCGGTTTTCATAAAAATTCCGCGATGGTAATATACTATTTCATCACACTTGCTGTCTAAGCGCGCCATTGCTTGCGCGCGTAGCGAGAGTAATAGAAAAGTCAAATTCCCTAGGGAGTAATAGAAATGTCAGTACGTCATTTAATAATATTATGTCTTAAAACTTATTTTTTGGTTGGCAAGTGTGATGAAAAACATTGTATGCATCACGGTCGGTAAGCGGAATACTAACTCGAGTCATAAAAGCCCTCCGCCTGACGGCGTCGGGCTTCTAACACTCTCGTTAGTAATCCCGTAGTTGCCTCCCTTGATGCATAATGTTTTATTATTTCTAGAGCTGTCAAAAGGGCATTTCTTATATGTATAGTTTATTACGACCATGTTCAAAAGTTAAGGGCTTCCAGGAAGGTCAACATTTTGGTACTTATTTGTGAAGTAGCCTCTGCGTTGATATTTCTGTTCATAAATAAAGATATGGAAAATTAAGTTTAAGTAACATTAACTTTCAGTAATTTTCAGACATCGGATTTCGTGGGGCGAATTTTCTTGACAGCTAGGGACTTTCTATATCGATAAACTCATTTATCAATACTAGTTCTAGGTACATACTAGTGACCGCCCCCAACATTGTATGTATTTTTTTGTAACTACATATGTATTCTATGGTCTGAAGACTCGGAAGACAAGTATAAAAGTCACACTTAGCATTTTTAATCATTTTATATTTATGAGTGAAAATAAATAATGCGCATTCAAAAAGTAGAAATCTTGCTTAAAAAGCAACCTGAAGTAATTAACACGGGTCTAAGTTTCAACAATAAAAGATGGGACAGTCATAAAGAAATTACATAATTGGGACGTGTAAAATTTTCAAAACTTTTTCAATAAGAATGATAATAATTTACTGTTATTTTACTGCATTGTACTCTTTTAATAAACTTTATAAGCAGTCCTCTGTGGGATTTACCACTTATATCGATAAAATAATTTATCGATATAGGAAGGCCCTAGCTGTCAAAAAGATTTGCCCCACGCAATCCGATGTCTGGAATTGTACATGTCTATGACAACAAATCTGTATGAGGAATACTCAATAATATAATGCAATTCTAACCTGTTACCGTCCACTCTCCATTGTCCTGACGATACCCCAACCCATTCTTAATAACATACGTCCAGAAGTATATCTTGTCGCCAAGCTTGATCTGCGCCTCCCGGTCCCAGAACGTCCACCGTCCGTCTTTGACCTTCGTGATGTCTCTGGACCACTGGCCTCCTTCGAGGCCGTTCATCTCTAGGTTCAGGTTTCCATGGAAGGCGAAGAGGGTGAAGCCATCGTCTATGAAAGAGATAAAGGTTATTCTCTTGTTCCATATTGCGGATTTGTAATTGATGTGGATACCTACGCACTACCCTAACTAATTATAGGGTATCTAAATACTACCTCAAAATACCCTACAAAAAATCAGCTCATTCTTACATGAAATTTGACAAAACTATGAATTTTGGACAGATATTTGGCCCTTCCATGGTGGATCACCATGATAGGAGAGCTTACAGGATTTACTTTCTTGTTACAAACTATTCGGGAAAATGTTTATTTTGTTGTGTTTTTTTTTTATTTTTCATATTTTGACTTTTTTACATTTTTTTCTACTCAGAATCACGAACTCATTCAATCCTGATAGAAATAAAAAGGTGTCCCAAAAAAATTGCATTGAGTTAAGTACCTACTATTTTTCAATACACAACTTTCTTCGACCGTAGGTAACTCAGTGGAAGACAAACAAATGTATGGAATTTTCTGGACACTTTTTTTCTGCTAATGAGGATCGAAAGAGCTCGCGATTCTTAGTAGAAAAAATATAAAAAAACCCAAATTCGGAAAATTAATAAAACTACAACAAAATAAAAATCCGCCCATTCAAGTGTTGTCCCCAAGTGATGTGACCCTTTTAATCAAGGAAATATAATTTTACGTCAACTAACATGCACTTTTAGGTTTGAAAGTTGTTTACAGATATACATATAAGACAACCAAGAATGAATGAATCATATGTCATACCCGTCATAGTGACGTCAAAATACGTCTGGTATTGTGTTTGTTATGATGACGATACCCAATAGCTACTAGATTATTTAACAAGAAACTAAACACGTAATTTTTTCGGTATTATAAGAAAATAATATCCGGTTAAAACACCCATGCGTAACATTTTTCATTCAATCTGTAATATAATATTTTAGCCTATATAATGTCCCACTGCTGGGCACAGGCCTCCTCCCATATATGACAGGGATTGGGCTATAGTCCCCACGCTGGCCCTAAGCGGGTTGAGAACTTCACATACACCTTTGAATTTCTGCGCGGATGTATGCAGGTTTCCTCACGATGTTTTCCTTCACCGAAAGCTCATGGTAAATTAAATATCACCTGATATTCCGTACATAAGATTCAGAAAAACTCATTGGTACGAGCCAGGATTTGAACCCACGACCTCCGGATTGAAATTCAAACGTCTAAACCACTGAGCCACCACCGCCATTCTGTAATGACTGATTAAATTAAAAATGTTGTCTAACATATATTTATATTAACTACTACATCTATAAGTTAATTTCACTAATTTATTAAGCAAGCCTCAAGTTCATTTAATACAATCATAAGTACCTACTTCATCTTGACGTTTCCAACTCTTTATGTACAGCGTTCAATTCTGACAAAGCTAATAATTAAAAATACGTACATAGTATTTATATTTATTTATAATTGTTATCAAATAAGTATTCAGAAAGTATCATTATTTATTTTACAAGTATTATGAGGAAGGAAAATTATCTAGGTTATGGTAAAAAGCTTTGTTTATGTTTTTCAGTTCAAATAAGGACTTCATTTTTACTGTTTTGTATTTCTAACTATATTTCTATAAAAGTACCTAATTGTGTAAGTGCTATTGTAGCTATTTCATCAACATGTAACGTTTTAATCGAAAATAGGTCTTAGGTACACTCAACGAATTGGAATCCCAGGCCTTTTTAGAACCATGTCACAGTTACAACTAGTACGCGATTTCTTACAGTTTGCTATATAGCGTCACTTTGGCATAGTTCCTCATTGGTTCCAATTGGTATGGGTACAGTCAAGTGCATTAAATATACATAGGTACAATTTTAGACCTTTTGCTCCAGACATAAGTAAAAAAAGTAAATATATGTATAAATTATTGTTGCCGATTTCTAAGAATGAACATTTGACAGCTTAGCAATGAGCCTTACATAATATGACGTTAAGACTATCGGAAAAATGGTGAGTCTTACCGTTATATTAATAAGAATCTATCTATAAAGTCCATTCTTAGAAATCATAAAGTTTAATTAATATTTATGTCATTGACCCTACAAATAGGTAGATGATGTGTGGGCCAATCAACTTTTCGATCGACACTATTTTGTTTCGTAACGCAGGTGACAATTTCAAGTTTGCTAAAAAAATGCTTATGTAATAATAATTGTACATGGGTTAGGTTAATTAGGCCCCACACAAGTTCATATCGATACACTTAGGTTCCAACTGATTTTCATTGTAAATAATTATGTGTATAGTATTAATTGACGTACATTTGTAAGTTCATGAAAAGTAACGCAGCAGACAGAAATTATATGACGATCGAAAAGTTGATTAGGCCGTGTACCCGTAGGACCCGGAATTTTGGGTGCGCCTTCTAGCAGGTAAGTGAAAACATATCTGTCTATCGATATATCGATATCATTATCATATTATTTTAACCTCCTAAGTCCCAAGTGCCTTCTAAAAGAACAAAATGGCGTTCATCATTAAGTCCTGGGTAATAAAATTTTAAAGGTCGTTCGATCACAGTATAAACATTAATTCCATGACGTCAGGACTTAACAATGGTCGCCATTTTTTGTTCTTTAAAACGCCACCTCGGTCTATCTGACTAAAATATTTTAAAAGGCCCGGGTCTTAGGAGGTTAAATTATATGCATGGATCAACTTTTTTTTGTATAGGTTTTGTAGCGAAATTTTTGCATAAAACTAGCGTGACTCAGGAGACCGTCACCATGGCAATAATAGACTGAAAAAGTTGATTCACCCATATATCATGGGGTGATTTTACACAAATCGACCTAGTCTCATAGTAAGCTCAATTAAAGCTTGTGTTGTAGGTACTTTTACGAAGTGACGATATAATGTAATATTTTTATACGAAAACCAAATATTTGAATTAGAGTAATTAGACAAACAAACCAATCTAATCGCTGGGATCGTAACCCAATGTTTCCTCGTACGCAGAGTCACTACGTACTCACTACCAACTAGGCTTTACGGTTAAAAGATTTAATTAATGATCCAACCTGTTCTCATTATAAAATTATACAGGTTCACGTAATTAGACTTATTATAATAAAGCAAAATGTATGGAATTAAATTTTCTATAACTTCCTTTATAACTCAGTGTAGTGAAAATGCCTGCGAAGATAGAGCATTCGAATCCACGAAGGGATCTCTTTGTGTATTTATCACAAAAATAATTGTTGCTTTTAGTCATGGAGGATATTGTTAAATGTAGGTACATAATAATATATATACTCGCTTAAAAACGCAAACGCTCGATTCATCGAACTATCGATAGTCGATAACGGTTCTGTTCCCTCCCTAGCACTTGTCAAAATTCGATCCGGAAATTCCGAGCTAGTGATGCTGATGGGCAAACACATACCTGGGATAGAAACCCTAAGTCCTTTAGGGTAAATCGCCTCCAATTTAGCAGGTGGCACTTCGTAAGACATCGCCACACTCACACAAACACACAAATACAACCAATGCAATGCAACCATTGTCACTAAGTATTACGTATCCTTTGGAAAAACCAGAAATAAAATAGTTTAAAGAATAAAAATATTGTTTATTATGCCCTTATTGCTTAAGGAATAGAGATCAAAATGAGGGAATTACTAGAGTAAGTGACCGTTCCAGTCTTCGTCTAATTGCAAACTAACCACAAAATAGACATCGGTTTCTTAAGCTATTCCTCTTACACCAAGCCAATGACTTATGGCGTTAATAATAAGGTTCAATTTGGCCTTGTTTTAAGTGTTTATATTGTTACCGGATCTACCAAATGAGTGGTTGTGTTAATAAAGATGGTTCACTTTTGACAAAAAACTTGTTTTTTGTTTGATTGAATTCGTTTACCTTGATTACGTAACGTTCATATTATAAGGATATCGCTATTTTATGGTAATATATTAATTAAAGATATGCCGTGTGGTGACGGCAGTAAGAATACATTTTGTACCCTAACTCCTCCTACGGGTGTCGTAAGAGTCGACTAAGGGATTAAAGTGTCACTGACCAATGACCATTCTACAAAATTGATGATGGGCAGCAGCGTCATCATAGTGGACACATTACTGCGATCGCCAATCCGCTTGCCCAGCGTGACGATTATGGGCATTTACCTCCTAATGCGTCTATACGCATAGTTAATAGGAGAGACCTACGTCCAGCAGTGTACTAACATAGGCTGATGATGTGATGATGTGATGTGATATTAAAGATTGGGTCGCAACGGAAGAACAGGGCTGGCTTAGACAGCTACATGGCTGACCATTTTGTGGCAAGCTGTTGTCGTGTACTTATTTATTAATTGTGTCCTTATCATGAATACATTTTATTTCTTGCTCTCTTTTTCAAAGATTGAAGTATCCCTGACCATTTATTTTTTAAGGATTGATAAGCAGCAGCGTCATCAGAATTGACATATTACTGCGATCGCCAACCCGCTTGTGCCCAGCGGGCCGATTATGGGCATTACCTTCTGATGCGTGCGCACATAGTTTATAGGTTGAGCATTTCTTTTCTTTTAATTTTGTCAGTTTACATAATTTTGAATTAAATTTTAATGTTGAAAAACGATCTTTTGCCATACATGCCTGGCATTTATTTTGATAAAAATATGAATTAATAACTAAACCACCGTTTTTTTTAATTTTTGTGAATAATAATTTTTCTACAAAAATAAATCCGGTACAGTAAAAACATCCCTGCAGAGAATCACCCATTTATCTATTATTTATAATTATATCGTCACTTTATTCACAACATATGACTTAGATACCGGACAAAGTGCCACAAATAAAAAATATAAATAAAATGTTAAATTCAAGAACGAGAAAAAAACAAGTTTTATCCATATATGTAAACAAATAAAATATATCATTTTGAGATTCGCGGAATCTTTCCGAAATAGGTAACTAAAAAATCAATATTTGTATACCTACAGCTTTTTTATCCGTGTGTGTGTTTTCCGGTATTGGTGCTCAAATTGTTTTTTATCTAAGCTGTCGATTGTGTTTACAGTACCTCGTATGTATCATTGTTGTAAAACGTATTTATACATTTGTTTATAGTTCGAGAAATATAAATTGAATGTTTATTTTTACTATAATGTAGGTAGAAAGTTACCAATTTATATTTCACGAACTATACGTGTTTTCTGTATTAAACGTAGTCTTTTTATTCATTTGGCATAAATTACAAATATAAAGTAAATAAAAACGCACATTTTTATTTCAGAATAGTGTGTAATATCAATAACTATAATTGTATGGCTACCGATTCTAAAAAATAAGACCGTTGTATTTCCTGTAACTATCAATAGATGGCGCTGTCCCTAGCACGAACTGGATAACGCCATGTCGCTGTAAAATATATTAGACCGTTAGGCGCCGTATTACAACTACACTTTTGACAACTTTGAGACTTGTAGTTTCAAAAATATAAATTTTTGAAAACGACTTGCGTTTTTTTGGCTACGTCGTTTAATTAATAAGTTTTGTGCAATAAATAATTAATTAACATTAAGGAGGACCATGTAGTGCAGCGACTGCTACGCTACTTCTCTTACTTGAATTAGTGGAAATATTTTTTTTATGAATTCATTGTTACAGCAATAATAAACTTAAAATGAAAACCGGCCAAGAGCATGTCGGGTCATGCTCAGTGTAGAGTTCCGTAGTTATTCAAAAAAGGTTGGGCCGATTGATTATGTTCGAAATAGTTTTATGTATTACCCTATTCATGGAGCCTGGGATCCAAAATTAAAGGAGGGGACACATTTTTTTTTAATTCTGGAGCAGCTCCGAAAATATTGACTTTAGAAAAAAACTTTGGTTTGAGACCCGTATTCCTTTTAAAAGACATATTCAACGATACCCCACACTATAGGATTACAGTAAATTAAAATAAGTATTTTTCTAGTACAGATGGCGCCTTTTTTAGGCTCTAGTGCGAGAAGTGTGTCATTTTACGTCAGGTCCAAAACTTCGGAGGGCCATCTGCAATGCACTAAAAAACGTCGTACGAGACACGTGAAAAAACGAAATTCGTAACTCGTGTCCATTTAAAACATCGTCACTCGTTTCGAATTTCATGTTTTTCGCACTTGTGTCGTAATGTACTATTAAGTTACGATTAAAATAATCAGTGGCTCTTTTTTTTAGGGGTATACATACAGGGTGTTCCACGAGCCACTGAAAACCTTGAACGGGGTGATTTGATAGGTTAAACTGAATAACTTTTACTATGGAGCTAACCCAGAAATCTCAAAAAAAATTGCCTTTTTCATATTTATAAAATGTCGTCAATCAATCGGTCAAAATGTATGAAAAAGACAATTTTTTTTTTAGATTTCGTGATTTTTTTTAGATTATGACGTGTAATTTTTGCCAACTGAAGTACTCCTTTTAATAACACTTGAATTTACGTACTTATGCTCGAGAAGTTTTAAAACTTAGTATTTAGAGAGTGTTTTATAAGAAAGTAAAGATTTTTTACTGGCTATAATGCAGTTCAGCAGATTCGAGAGTAACAAAAAATTTCATGTGATTTGTCCGATGTTAATTGGTGATTTTTCTTGACTCCCCCTCCCCCTATACAGTATGACGTGATTAATGGACAAGCCCTATTATATGAGCTGTACAATTTCGATATGATGGTATTATTCACTAGTACAATCGACAACACACCTGTGAACACAGGCAAAGTGCCAAAAATATGTAAACAGAACTTTATTGCCTGGACATAAAGGTATGTATACATATTTCTGGCACTTTGTCTGTATCCACAGCTGTGTTGTCGATTGTACTAGTAACTAGTAGGTGCATTTATGGAGCCTTATCCCTAGAAGAATAGAAAGTTACCAACAAAACCTGGATCCGATCCCGGCCTACTACCGCGAAAATCGAAATTCGTAAATTTCGAGGATTTTTCTCTGTCACTCAAACGAAGGCGTCATTAGAGTGAGAGAGACAAATCCTCGAAATTTACGAAATTCGATTTTCGCAGTAGGCCCGCAGTATTATCCAAAGCGGAAACAGAACTTTTTATAGCCTCCCGTTTCCTCGCACACTGGTTAATTGCCCAGTAGTGGGACTTTGGGACAAACCAACACAATCAACACCCTTTAATAACTGAGCTAAGACTAGTCGCGCAGCCATGGCGATTGGCTCTTGAAAAAGATCCTCATATACGGCGCGGAACTTGTCGAGCATCTTTCGACTTAAAACGTGAGTAAGTATATAATTTTAGTATAAGCTAACCCCCTTATTCATAAACGTTTGCTAATTTAACAAGCTGCTAATAATTGTTTGTCCCTTTTGCTCTTATGGACACATTGTTAAGACTGAAAGAGACAAACAAATTAGCGGCTGGTTAAGTTAGAAGACGTTTAAGAATAATGGGATAAGTCTATAAAATGATTTTTAGGTACCAATGGGTAACGTTCGTTTCCTTGCGATCGAACCACATTGTGAAACAGATCAGCCTGTACAAGTAACAAAAGGACAACTAACTTTTATTTGACAGTATTTTATTCGGGGCTGGTGAAACAAGAATAACCTTAAACATTAAATAAAAATATTTAGTTGAATACAGAAATCAAGCAAATGACGACGTTCGAGATGCAAGTACTCGCATCGTTGTTCAAACACGAATGTATTTTTTTTTAATTTAACGTGTTTACGTGACTTCTGTATTAAACCATTTATATTAATTTAGCTCAAATTACAAATAGAAACACACATTTTTATGTCGTAATAGTCTGTCTGTATTGACTAATCTCATGGCTACCGATTCTAAAAAAGATAAGACAGTCACGTTTCTTGTAATTGTCAATAGATGGCGCTGTCCCTAGCACAAACTGGATAACGTCATTTCGCTGTAAAAAGTATTAGAGCAAGTCGCCACATGAGATTTTTCAGAAATTATGGTACTAAAAGTCTAACTTTTAAAATTGATAACTTTTTGGAACGCGTCACGTTAGGTTTGTGACGTCGTGTATGTTCGGGAAGTATTATTTAACCGACTGTCATTTTCCCTATGTTCTTTTGTTTTCCGGTAACACTTACTAGACATAGACAATCAGCAGTGTAGCACTTTTCTATTGTTAATGATGCAAAACAAAAAGTCGTAAGTAAGATAAGAGTCGTTCAAATAATTTTTCCCGAACTATAATAAAATATTACCTATTACGTAAAATAAATAAGAGCTAATATTTGCAGGGATGTAATCTGTTTTCCGTTTCAGATTCTGCGGAACTTTCGTTTTGTTTTACACATCCACTTCTGTTCTGGTTCTGTTATTTTTAACCTCCTGAGTCCCTGAGTTATAAAGGTCAAAATCATGCCATGAATAAAAGCCGAGCGCTAAAAAATAAAGTTATTAATAAAGTCCCAGAGTGCGTTATAACGGCCAAAATCATGACATTTGCAAAGACCGAGCGCTAAAAACTAAAGTTATCCACAAACGCCGATTGTTCGTTATAAAGGCCTTAATGTTTTGTGCTTAAAATCATATTGGCGTGATTTTGAGAACCAATTATTGTCGTCCAATCAGAAATATACCTATATCTATTTAGCAAAGGCTATTGCCCAGTAAACAAGAATATTCCGTTTAGTCCGGCAAGATATCACGTCACGCTGGTGGAGGTGAGTTCAATCTTATTTTTTCGCTTAAACCTGTTTGTTTTTGTCTGCTTTTTTATGTATTCAATTAGTATTTTACAAGTTTATTATAATATAATTACTAGTTTTATTGTAAATATGATGCTCGAAGTACAATCACGTGTTAATAGTTATTTGTTATACAAGGGTGCAAAGTTGTATTCTACCCGCGAGTATCAAATTGAAACACGAGTACTTTTTTTGCGAGTAGTTTTGTGTACTTGTTTAAATTTTGACTTATAGCTTTATTCTGTGTATTTTTTGCAGTGCAAGATTTACATTTCCATTTCTTTCTAGATTCTTCACTCATCAGGTTATACAGCTTCGCAGAGAGCCCGGTACAGTCGAACTCGTAGTATTTAGAGCATACTGAGCACTTGATAGAGTTGATAGTTGTTTTTATGATTCCCATCTTCCGGCGTTTACCCGAATTAGTTGCGGGAGCTGCTTGTTTCATTGTCAAATATGAAAGACTGACACTTTGAAGATATATTATACGAAACACAATATAATAAAAGAAAAAACAAAAAATGTGTTTACATCAAGTTAACTCAGTCGCTAGTCTCGCGAACCCAGGTCCGATTTCAACGCAGAGTCATTGCTCGTCGCCCGGACCGCTAGGCTAATTATGCTCTTAACACAATGAGACGAAAATGTCTTATAAACTTTAAAGCTTACTGAGTTAATAGTCTTTATTCGATAGAGTCGGGTTGATTTAGAATTAGCCTTGTACAGTCAAAGACAAAATAAGATGTACACAAAAATGTTCAAAAACATGTCCCAGTGCACTCTAATTCTATGTAATAAGAACGTCGTAACATATTTATGAGCATCCGCTCATAAATCTTTCGATACTTATATTTGCACTTGACTGTACAATAACTACCCTTTTTTTATTGTTAAGGGTAAATTGCTTAGCACTTTATTTTAACACTAACATATGTTCACGATAAGGGTTTATTAGTTCGATCTAAGTGTTTAATCATAATATCACTGGTCACTACTATTTTTCTCTTGAATTTTATATTACAGTTAGACTTTCTACAGACTGCACTGTCACTGTATCCATCCTACCACTTAATGATTATTACTCCACTATATATTCACTTAGCACTAAGATAATAATTATGTAGTCAGTTTATAACAAATCTTACATTCTAAAAGTTCACTGCACTAAAAACGATGACTATAACTATTTTAAAACTCGATTTATATCAGAGCGAATGTTTACGTGACGCGAGCGCCATCTGCTTTTCAAGCTTTTTTT
Source organism: Thaumatotibia leucotreta (assembly GCA_025490895.1). Classification (NCBI taxonomy): domain Eukaryota; kingdom Metazoa; phylum Arthropoda; class Insecta; order Lepidoptera; family Tortricidae; genus Thaumatotibia; species Thaumatotibia leucotreta. The sequence goes on along the minus strand of JALPQI010030267.1, from coordinate 124,838 downwards.
TGAACCACAAGCGAAGCGAGTAATGTAATAATGGTAACGAAGTGAATAATCAATTTAAAAAAAAATGATAAGACAGTGACGTTTCCTGTAATTGTTACTAGATGGCGCTGTTCCTAACACAAACTGGATAATGTCATGTCGCTGTAAAGCGTATTAACAGCATTAGAGTTTAAGACTCGGTTTATAACACAACTTTTTGAGTTTGAGATGCTTAATAAATTTTTGAAACGCGTCAAGTTTAAGATTGTGACGTCGTGTACTAATACATTACCATTTACGTATTAGATTAATACATTACGACACAAGTGCGAAAAACATGGAATCGGAAACGAGTGGCGATGTTTAAATCGACACGAGTTACGGACTTCCTTTTTTGCACGTGTCTCGTACGACATTTTTTAGTACAGGTGGCCCTCCGAAGTTTTGGACCTGACGTAAAATGAGCCACTTCTCGCACTAGAGCGTAAAAAAGGCACCACCTGTACTAAAAAAAGAAATAAGAGCTATGTTGCAGGGATGTAACGGAGTTCCGCTTCCGTTTCTGCGGAACTTCCGTTTTGTTTTACACATCCACTTCTGTTCTGGTTCTGTTATTTTTAAAACGGATGTCGGAGCCTAGCGCGACGGTGGGACATGAGTGGCGTACATCCAAAACGAAAAGGGAGGCTATCACGATTTTCTAATGCGATTCAGTTTAGGACCTAAGAATGGCGTTTAAGAGATCTTGTTAACGCCCCAGGATGCTTAGCCAAGTTTCCAATCGCTAACGCTTAGTAAACATGCCGTGTGGTGACGGCAGTAATAATACGTTTGTCACCAGTGTCACCACCCCAACTCCTCCTGCGGGTTTCGTAAGAGTCGACTAAGGGATTGAAGTGTCACTGACCATTTTACATGATTGATGATGGGCAGCAGCGTCACCATAGTGCACACATTACTGCGATCGCCAATCCGCTTGCCCAGCGTGGCGATTATGGGCATTTACCTCCTAATGCGTCTATACGCATAGTTAATAGGAGAGGCCTACGTCCAGCAGTGGACTAACATAGGCTGATGATGATGATGATGAACGCTTAGTAGCGTATCGTAGTTTTCCCTCTCCGTCACTCTTTCATATTAGTGCGACAAAGACAATAGGCATGATGACTGGCAAGTCAAATTAGCATCTTTTTTCGAACTGTCAAAACGATCACCACTATGGCAGTTTATATGAATACTCAAAAGTGACGTCACGTTTGAGTACTGCCAAATGACTACTCGTTTAAGTTCTTTTCAATTTATTAAATAGGAGTTCTGTACAAAAATTACTGCAATCTACACCTTAGTAATAATTTCTTCGTGCATAATGTTAAATAATTTATTTTAATTACAGTCATCATCCCTATTAGCTGCCTTTAGTTTACCATTGACGATTAAGCGTTAGCGATTGGCAACTTGGCTAAGCAGGTTTATACCTCTCATGCGCTCATTTCTCCGCTCTCCACGTGCTTCGTTAATTTGATGTCTCCTATCGAGTTGTTGAATAATAGTACATTGTGCATCAAGGGAGGTAAGTACGGAATTACTAACGAGAGTGTTAGAAGCCTGACGCCGTCGGGCGGAGGGCTTTTATGACTCGAGGTAGTATTCCGCTTACCGACCGTGATGCATACAAAGTTTTTCATCACACTTGTCGACAAAAAAATAAGTTTTAAGACATAATATTATTATTAAATGACGTACTGACATTTCTATTACTCCCTAGGGAATTTCACTTTTGTATAACTCCCGCTACGCACGCAAGCAATGGCGCGCTTAGACAGCAAGTGTGATGAAAAATAACTATGTATTCGTATATTTCTCATGTAATAGCTACATACTATATATGTATAGCTGTATACTATTCTATAGATATTCACTTTTTTCATTCTGGGGCGATTATCTCCGAAAAATTCATTTTAGAAAAAATCTTTGTTTTGTTTTGCGTACTATATTTTTCTTCAACAATATTAGCATAGTATTAATTAGTAGAGAGAGTCGAAATATTTATAATATATAGACGGACAGACTTTATAGTAAACAATATGAAATACATGTTAAAGTAAGTATTTTAAGTTACGATCAAACAATCAGTGGCCTTTATTATGTGTTGAGGTATACAGTGTGTTCTAGATTGACATCTAGGCCACCCACTCTGGTATTATTATAGAGCGCGTAGACTTTAACGTAGTATCAGGTCAAGACTGGTCCAGATGGGCAGCTAAGGTGCATAGCCAAGATGATAATCGCTTACTGTCTTTATCACACCAATAAGACCAAGTAACACAGAGAGAAAACTACTGTACGTCAGCGATAGAGACATCTTAACTACGCACTTTGAAGAGACTGGCAGGAAGCGATTGTATGCGGAAAGTTGAGAGTCGGATATAGTGGTGCGAATTGGAAGAGGCTTATGTCCAGCACTGGATGACCGTGGGGTGATGATGTTGATCATTATAGCTAGGTATATTTAGAACCCTTATTATAAAGGTCCACAATTATCTAAGTTCGACATTACTTATAAGTAGTCTGTCAGGTCTATTACAGAGAGTTTAAAGAGCGTATAATCACCAAATTAATAATTTAAAAAACCGACTTCAAACGATTTCCCTAAGATTCCCGATTTGTTTCCATCATTGGTTTCCTCAAATCCTACTTTCTAAATGCAAATTCTTGTAAATTCATGAAAATTACCAAAAGCGCCTTATATGTTTTACCTATATAACATTTGAAGAGATCCCTCAATTTCTCCAAGATCCTATCATCAGACCCCAACTTGGTGTCAACGGGACCATCTCGGGATAATTCACGTTCGATCACAAAAAGAAATTTTAAAATCAGTTCATGATTCTCGGAGATTTCACCATAATTACAAGTGTGACAATTGTAAAATATCATTGTTAGTGACGTCACCGCCTCCGTAGGCTACGGCTACCGCTTACTATGGTACGGTCCATGTGCTTGTTTGCCACCAACATAAAATTATTACTAACAACGTTATTAAATCGTTAATAAACTACTTTTTATTTTCCGAAACCCGTGACAATTGTAGCAAGGATTAGTACAATTTTCATTCAATCTTGACATGAGGTTCGGTATATGTCGGAATTTCGCTACAATTGTCGTGTTTTTGTGACAATTGTAATTTTGCTTCGTAAAAAACTAGTTATTTACTGCTGATTTATTAATGTTCCTGCACTACATTGTATGTTTGTGGCAAACAAACGCACGGCCCTTCCGATGGTAAACGGTAACTATAGCCTATAGACGCCCCAGATTGGAGAAACAGTAAATTTACAATTGTAGCACTTGTCAGTGTGGTGAAATTGGGGACAGGTAACATACATAAAACAAAAAAAAATCAGTCGAATTGAGAACCTCCTCCTTTTTTTGAAGTCGGTTAAAAATAAGTTCAACATGGTCACTGACCAATTCTTGATAGAAAATTGTTGACGGGCCGCAGCGTCCTCATAGTGGACACATTACTGCGATCGCTAATCCGCTTGCCCAGCGTGACGATTATGGGTATTTAATAATGCGCCTATACGCATAGGTTATAGGAGAGGCCTACGTTCAGCAGTGGACTAATAGAGGCAGACAATGTGGCAACTTCTGTTCTATTTCTAATTATAACTATAGAAATACCAGTACTCGGCCTGTACTTTCTGTAAAAGTTATAAAAGTTAAATTTGAACAACTAACACTTTTCTACGAGTATATTCGAGATGTGGAATATAGTCGGCATCGAGCATTCGTAAATTTACCTCACCGACTAGGTATCATACGAATCTATGCAAAACGGCATGGCTATTTTGTACCTCAAAACTGGATAGCACACCACAGGGTTTGAATAAGTTTAATCTACATACGTATTAATCTACATTTTTGGTGCATGTTTGAGCACTTGTAATTCCTAAAGTAATGTACTTAAGGTATACACATCAGGTATAGGTATATAGGCATTCTCTACCAGTCATGCATAAGTGCTTTTTTTTAGTAAGTTTGTATTATTTTAGTTGCACCGCCCACAATCTCTCTGCTTTGCCTAAAGGTTGACTGGTAGAGAATGCCTATATATACCTGATGTGTATACCTTAAGTACTTTAGGAATTACAAGTGCTCAAACATGCACCAAAAATGTGGATTTTTTTTGTAGGAAAGGTACTCTCTAACAGCTGCATTAGCGTTCCCGTTGCAAAGTCCATAAACAAATGAGTGTACTATTTGACCAATGAAGTGGCAGCCTTCCATCCTTCCAGTGCATGTTTGAGCACTTGTAATGCCTAAAGTACTTAAGATATAACTGTTATTATGGTGTTATTTTGAAGTTAACATCCTGTACTAACAAATACCAACACCGAAAACCTATCTTAACGACCTAGTTTTAATGCAAAATTAAATTAATTGAAAAATTAAGGTGAATTTGTTACTATTTTTAATTTTTTTTTTGGCCTTGTTGAAAAAATTGAGTCAAATGATTAGCTTAATTAGTTTACTTATCTAATGAGCTCTGTAACGAGATTTTTATTGCAAAGATAGGACCGACGTATAATTCCTGAAATACCACGTGCCCCCGTATTCGTCTGTTTGTAATTTTAAAATTGCCTCCATTTAATTATCGTTGGCACAAACATATTTTGTATTTTAACGATGAAATTTAACGTTTAAGCCCTTAAAAGCTCCAACACAGCTAACCAAACACCCTGTACAATAAGTTTTTTGATACCAATGAGTAACCCCGATATCCTTGCGGTTTGTTTCACAATGTGATTCGGTCTGTATCAGTAACAAAAGGATAGCTAACTTTTATTTGACATAAGTAATTATTTAGGCCGTGTGGTGACGGCAGTAAGAATACATTTGTCATCACCCCAACTCCTCCTGCGGGTGTCGTAAAAGTAGACTAAGGGATTGAAGTGTCACTGACCATTATTTTATAAAAGATTGATGATGGGCAGCAGCGTCATCATAGTGGACACATTACTTCGATCGCCAATCCGCTTGCCCAGCGTGGCGATTATGGGCATTTACCTCCTAATGCGTCTATACGCATAGTTAATAGGAGAGGCCTACGTCCAGCAGTGGACTATCATAGGCTGATGATGAAGTATTTATTTTATTCGGGACTGGTGAAACAGGTCCTTATACATTGAATAAAAATAATTTGTTGAATACAGAAATCGAGCAAATGACGACATTTTAGATGCAAGTACTCGCATCGTTTTTCAAAACCGAATGCATTTATTAAAGAAAAAACGTGATTACGTGACTACAGTACTGTATTAAACTATTTTATAAATCAATTTAGTGCAAATTACAAATAGAAACGCACATTTTTATGTCGTAATAGTCTGTATTGACTAATTGTATGGCTACCAATTTAAAAAAAAATAAGACAGTCACGTTTCCTGTAATTGTCACTAGATGGCGCTGTTCCTACCACAAACTGGATAACGTCATGTCGCTGTAAAACGTATTAGAGCATTAGAGTTAATGGCTTTTGTTAGGATAGTCGTGTTGCTTAAGTGACCTGTTTTTGTATTTTTCTTAAAATACCTAAACTTTTTTAACTCGCCCGGACCGCATTCTTACGATACCGCTCTATTCACCGTACACCGTAGTGTTACTGTCGATACCGGCCTCCCACAAGCGGGTCTCACCGGGATCGGCTTTAACTAGCGGTGGAAAGTGAATAGTGCAGCCGCGGTCGCGAGTGCTACACGCCCACCGCATTCCACGCCCCCGCCGGTGCAGTCGGCACAGGTGGGGGTAGGTACAAAATACGGCCCTACCCGCAAGTCGGATATTCTTCTGTCGCCGCGAGCTGAAGTCTCGGGATGCCGCCGACACCCAAGAAGCCCGACCCGGCCGTCCGCAAGGCCACCCGCCCCCGAATGGTCGCCGCGAGGAGGCGTCAGTCGGAGGACTTCGCCGCCGTGCAGCGCGCGCTCGACATCCTGCGCGCCGCCGGCCAGGAGGCCCTGCGCGCGCCCGCCACGCCCACCTGCGAGGGCGCCGGCGAGACTCGCTTCGCCGCCGTGCAGCCCGAGGCCCTGCACGCGCTGCAGCACGTCCGGCTGCAGCCGCCGCTCCCACGCGGCGCCGAGCCCGCGCCCGCCGCCACCTTCGCGCAGGTGGCCGCCGCGCCCGCGCCATCCGTCGCCCCGCTAGCCGAACCCGAGCCCCAGCGTGCGGCGCCACGGAGGCACAGCCACCTGCCGGCCACGGTGCCGGCGAGGACCACCGGTCCCCTTACCGCCCGTAACCCTCGCGCGCCCCGCGACGCGCCCGCGACTCGCGCGACGAAACCCGCGCCCGCGACTCGCGCGATCAACCCCGCGCCCGCGACTCGCGCGATTAACCCCGCGCCCGTGACTCGCGCGACTAATCCCGCGCCCGTGACTCGCGCGACTAATCCCGCGCCCGAGACTCGCGCGACTAATCCCGCGCCCGCGACTCGCGCGCCTAATCCCGCGCCCGCGATCCGCGCGACTAAACCCGCGCCCGCGACCGCCGCTGCCCGCGCGATTTGCCCCGCGCCCGCGACCCGCGCGACCGACCTCGCGACCCCGACCCGCGCGATTAATCCCGCGCCCGCGACCCCCGCGACCAGCGCGCCCGCGCCCGCGCCCGCGACCCCGAGCCCGGGATCCGCGGCACCGCTCTCGCCGCTGCGCATCCCGTCGCCGTCGCGCTTTCCGCCCCCGACTAACCTCCTGCCGCCCTTCGCCGCCGCCCCCGGCGCCGCGAGGAAACGACAAGGCGGCGCGACGCCCCCGCCGCACTCCATACCGAGGCTGGACCTGTCGCCGATGGAGACGACGCCGACGACGTCCCCTCCGCCCTCGCGACCCACGACGCCCCCTCCCACGAATGCTGGAGTGACGCCCGCGCCAGCGCGCGCGGCCGCGGGTGGAAAGCGCTATCCCCCACTCATCGTGGAGGTTATGCCCGACTGGCCCAAGCACTTCCGCAAGCTGCGGACCTTGCTGGGCCACCAAGTCAACGCCCGCCCACTCAATAAGGGCATCATTTTTACGCCGCGCGACGAGGAGGAGTACAGGGTCGTGCAACGCTACCTTGGGGAGCAGACCAGGACTAATGGGTTGGTCTGGTTCTGCTACGGCCTACCATCGGAACGGAGCCTCAAGGTAGCCATCCGAGGCCTGCCGGCGAACACCGAGCCGGCAGAAATTGAAGAAGACCTGAGGGAGAAGGGCTTCGTCCCGGAATTCGTCCGACAGATCCGCGCGCGCGCCGGCCGGCCCGGCTGCATATTCCACGCCCAGCTACAGCGCACCGCGGAGACGACGCCGGCGATCTACGCCATCACAGAACTCCTGGGCATGCCGGGAGTCAAAATTGAAGCCTGGCGAGGCAGAAAGGGCCCCGCGCAGTGCCACCGGTGCCAGGGCTTCCGGCACTCGTCGCTCAACTGCCACCGCCCTCTCGCCTGCGTCCGCTGCGGCGAGCCACACAGCGCCAAGGACTGCCCGCGCCCGCTCACCGAGCCGGCGACGTGCGCCAACTGCGGAGGGGCGCACCCCGCCAACAGCACCGAGTGCCCGGCCTACAAGCGGGAGGCCCGAAATAAGAAAGCCGGAGTGGCAGCGCGCACCGGTGCAGCCCTGCCTGCCTCATCCCAGCCCACCGTCGACCAGGGCAACGCGGGAAACTCCCTCATGGCGGCCGCCAACGACGGGACCCGCCCGCCTAGGAGACGACGCAAGCGCGGAGGGAAGAAGTCCAAGACGGGACCTCAACCGCCGCCCTCCGCCTCGCAGCAGCCCGAGCTGCCCTCGACTGCCCCGACCGCGACGCAGCCGCAACCACCGACTGGCCCGTTCCCCACGGTCGCCGCCCCATCCCAGGGGAAGAAGGCGAAGTCAGGAACGGGAGCCAACGACGGTCGAGCCGAGGCCATAACAACGCTCGTGGAGATCCTGCAGGAGCTCCTCGTAGCCATTCAATCGGGACAGAGCCCTGTCCCGATCATCCTCAGGAGGCTGGCAGACCTCTATAGCGTTCACTAGCCAACTGAGGATTCTACACTGGAATGCCGACGGGCTCTCTGCAGCTAAGGCCACCCTGCTGCGACATCTTCTGGCCGAGAAGAAGATCGACGTAGCCCTGATCTCGGAAACCCATCTTAAGGCGGGTGACCGCCTTAAAATCCCAGGCTACGTCGCCTACAGAAAGGAGGAGACATCAGCACTCGGACGCGCCTACCGGGGATTGGCCGTCCTAGTAAAGCGTCAAGTCATCCACCAGCCGCTACCGTTGCCGACGACTCTCCGGTCGTCGTACGCCCTCGGCGTGGAAATCTGCGTCGACCGCCACCCTCTGCGTGTGTTCGCGTTCTACAAGCCGCCCAGCTCTCGCCTTGCAGTGGCCGATGTCCACGATTTGTTGGACTCGCCACTGCCCACGATTGTAGCCGGCGACTTCAACTGCAAACACACTGCATGGAACTCTATGAAGACCTGCCCTGATGGGCAGCGACTCCTCGCCGACGCAGAAGCCCAAGGTTACGAGGTGCTAGGACCGGAGGTCCCCACGCACTTCCCGCACACGGCAGCCCACTTACCGGACGTCATCGACCTTATGGTAGTACGCGGCCTGACTTCCTGGCCCGCGCAGGACGTCCTGGATGACCATCTCCTTTCTGACCACCAGCCCGTCTTGGCAACACTGGACATGACACCGACTCGGACGGTGCCGCCCTCACCTCGCCGACGACAGGATTGGGATCGTTTTGCGACCTACATGAGCGAACACACTCCGTCCTTCCCCGTGACCACAGCGGAGGAAGTTGACCGACTCGCTGAGGAGTTCGCTTCGTGTACAACCGCCGCCCTGACCGACTCCTCCGCCGAGCCCGGCACTAGTCAGGCGCGACGCAAGCAGAGCATCCCCGCATCAATCCTGTCCCTCATCGAGAGGAAGAGGAAACTGCGTCGCCTATTCCAGCGCACAAGATGTCCCACCATGAAGTCCCAGCTGAACTCACTCGCCGAGAAGATCTCGAAAAGCCTCGCGGCTTACTCTGAGGACTCTTGGCTTGAGTACGTCGAGTCAGCTGGTGAGGAATGGAGCGACATCCATCGTCTGTGCCGCAGGATATCAGGGAAACCAGCTCCTATCCGCCCTCTTCTCGCCAGTGACGGTACCCCACGTTACCGAGCAGAAGATCGAGCGGAGATTTTCGCCGACCACCTGGAGACGCAGTTCAGGCCGAACCCGTCCGACGACCCCGAGCACGAAGCAGCTGTAGAGCAGCACCTGGCGAACTACTTCGCCGCGCCCATAGCTCCAGACGAAGATCCCATCATCCTCACGCCGGGCCAAGTCCAGAGGATGATCAGACGCACCCCGCTGAAGAAGGCGCCTGGCCCCGACCGCATACCGAACGAGGCGCTGCGCCACCTACCCCCGCGAGCCATCGCGACGCTGGCGCGACTCTTCACCGGAGTCCTGCGGACCGGCCACTTCCCGCGCCCCTGGAAGCGGGGTCGCGTCATTATGATCCCCAAGCCCGGGAAGAATATTCTTCGTCCTGAGAGCTACCGACCCATCACGCTGCTGCCTACCATCTCGAAAGTCTTCGAGAAGCTGCTTCTGCCTCACCTGACGCCCCACATTCAGCCACGCGACGAACAATTCGGCTTCCGTCCGGAACACTCGACGACGCTCCAGCTTGCCCGCGTGCTGCACCACGCTGCGGCAGCCTTCAACAAGCGGGAGCACACGGTCGCTGTTCTCCTGGACATGGAGAAGGCGTTCGATCGCGTATGGCACTCCGGCCTCCTCTACAAGCTGTCCACATCTACTACTCCGCGTCGAGTAGTCAAGATTGTGGCCACCTTCCTGGAACACCGTCGCTTCCACGTGGCCGTGGAGAACGCCGTGTCCACCGACCGCGCCATCCTCGCCGGAGTGCCCCAGGGGAGCTGCCTCTCGCCCGTGTGCTATGGGCGTTACACCGATGACATCCCGGCCAGCGAGGGCGTAATGCTCGCGCTATACGCCGACGACGCTGCCTACATCACGACGTCCATCCGGTTATCACACGCAGCGCACAAGGCCCAGTGCGCCCTAGAGGCCCTCCCCTCGTGGCTGAAGAAGTGGAGGCTGTCAGTCAACGTCCACAAGACCCAGGCGATCGCTATATCCCGTAAGGTGCTGATGCCGCCGCGTCTCACACTCCTGGGGCAGGCCGTCGAGTGGTCCCCGATGGTGAAATACCTGGGGGTGACCATAGACCGCCGCCTCACCATGGCCCCTCACGTCAAGAACGTGATCGCTCAGACGCGTGCCGCTCGCACCCTACTCGCCCCGGTTCTGAGATCCCGGCTATCGCTCCGCGTAAAGCTAGGCGTGTACAAGACTTACGTCCGGTCACGCCTAACTTATGCAGCCCCCGCGTGGTACGCGCTGGTGGGAGAGTGCAACAGGAAGCGACTGGACGCCCAGCAGTCGCTCGCTTTACGCACCATCGTCGATGCCCCTCGCTACGTGAGGAACGACGTGATAGCCCGGGACCTGAGAGCGGAACCGCTCCGGGACTTCATAGCTCGCCTGGCGGGGCGGATGTTCGCGCGCGCGGACCAGTCGCGCTGGAGCCACCTCCGCGGCATAGCGCCGTACCACGCGCGCCCGCCCGACCACAGGGGGCTGCCGCGCGAGCTCGCGCCCGCAGCCCCCGCCCCACCGGACTGACCACTCGGACTCGACACCACCCTGACACCGGTTGACGATCGCCGGCCGGGCCTCCCCCAACGGGGTCCCACCCCGCCGGCTCGATCTCGCCGGTGTGAGAAGAACACCGGACATGACCATCGGAGCCTCACCCGAGGCCCCCACCCCAATGACCCAGCCATATTGATGGCTGGCGGCTGGCACCGCTGCAGGGGGCTAACGCCCCGAACAGCATCCCCAATCCCCTGAGGGGGAATTGAGAAGACGTCCACTGCATTTGACGATCGCCGGCCGGGCCTCCCCCAACGGGGTCCCACCCCGCCGGCTCGATCTCGCCGGTGTGAGAAGAACACCGGACAAGACCGTCGGAGCCTCACCCGAGGCCCCCACCCCAATGACCCAGCCATATCAATGGCTGGCGGCTGACACCGCTGCAGGGGGCTAACGCCCCGAACAGCATCCCCAATCCCCTGAGGGGGAATTGAGAAGACGTCCACTGCTGCTTTTGTTAACACAACTTTTGGTGTAAAACTAGTAAAAAAATTTTTAAAACGCGTCACGTTTAAGTTTGTGACGTCGTGTACTAATATATTATCACCTACGTATTAGATTAATACATTACGACACAAGTGCGAAAAACATGGAATCTGAAACGAGTGGCGATGTTTAAATCGACACGAGTTACGGATTTCCTTTTTGCACGTGTCTCGTACGACATTTTTTAGTACAGGTGGCCCTCCGAAGTTTTAGAACCTGACGTAAAATGAGCCACTTCTCGCACTAGAGCGTAAAAAAGGCACCATGTGTACTAAAAAAAGAAATAAGAGCTATGTTGCAGGGATGTAACGGAGTTCCGCTTCCGTTTCGTTTTACACATCCACCTCTGTTATTTTTAAAACGGATGTCGGAGCCTAGCGCGACGGCGGGACATGAGTGGCGTTCATCCAAAACGAAAAGGGAGGCTTTTTTTTTTTTATACCACGTCGGTGGCAAACAAGCATACGGCCCGCCTGATGGAAAGCAGTCACCGTAGCCTATGGTCGCACGCAACCCCAGGGGTGTCACATGCGCGTTGCGGACCCAATAAGAACTTGTACACTCTTCTTTTGAAGAACCCCATACTGTAGTCCAACGGGAAAACCTCGGCAGGGAGCTCACTCCACAGACGGACCGTCCGCGGGAGGAAGTTCCTCTGAAACCGCACGGTGCTACCACGATTTTCTAATGCGATTCAGTTTAGGACCTAAGAATGGCGTTTAAGAGATCTTGTTGGGAGCGCTCAAGTATTACGCAACGCACGTTTTGAAGATTTTTGACCCTCCTCCCTCCCTTGTAAAGTTGTAACGCACCGTAACGTTCTTCTGTACCCCCCTCTCTAAGCGTTACGTAACACTCAAATGACCATTTTTACCCTTGAGTCGCAAAAAGTTATGTTATAGTTTTTATCCTGGGTATAGTTTTAATTGTCTTTGCGGTAATCGGATTCCCCGTGAAACGTAACTGAAAAGGGTTGCCAATTTGGGAGTTTTTTTTTTTTAAGGAAGACCCCCTCCCGCCCCTGTAACACATTGTAAAGTTTTACGCAACAACCAAAATAGCGTTACGTAATACTTGAACGCCCCCGTTAGCCCCCCAGAATGCTTAGCCAAGTTTCCAATCGCTAACGCTTAGTAGCGTATCGTAGTTTTCCCTCTCCGTCACTCTTTCATATTAGTGCGACAAAGACAATTAGCTGCCTTTCGTTTACCATTGACGATTAAGCGTCAGCGATTGGCAATTTGGCTAAGCACCCAGGTTTATACCTGTCATGCGCTCATTTCATTTTTAATATTACTCCATCTATTTAGAAAAAGTTATTAATGCAATTTTACTCGTTGGGTAACGTACAGTTTGAAGATTTCTGATATCTGTTATATTTACGTAATTATTGCCTGGCCACACTTAACGATTACACCCTGTATAGTATTAAGTAGTGTAACTACTGGGGAAAAATAAAAAGTACAAATCAAAATATTTTGTTAATAAATAATTTGATTTGTGTTTTCGCAATACGTTTAATATATCTAAATTAGTGAGTAATTTTTTTTTATTCATTTATTATTGATACTCGTACAGCAATCAATTTAAATTATAACCGGCCAAGAGCATTTCAGGCCATGCTCAGTGAAGGCTTTCGTAGTTATTCAAACGGCCGATTATGTTCGAAATAGTTTTATTTTGAACTATTCTATAGATATTCACTTTTTTCATTCTGGGGCGATTATCTGCGAAAAATTAAGTTTAGAAAAAGATATAGTACTTTTTGACAAGTCTTTATTTTTCTATTACATAAGACTACTTTTGTTGGACCCACCTGGGATCCACCGGAACATAGGTTTCATCGTCAATGACTAGTACTTTGCTTAGTTCACTGCTGTAAGCTCGTCGACACCGTCTTTTTGCACGTTGTTCTTGGTACCTTCTATGTACTTAGGGGCCGATTGTTTCACATATGCTTTCAATTCAAACCTAGATCATTCCTCTTCATTCCGGCGACAGATGATTTCGGTAGTTTTAATTTTCAAACCTAGATCATTCCTCTTCATTCCGGCGACAGATGATTTCGGTAGTTTTAATTTATCCGCTGCCACTCTGACGGACGTTGAAGGAGTCTTATCAAAAATCGTTTTAACCCGACCCGATTCATATTTCTAGGTACCGCCATTGGCCTAGTTCTTCTCGGAATCTCCTTAGAATCAACCTCACCCGTTTCTTCATAACGTTTTATTATTCTATACACAGGGTGATTGGTAGTCCGATGCAAAGCTTTAAGATGAAGTAAGTATAGACCATTTAAGCCATTGTTGTCTTTGACGAAGTCTGACTATTTTTTGTTTAATAAATTTTTTGGTGCTTTTTGACCAAAATACCCAAATTTTAAACTTTACTGCAAATTTTTGACCAAGTTAAGCGATAATCGTACTAAGTAATTTAATTAAAGTAACGTGTAAACAGTCTAAGAAAACATAATAAAAGCTTCTGTTTTATAAAAGTTTTTTTTTACAGAATTTTGAAGTTCATGATCCGAAATGGAAAATGTTAAAATACCATTTTTAACATCATATAAAAAGTGTGAGTTTTTTGTTCAAACCTTTTAGAAAGCATGCCTAATTATCGTTTTTTCATTTGAGATATCTTCAACGCAGATATCTCACCAGGTATTGAAATTAGGACTTTAAAACTAATTTTAGGGAAAAAATTGTGAACCTGAGATACAATAAACTTACCAACATTTTGTATGAAAATGTAAAAAAAAATATGTTCGAAATGGATCTCCGGATTTTTAATACAGGAACGGGCATGGTATTTCACTTTCCATGTTGTTATTTTTAACATAATTTCCAGCTTGTATTTTTTTTAACATTTTTAGATAAAATGCTCGTTATTACCTCAGGTTCTCAATTTTCTCCCTCAAATTAGTTCTTAAGTCCTAATTTCAATAACTGGTGATGAAGATATCTGCGTAAATGATTTCTTAAATGAAAAAACGATAATTAGGCGTGTTTTCTAAAAGGTTTGAACAAAAAAAATCACACTTCGTTTTTTTTAAATGATGTTAAAAATGGTATCGGACCATGAAAATGGTATTTTAAGTTCTGAAGACCGACTGGTAGGAAGCGTTTGGACGCGGAAAGCTGAGAGTCGCATATATTATGGTGGCGCGAATTGGGGGAGGCTTATTATGTCAAGCAGTGGATAACCGTGGGGTGGTATATTTTGAACCTTTATTATAAAGGTCCACAACTTACTTATAAGTAGTCTGTCAGGTCCATTACAAAGAGTATAAAGAGCGTAATATAATGAAACTATGAAAACGGACAAACTCGCGTATATTTACTAACTTTAACTTCATTCCGACGTTTCGAATACTTTACAGGGTTCGTGGTCTGCGGATGACTGACAATGGAGGAAATTTGATAGATCTACCTCCATCAAAATAAGAAAGATAAGTACAAAACTACCCACAAAGCAAAATATACTAAACCACAGACAATAAATTTTAAGGGTGGATGTACATACTAAATTTGCAAATTAAGCTAGTTATTCATTAAAAGTATTTTCAGAATGAAGACAAGAGACAAAATAAATAATCTACGCCAGTTCTATCCCTACGCCACTGCCTGAGAAGTATTTCCTTCCTTTGTATGATTGTGTTGTTAGGAAGGTATCCCAAAATTGGGACCGGCAAGAAACTCAGGCCGTTCTTCCACGGCTTCGTAGGGGAGCCTGCGAAGTCACTATCACCCCCCACTCGAAGACCGATGGAGAGGTAGAACTGTTGAAATATTGGATTTTTGATACTAAGCGGTAAAATGAAGGCAAATAATGTAATAAGTCGTGAAGGGACAACTTATCATCATAAAGTAGTAAGTATTCATAATTTCAGATAATATATACAATGTGCCGCCGCACGCCGCAATGGTGACGGCAGTAAGAATACATTTGTCACCATCCCAACTCTTCCCGTGGGTGTCGTAAGGTATTGAAGTGTCACTGACCAATTCTTGATAGAAGATTGATGATGGGCAGCAGCGTCATCATAGTGGACACATTACTGCGATCGCCAATCCGCTTGCCCAGCGTGACGATTATGGGCATTTACCTCCTAATGCGTCTATACGCATAAGTTATAGGAGAGGCCTACGTCCAGCAGTGGACTAATAGAGGCAGACAATGTGGCAACTTCTTTTCTATTTCTAATTATAACTATAGAAATACCAGTACTCGACGCTATACTGGTACTCGGCCTGTACTTTCTGTAAAAGTTATAAAAGTTAAATTTGAACAACTAACACTTTTCTATATTCGCGATGTCGAATAAAGTCTGCATCGAGCATTCGTAAATTTACCTCACCGACTATCATACGAATGCACTATGCAAAACGGCATGGCTATTTTGTACCTCAAAACTGGATAGCACACCACAGGGTTTGAATAAGTTTAATCTACATACGTATTAATCTACATTTTTGGTGCATGTTTGAGCACTTGTAATTCCTAAAGTAATGTACTTAAGGTATACCTACACATCAGGTATATATAGGCATTCTCTACCAGTCATGCATAAGTGCTTTTTTTTAGTAAGTTTGTATTATTTTAGTTGCACTGCCCACAATCTCTCTGTTTTGCCTAAAGGTTGACTGGTAGAGAATGCCTATATATAGCTGATGTGTATACCTACTTTAGGAATTACAAGTGCTCAAACATGCACCAAAAATGTGGATTTTTTTTGTAGGAAAGGTACTCTCTAACAGCTACATATAGCGTTCCCGTTGCAAAGTCCATAAACAAATGAGTGTACTATTTGACCAATGAAGTGGCAGCCTTCCATCCTTCCAGTGCATGTTTGAGCACTTGTAATGCCTAAAGTACTTAAGATATAACTGTTATTATGGTGTTATTTTAAAGTTAACATCCTGTACTAACAAATACCAACACCGAAAACCTATCTTAACGACCTAGTTTTAATGCAAAATTAAATTAATTGAAAAATTAAGGTGAATTTGTTACTATTTTTAATTATTTTTTTTGGCCTTGTTGAAAAAATTGAGTCAAATGATTAGCTTAATTAGTTTACTTATCTAATGAGCTCTCTAACGAGATTTTTATTGCAAAGATAGGACCGATAACAAACGTATAATTCCTGAAATACCACGTGCCCCCGTATTCGTCTGTTTGTAATTTTAAAATTGCCTCCATTTAATTATCGTTGGCACAAACAAAAAATATGGTATTTTAACGATGAAATTTAATGTTTAAGCCCTTAAAAGCTCCAACACCCTGTACAATACATTTTATTGATACCAATGGGTAACGCCGATATCCTTGCGGTTTGTTTCACAATGTTATTCGGTCTGTATCAGTAACAAAAGGATAGCTAACTTTTATTTGACATAAGTATTTATTTAGGCCGTGTGGTGACGGCAGTAAGAATACATTTGTCATCACCCCAACTCCTCCTGCGGGTGTCGTAAAAGTAGACTAAGGGATTGAAGTGTCACTGACCATTATTTTATAAAAGATTGATGATGCGCAGCAGCGTCATCATAGTGGACACATTACTGCGATCGCCAATCCGCTTGCCCAGCGTGGCGATTATGGGCATTTACCTCCATGCGTCTATACGCATAGTTAATAGGAGAGGCCTACGTCCAGCAGTGGACTATCATAGGCTGATGATGAAGTATTTATTTTATTCGGGACTGGTGAAACAGGTCCTTATACATTGAATAAAAATAATTTGTTGAATACAGAAATCGAGCAAATGACGACATTTTAGATTCAAGTACTCGCATCGCATCGTTGTTCAAAACCGAATGCAATTATTTAAAAAAAAACGTGATTATGTGACTTCTGTATTAAACCATTTCTATCAATTTAGCGCAAATTACAAATAGAAACGCACATTTTTATTTAGTAATAGTCTGTATTGACTAATTGTATGGCTACCAATTCTAAAAAAAAGATAAGACAATCACGTTTCTTGTAATCGTCACTAGATGGCGCTGTTCCTAACACAAACTGGATAACGTCGCGCAAATTACAAATAGAAACGCACATTTTTATGTCGTAATAGTCTATATTGCCTAATTGTATGGCTACCAATTCTAAAGGAAACATAAGACAATCACGTTTCCTGTAATTGTCACTAGATGGCGCTATTCCTAACACAAACTGGATAACGTCATGTCGCTGCAAAACATATTAGAGCATTAGAGTTAATGAATTAACTAGATAACGCAAGTTCTTGAATTTGATATATTTTTGGAGAACGCGTCACGTTTAAGTTTGACGCCGTGTACCAAAATTTTACTTACTTCTAAGGGAACATACCCATACTACGTGACCCTTTTTTAAGCGTTTCTTGACCCCCCCCCCCTCCCCCTGGTGACCAAGCGTAGTATGTGCCATGACCCCCCCCCCCACTGGTTTCACGTAGTATTTTTTGGTCTTTGGTCAGCCGTTTTGCGATTCTCAGAAATAGTGACGTGGTGAATGCAGTTTTAGTGATAAAACGGTGGCGTAAGTCCACATAAAATTTTAATTACATTATTACAAAATAATCTCGAGATATACTAGTCACGTGACAAGATACCAGACCCCCCCCCTCCCCCTGGTGACCAAAAGTGGTACTTTGACGGACCCCCTCCCCCCCCCCCCCCTAAACAGGTCACGTAGTATGGGTATGTTCCCTTACTTCGTATTAGAACATTACGAGTATTACGACACAAGTGCGAAAATCATGAAATTTGCAACGAGTGGCGATGTTTTAAAACACGACCGAAGGGAGTTGACAGTAACAGAATAGAAACAGAAACATAATTGAGGAGATAAAGCAAAATTGACAAACTTATTCAAACAAAATTTTATTCATGAAATCAATTAATTTAAATACCAACATAAAATAACTGACATGTACCATGATTGTTTGAAAAAACAAATCCCGCCAAGTTTCTTACCGGTTCTTCTCGGGTCCGTGGTGTAGGGTTAGAACCGGAAGTAGTTTGAACACTTACGAGTAGACCATTCAAAAGAGTTTGTTGCTAATCCAATTTGAATAAAGAATCATTTGAAATTTTACTTTGACTAATTTAATACTAACACTATTCTAAAAACCCTGCTGAGCCACGCCTGGTCCAAAAGTCTCCATGCTCGCTGCGTAACCACGTTGTACAGCGATGGAGACCTGTTGGACCAGCCATGACCCAGAACGTGGGTCACCACCCCAGTCTCTCAACTGCCGACCTAGCTTCTATCTTATAGGTACCTCTTAGCTCAACGTAGTCTTTTCTCAGAGCAGGACTACTCAGGCAAATACTGTCTTTATCGCACCAATAAGAAATAGTAAAAGAGGGAGAAAATTACGATACGGCAGCGTCAGATATTGACATCTTGGCAACGGACTCTAGTGTATTACATAGCGTAGACTCTGACATAGTTTATTCTCAAGTCAGGACTGCTCCGCTGCAGGTACTAATCGCTTACTGCATTTACCGCACCAAGAAAGAGAAACAGAGGGAGAGCTACGAAAACTACTATACATTTATCTGTTTGTCTAATTCCAACTTAGAATACGACCTTTCATCACCTAAATCTTTATTATATTTCTCGTAGCTTTTTATTTACACTGCACATTTTGTTGTACTGCGCGTAGTGTAATTTTGTATTCTGTATTGTTTAGTGTTTGATATTTTTGCTTTTTTTTGTGTTAGGGTTCACTGAAAATCAGCGTCATATCAGTTTGTGTTGCGACACATGCTGAGTGTTATCCTTTTCCGAAACCAGGATACCTATAATACCAATGTATTTCAATACTACTTGTGTTTCGAATAAATGCTTCATTCATTCATACTATACGTCAGCGATAGAGACATCTTAACTTCGCACTTTGAAGAGACTGGCAAAAAGCGATTGGATGCGGAAAGCTGAGAGTCGGATATGATGGCGCGAATCGGGGGAGGCTTGTGTCCAGCAAGGGATGACCGTGGGATGATGAATGATGATGATGATGAATGACTAAGAAAAGTTCGGCATTATTTATAAGTAGTCTGTAAGGTCTATTACAGAGTCTACGCTCTGTGATAGATGTTAAAGAGCGTAGACTCTAACGTAGTCTATTCTCAGGTCAGGACTGGTCCAGGTGGGCAACCAGAGCTCTCTGGCCTTCCAAAAGGCAGCTTCAGGTCTTCGGGAGCCGTTCTTCCACGGCTTCGTGGGGGAGTCTGCGAAGTAACTAACACCTCCCACTCGGAGACCGATGGAGAGGTAGAACTGTTGAAATATTCGATTTTAAAAACGAAGCGGTATAATAAAGGTAAATTATGTAATAAGTCGTGAAGGGAACACATCATCATCATAAACAGTATTCGTGTACAATGCAACTTCTGCTCTAGTTCTAATTATGACTGTAGAAATACCAGTGGTCAATGCTTTCGACGTGCACTTTATGTCAAAGTTATAAAAGTTACATAAGAACAGCTAAGACTTCTATATTCGAGATATCGAATAATCTTTACGAATCTTTGCAAAACGGCATGGCTATTTTGTACCTCAAAACTAGATTACACACCACAGGGTTTGAATATGTTTAATCCACATATATACAAAAAAACTCCTTTTCCGATTGTATAGAAATAGATAAATAAGGATGAAGTAGATTCGAGGGTTGTCTGGCGAAACCCGATAAGGCGAGCAAACCGGTTTTTGACATACGAACTGTATGAGTATGACACTTATGACTGTACGGTGTCATTTCAATGAACAGTTATCTCAACATATCGGGTTTCACCCGGCAACCCTCGAAATACAAAATGGCTTGTATCTTATGTAGCCTAACGAAATAAAATAGACCGACATCTATCTTCAAAATATCTTCAATCATAAAGGATATATATAGGAAAGGAAATACTTGTTTAATGTATGCTTCTATAAATGACAGGTATATGCACCTACTTGTAGTTTTTTTCCAAATAAATCAAGGCTTTGCTTAAGGTATTAACAAAGTTACCAATTTATCCAGAGGTGCTATAAGTGATCCGTCCAGCCAGCTCCGTGCTACAGGTACCGTGGTGGGTTGTGAGATCCAGGTGGCCGGGATGTAACCATACTCCTGACCGTCCACGAATAAGTCTAGGCCGTCTGCAAACAATCACTAGCAAGCTCAGAGTTCAGTTATAATAGACGAAAAAAATGAAGAGCCAGAAACCTGCAATCGGCTAACCGGCTAATCGGCTTTCAATTTTGAGAAATTTGTGCCCTAAAGCACCAATTTCTCAGAATTGAAGAAAAATATACGAGACTATATAGGTAGTATAACTAGCTGTCCAATATTGTATTTGTACCGACTATCGAGCCAGCTATTTAGCCTTGATAGACGTTCTGCGAAACATACAATTGAAGTAATTGAACTAATAACTAACTAAGTTCTTCAAACCCTTTATAGCGCACCGGTCTCAAAAACGACCACCCTGTAGCACTATCTTTTTGTATTTTTTTCTTGTACAGAATTTTTCGTACTATATAATGGCGTTGAGGCTTGATCCCACGATTTATTCGAGTCTTGCTCGTTAAAGGGTTAATATCTTTTCTGGATATCAATGTACATATTTCAAAATTAGTATCAATAAGTTAGGTTAAAAAGGCTAGCCTTTCTCAAAATCGAAATTGACTGACAGTTACCGATCCATTTCATTTATAATTTAAAAAAAAAACCTTATGCCCATATGGAAATCCATTTACATTGGATCTTGAGGTTTTTTCTGTATCTTCTCTTAGTAACCATCAAAGTTCAAGGCTAATCTAGCTGACTGGTGTTTGAGTCAGCTCGACCGATTAATGCAGGTTTTGAAAATTCTTTAGGTATACATAGGTCACTAGATACGTTTTGCAATACCACATACTTTTTACAACTCTTCTATATATATAGGACGTAAAACCATGTTCAGCGGTCAAACATTTACTTTCCTGTCTTTAATTTACCCGAATAACAGATTGAGTCCTTAAAACTTTCGGTGCCGATTAGAGATATGATTCTTCTTTGTTTTATATTTGGCTACTTGTTGCAGAACTTATCTAGTGACCTATATAATTTTGTCTTCCATTTGGACCTGCCATTCTAATATTTACTGTCTTACTGTCTTAATACTTACCAGGATTCCAAACTACAGTATAATTATGGAAATCGTGACTCCAATTATCATTGCCAGTCTTTTCCTTAAGAAGCTTAGACCGATGTGGTTCGCTACTCGTCAGCACTGCTCCACCATAAAGCTGCTTGGCAAACTGAAGGTTTCCTTTGACGAAGGCTATTCTGATTAGGCCTGAGGAGTAGTTCTTGAGACCGTAAGCGTGTTCTAGAGGTTCCAGGTTTAATTCTGAAAATATAGTAGAAATGCTGGATAGTTGAAGATCGTCAAGTTTGGCCGTGTGGTGACGGCAGTAAGAATACATTTGTCACCACCCCAACTCCTCCTGCGGGTGTCGTAAGAGTCGACTAAGGGATTGAAGTGTCACTGACCATTATTTGATAAAAGATTGATGATGGGCAGCAGCGTCATCATAGTTGACACATTGCTGCGATCGCCAATCCGCTTGCCCAGCGTGGCAATTATGGGTATTTACCTCCTGATGAGTATAGCATAGTTAATAGGAGAGGCCTACGTCCTGCAGTGGACTATCATAGGCTGATGCATGCATGCATGCATGCTGGATAGTTTACATAGTATTATAGTATCGCTTATTGCATAGCATGAGAGGCGAGCTTCAAGCGACTCGTCTGGCGGGATGAACAGCGGTTCGTCGAGTGTCCAAGGGATTTGAACGGTGTGCACGCACTCAGGTGGCTTATGATGGTCCCGTTTTATCCATTTAACGTGCTACCGCGTCACTTTCGCACTTGTATGTCTTTTATCCTTGTTAGAACGTGACGGCAACGACGCCAAACGTTTAGATGCGGTACCATTATAAGCCTACAGGGAGCTTAGACAAGTTGCCAATCGCTAACGCTTAATCGTCAATCGGAAACGAAAGGCAGCTAACTGTCTTCGTCGCACTAATAGGAAAGAGTGACAGAGAGGGAAAACTACGATACGCTACTAGCGTTAGCGATTGGCAACTTGGCGAAGCATCCTGCTGTACTCCTCACTTGAGCGTCCGTGTTAAACAAATGCTATCGTATGTGCGTGACCTTAATGCAGCTCGTAAAGCACTTACTGACCTGGTATCAACCAATCTCCAGAAGGCACCTTGGCGCGAACCTCTACTCTTCCGAACTTGAAACTGAACTTCTCTCTGGTCGTGATCTTGCCTGTCATCACGTGTGGTAAGTTACCGTCTGCCTTTCTTGTACACTCTTCTGTATCAAATTTACCTGTACACCTGTGTAATATAGATTATAACAGATTCTGTAGACAAGGGATCAAAATAATCTAATTCCGAACGAAACCATGGAAGCAATGGAATCCTGAGCGTAATGAAGTATGCAAAAGTCTCTTTCTCTGCCTACTCACCTCTGTGCAAAAGAAAATTTATCAGCATGTATTCCCTTGTGATTATGTATCGGCGATATAATAAGATCACCGTTATTATAACTTATCGCTTCGCCAGAATACATGTTGAAAGGCATGTCCTAAAAGGAAGAAAAAACATTTTTAACTTTTCATATGATCATATGGCGTTCCTGGCATTGTCACTTAAATATGATGGGACCATGTGCAAATCTTAAATGAATCAACCTAGTCCCACCAAAACGTCGAAAAAATCATTTGAATTTTTCGACGTTTTGGTTGAAGTTTTGGTGGAAGTTAAGTTCCCACAGAGAAGGTCGACATTTCTCAGTCGACCAGTGGAACTCGAGGAAATGGTTGAAAAAATCTGGTTATATACCCGATTATAACCACAAGATCTTACCTCTTCGAATGTCTATGAAATGCCTTGCATATGGAGCTAGAGGTAACGCGGGATCTAATCCCGACCAGAGTATTAATTTGTGTGTACAAATGTTTCACTTCATCAGCATGCTTAGCTAAGTTGCCAATCGCTAACGCTTAGTAGCGTATCGTCGTTTTCCCTCTCTGTCATTCTTTCACATTAGTGCGACAAAGACAGTTAGCTGCCTTTCGTTTACGATTGACGATTAAGCGTTAGCGGTTGGCAACTTATCTAAGCACCCAGTCCATCTTGTGGGGGGCCCACCCACGCCGCGGATCGTGCTAAGGGTGCCGGACCGGTCATTGTGGCGATCTTTGGAGAGACCTATGTTCAGCAGTGGACGTATCTCGGCTGATATTATAATGATGATGAAGGTGACGACATAATGATTGCTTTATTGGTCTTCGTTTTTATGTACATGGTCATTAGCCACTGACATGCTTCATTCGCTCTTATATCTTCATCATATCATTGTCATAAGAACTAATAGAGTATATCGCATAAATCAAAGCATGTGAGAGGGTATACTCGTAATAGAATCGTAAAATTAGGTACACATAATAATTATACTTTCGTTGCTGTAACACAACTAGGTCTTGGTCGATTTGTGTCCCAACCTAAATTGATTAATATTTATTTATTACCGGTTCCCCAGGAAATATGTTCTCCGCGGTCCACCTTCTCGTCACCAGGTCATTGAAGTTATCTTCAAACAATAGCTGGCCCTTGCAGACGAAGCCAGGAGCTGATATAAGAGTGCTGGAGATGTGGCACGGGAATCCCGCTGGTGGTGGATCCGGGGCTGGCAGGGGTTCCAGGATTTGGGAGTACTCTGTAGATAAATTGCATTGGCCTGTGTAATGTACTGCTAGATATTAACAACTGCGTTTTGACCTTTTGACTAAAACCTCTGATACGTGAGATTTTCCACACCATGTCACAGGCCTCCTCTCCTTTACGTATGAGAGGCCATAGTCCAAATTATGGTCCAAAGCAGGTTGGGATTTCAAATTCACATGCAGGTTTCCTCGCAGAAAACTGTTGGTAAATCTATTGGGACGAGCCACGATTTTAACGCATAAGCTTCAGATTAACGTCGAACAACAAAATCTTAATCTAATACCTACTAAAACACAAGATGAATAACATACCAATCTTAACAAGGGCGCTGGTTTTGAAGGCAGCCAGAGAACCTTTGGCGCTTTGTCAACCCAATAAGTAATGCAAGTAACTTACACCACCTTAAGTACCTTTATCTGCCTACCTGTTATCGTATCCTGACGCTCAGACTTATACGTAATACCATTCTTTTCAACGTATATCCAATAATAAATAATATCTCCGATCTTCAACGCCACATTGGGGTCTCGAAAGGTCCACCGTCCATGTTTAGGCTTGACGTAATCTCTGTTCCATTGTCCAGACTCGAACCCGTTCATTTTCGTGTTGAGACTGCCGTGGAAAGCGAAGAATGTGAAGCCATCATCTAGAATGAAAACTATAGTAATTAGGCCATAGTCCATGGATATATATCTCTCTCTCTCCTAGCCGATTTCGACTACAGCGACTGCAACTTGACACATTACTTAATTGAGGGCTCGATGGAGTGCCCTTTCATGTGCCCTTAAATGACTGCAATAGCCAATTTTATTAGCGAACATGCGCAAACATTTACTACACGTGAGGACACCGTCCACAGTTATAAAATATTGCTGCTGGAGGTTTAGCCTTAAACGCATCACGCTTGGCATCTAAATCAGCTCTCCGCAGCTCTTCAAAAAGTTATACGATATATGCAAAGTAGGTACATACTATACGTAGCAGAAAAAAAAGGAATGCTGTTAGAGGCGCCAAGCCAATGACAACTCCTAACTATAAGCCAAAAGCTTTCAACTATGGTCAAAGACTAAAATTGAATTTCTTCGATTAAGTGTAAAAGTTGCGGTTCTTAGGCCATATCTCTCTTAGGTAAAAAACCAAACCAAAAATGATTGAAACTCATGCTTAGGAGTTGAACTTATGGAAAAATTTGAGGAGTCTTTTCAAAAGGGTTTGTGTCCACTTTGTCAAAAGAGATTATTTCTTGTATGAAAACATCCAAATAACCCTTGTTGATAGAGTGGAAATTAGCCTTTTTGAAAAGACACTCCTCAAATTGTAATACTGGGTTAAAGTGCGATGGTTTCCTCATATATGAAAGAGTGAAAATTGATTGTGTCTCAATCCCAAGGTAATGCGAAAGCAAAATTAGATAAAATCTTTAATGTTTTACTTACCCGGGATAGAAACTCGCAATCCTTTTGGATAAATAGCCTCAACTTTTGTATTTGGCACTTTGGTAAAACCAAGTACAGCTCTGAAAGAGACAAAGAGCACAAAATACACCCACACCGTAAACCCCATGTCACATTTAATGTTCTTATATATATTTCGAATTACTAATCAATATAATTCAAATAATTTTCTACGGCCTCGAGGAATAATTACACATTATTTGTCCGCGGAAGTATATTCAAGGGAGCTATATTTATTTATACTTTTTACTTAAGTCTGGAGCGTAAGGTCTAAAATGTAATATATATTTATGCCATGATTGTACCTAGAGGTACCTAATACCTATTGTCAACATTAAGTGAACTCATTTTCCTGTTTAATGCAAATTACTTAGTCATAATCCAAGAGGAGTCGAAATCATAGTTTCATGACAAATATTAATTATATGCAGGTACCAATGTAAAAATGTGTTCGATGCGAGCTTTGTACCTTGATCTTTCTTCGTGAATATAAATATTTGGTGGTATTCAAATACATTCACCATTGCACACGTGTTTGTCTATTTTTTGGTTCCTCAACTCCTTTCCTCAAAAAATGGCTGGATGAGATCCCTTGAAGGAATAACTTTGCCTATATACCTGTCTAAATTGTTATACCTAAATAGATATGTGTATGTACAATAAAGAATTTACTTACATTACATAAATAGATACAGTCACCATATCATATATTGGAGCGGCCACGGTGGTCATAAATATCTGAACAGGCACTCTAACGACATGACAATAGATGTGTGCTCAGATATTTCTGATCACCCTGGCCGCTCATATACATCTGATGGCGACTGTACATAATCTTACTCCGTTTGCAAAAACAGCTACTTAGTATCAACATGGCCGTGACCGCCGGCAGACGTTTGCTATGCGTTCTCCTGCTATGCGCGGGCGCAGCGGCCGGTGACACCTACAGCGTGCCAGAGGTGACTATACAGGCGTTTACGCCTAAAGGTTTTCGAGCTTATATACCAGGTATGTAGTAATCTCCGCTAAAGGTTGTCTAGAAGAGATCTCTTCTCGATAAGACGCCGGTTGTCTACAAAAAGTACAGAGATAGCGGTGTCTTAAAATTAATATATTTTAAGACACCGCTATCTCTGTACTTTTTGTTTTCATTAATCGAGATGTGCAATAAAGAGTATTTATATTGTTTTGTATGTTTAGAAATCGACCGTTTATTGCTAATATAGGTACAATACATAGGTATTAGCAAACTGCAATTAGAATGGGATTTGAGTATATTGAGTAGTTGACACTACAGTGAAGTCAATCCAGGAAATATTCATATATTCATATTTTTAGTGCAGAGACTTACAGACAATAAATTAATTAATCACTCACTACATCTATAAACAACTCTTTTCTTGGTATATGTTGTGTCAACAGTACTTTCCAATCCCCTTCTGATTCCGGTTTGATAATACCTATGCATTTTTTTCAAAAATCCTAACATAGTGTTTACATTACATAAAAAAATTGCAGTATAAATTGTGTAATACATATAAAAATAGGTACATACATCAATAAATAAGTAAATAATAATTTAGTAACCAACACTTTAGCAGATATTATAATATCGGACAACTTCCTTTTATAATTATATTCAATTAGTTAAATTCAAATCCATAAGTAAGTACCTACTTAAATATGTAATAAATCTTCCTTAACCGGCACAAAACCGTTATCTCCAATTAATTATATCAAACAGCAATAACAATAAAACTCATATAGCTTACAAACCGGATTCTTGTAACAGAACAAAAACTTGTTTGTCTATAACTTGTAAGTGTTGTTGAGGTAAATCCCAGTTTACTTATTGGTCCTCGTAAGACCACACGTTGAGGTACTTCCCAGTTCCCCTGAACTTCAAATGTGAACTTACCGTGATGGTATTTTGTGAGTCACGTGTAAGGCACTGGTCTCACCACGAGCTATATGCGGTGATAGCTGATAGCTGGGCGAGTATCGCCGTGTCTCTTTTATTTACACGGCAGTGCGTATCTTTTGTTCATGTTTAGCCAATAGTTCATAGCTTAGTAGCTCGTGGTGAGACCAGTGCCTAAAGTAGTGTGTATTTTGTGTGTAGGTATAAGTTTTATAACTTCATGGATAGAGTTGCATGGGTTTAAACCGCCTATACTGGATGTTCCAAGATTAAGGGCCAAGAAGGGAAAGTACCTTAAATATCGTAGTTAGGATATTTCGCTGAAAGCGTTAGCGTTAGATATTTCACTGAAAGAAGACTTTATTTTACTTTGAAAATTAAATAATACTGCATTCAAAAAGTTTCCAAATAATCTAGCTTTTTCTAAGCATCGAACTTACTTTACTAAATATAATATCTAAAAGTAAAAGAAGAAACAAAAAAGTTTTATCAATATTCGAAAAAAAAATTAGTCAGTTCGATTTCCGGGTGAAGCAAGTAATTTTTTGAAAAACTTTGAATGCAGTTTTATTTGCCTTTAAAAATAACATAAAGTCTTTTTTCAGTAAAATATCCTCTCTAGAATATTTAAGGTACTTTCCTTTCATCTCCTATGGTCATGGGACGCCCTGTATACTTACTTATCCCTTGACATGCTTCATGTAGCTGTTTTTACTTTCAGGATAGATAAATTGTTTAATAGATAAAACAACGAACAATTAATATGCTTTAGGCACCTACATTATGATATTTATTTACCTTCACCTCTTCCAGATGCCCCAAACCTAGCCCTCTTCGTGTTCCAAGGCAATGTGAACCGCAAAATCGACTCCACCCAGGTTGGCGAACTGCATGGAGAGGTGGTGACTCCCACCAATGGGCGGTGGGTGGTGGAACTGCCCGACGTGAAGCTAGCCGTTGGTGACGTCATCAAATACCATGTCTTCGCGTCTGTCAAGAGCGCGGCGTATTTGAAGGATAATCTGCAGTTTACTGTTACTAGTAAGTGTCTGCGGCCCTACCGCGAAAATCGAAATTCGTAAATTTCGAGGATTTTTCTCTGTTACTCAAACGAAGGCGTCATTAGAGTGAGAGAGACAAATCCTCGAAATTTATGAATTTCGTTTTCGACAGCCCAAAAAAGAGTGTATTGTACTCGTATTCAGGGCTCATGTATTCGACCGATTCTCACTTCAGTTGGTATCATCCAATCATCATCATCATCATATCAGCCGAAAGACGTCCACTGTTGAACATAGGCCTCCCCCAAAGATTGCCACAATGACCGGTCCTCCGCCACCCGTATCCAGCGGACTCCTGCGACCTTCACCAGGTCATCACCTTGTGGGGGGACTACCCACGCTACGCCTTCCGGTACGTGGCCGCCACTCAAGAACCTTCCCGCCCCAACGGCCATCGGTTCTACGCGTAATGTGCCCCGCCCACTGCCACTTCAGTGACATCATCCAATAGTCGGCACCAATTAATACTCCCGGCTGGGTGTCCTCATAGCACGCTTCAGATGTTTATCGCTCAAGACGTTGCTCTTAGAAGCTTTCTGTTTGCCTAGGTTCAAATTGTGTACTGTTCTTAGTGACAGTAAGTGCCCACTTGCCCAGTAGGCTTCGTGTAGGCCTCGTACGTACTTGTAGCCAGAAGGTAGATGACCTTCTGACTCGGCATGCTGGTTCTCATATCGCCAATACCTTGGATATTGAGTGGTGTCGGTACCGCTGGTCAAGTCACCCCGCGCCGTTAATAATAAGTAATAGGTCTTTAATGTGACTCTTACGATACCCGCGGAAAAAAATGGTGTGATGAAAAATGTGCTCGGCCAATGAGACCGCCAGTGTTTCGTATTCGAAAATGAAGAATGTAATTGGAATTGGTAAATTTTGCACAGCTGCGCTCCGCTCCGCGTCAATGTAGCCGCAGCCTTACATCCGTCACCACGCAGCGTTCGAAGTTCACTGTTCAAAATGGACAAAAGGACCAGCTCTTTGGCTTCTAAACGTCAACATGGTGTATCCTCATTGAACAATAACCTATAGCCCTAACCTTACTACCAGGATGCTTATCCAAGTTGCCAATCGCTAACGCTTAGTAGCGTATCGTAGTTTTACCTCTCTGTTACTCTTTCATACTAGTGCGACAAAGACTGCTAGCTTCCTTTCGTTTACGATTGACGATTAAGCGTTAGCGATTGGCAACTTGGCTAAGCGCCCAGGAACAAAACACTACACTAACACAGGAAACCAACACAACACAATAACATGTTCTTTTTGTGTATTTTAAATTAATTCGATAATTAACTCGTGTCTCGCTGCATTGTATATGTATACTTGACCGAAGATAATAAAGGTTATCTTTTAGTCACAATCGCAATTACATAAATATAATTAAGTATTTACAGCGAAATGTGCGAGGATTCCCCTAAATCGTAAATAGTGTATTATCATTCCCTTTATCACAAAATTGACCTAAACGTGTGATCTGCCAAGCATAAACTACGTATGCAATCGTAGTTTACGCTACCGTACCGCGTATTTGATACCTGGTGGCTTCTGGTTCTTAAAAATTATGTGGTCAAAACCTAATTTGTATGTCCCAGAACCTTATAACTTTCGCAATAGCCTCAGGAAAGACGCCCGTTTTTGCGAACGACACCTGGCGTTCACTCGTCTTAAACAAATTCTAACCAATACATTTCTCATTCAGACCTAGAACCGTACGCGCCTCTCTCTGGTCCTAGTACAAGTGCACCCAACTGCGCACCAACCCTGACGCGCGTGCGCCAGGGCACCGCCTGCGCAGGGCAGACAATCTTCGAGGAGAACTTTGATTCCCTGAGAGCTGATGTGTGGCAGGTGCAGCAGTATATTCCTGTAGATCATCCTGTAAGTACTTGTATTTAGTTGTAACGGCTGGGCCATGACATTGGTCTTTGGGGAGTATCGGCTTCATGCTTCAACTAATAGAGTTGCTCACCGCTGTCGGTGGTCGAGCAAAGTTGTGGCAACGTCGTAAAGGCCAAGCACATACTGGGTGTGGTCCGGCCTTAAAGGCTGAGGCGGAGAGGAGCGGAGATGTGCAAAATTGGCCAATGAGACCGCATCACAGTGTTTCGAATTTTGAATTTGAAGAATGTAATTGGTCAATTTTGCACATCTCCGCTCTTCTCCGTTTCAATGGAGCCGCAGCCTAAGACTGGCTGAGGCAAATGTAACAGGTTGTTTCTCTTAAATTAACTTTTTTGCAAATAGATCCGGTTGTGCTTTTGATAAGTCAAACAATGCTTTAGGCGCTAAAAGTTGGATCATTAAATAAATTGTAAGCTAATTACAATTTTGCATTTTGCCTCAATTGATCTAACAAAGAAACATCTCATAAGGCTGTAAAAGTACCTATTTTCTTCACAAAACTCTAGCTCTCTTGTGAATGATGTCTAAGGTCTCTCATATCCAATATTTTTATTACACGCTGCCAGTATAGTAAACTAATAGTAAAGTATGACTACTTTCTATACGTAGCATAATGTCAGCCCAAAACTATAAACAATATTTTAAAATTAGAGATTCATTGGTTCATTTTTACGAGTCAAGTTAGTTACTCAAGAAACTTACCGGTTTGTTTAATTTGGGTTACCGTAATTGTGGTAGCACCTTTTACCTTTTCGAGCTTTGTTCAATGTACCAGATAATTATAATTAACAATGCACTGATCTTTTCAGGAAAACCCTTTCGTGTCGTATCAACCTTCAGCAGTGTCCGTGCAGAATGGAAACTTGAGGATTGTTCCCTCATTGCAGCAGAACCAACCAGGGTTCTCAACTGAAAGCATGCTTGGCTCCTTGGATTTGTATAAGGGGTGAGAGAATATGAGGGAATCATCTATTCTATTAGCAGTAGTGGACTATGTGGCAAAGAGATAAAGAATCAACACTTGTTTATGGTGTTACGCTCCTAAAGAAATAAAATTAAGAATTTGGACACATAAAATCAACCCAATTATAGAATTCTATCATCACATGCTAAGCTAAATAGGTAAATATACAGGTTAGCCCATTCAAATCGGTCAGTATAGGAAAGTCTGAAACTATAGGACATACGAAGATTTGTTCTTAGGAACCATGTCACCGATTTTGATAAAAAGAAAAACTGCATTCATACATTTGAAAAAAAACACTGTACCCAGCTAGGGAATCGAACCCGGTTATTTTGAAAAAATAACTTACACTATTTCTCTTCAGATATCGTTTATTTGTGTAGGTCTTAAGCAGTAAATGTCTCTAAGAGACATTATGTCTAAGATGAATGGAATTCATTGTTTTCACGTAGGTACTTAAATTTATTTTACTAGGTGTTTATAGTGTAACCCCCTTATTCATAAACGTCTACTAACTTAACAAGCCGCTAAGTATTATTTGTCCCTTTTGCTCTTATGGACACATTGGTAAGACCGAAAAGGACAAACAATTATTAACGGCTTGTTAAGTTAGCAGCCGTTTTTGAATAAGGGGGTAAATCTTTAGAAAAAAGTTTAATATCAACGCAGTTTTCCTTATTATTTAAATCGGTGACATAGTTCCTAAGAACAAATCTTCGTATGTCTTATAGTTTCAGACTTTCCCATACCGCCCATACTGACGGATTTGAATGGGCCAACCTGTATAGTGAAAAAAATTACATTCTCCTTTCCACTTTCATGTCTTCAATTGCATAAAACCTCATGAAATATCGCTACCAGCGTCAGCCAAATACGAGCTTATATTTCCTTTTTAACCGATGATTGATATATTGTCATACAGTACCTGGCTATCAGGCCCCATTTTCACCACATTGACAAATGCTACAATTGTAAATTTACTGTTTCTCCAATCTGGGGTGTCTATAGGCTATAGTTACCGTTTACCATCGGAAGGGCCATGCGTTTGTTTGCCACCAACATAAAATTTAGTGCAGGAACTTTAATAAATCAGCACTCAGCAGTAAACAACTACTTTTTTGCGAAGCAAAATTACAATTGTCACAAAAAGCACGACAATTGTAGCGAAATTTCGACATACGCCTCATGTCAATATTGAATGAGAATTGTACTAAACCTTGCGACAATTGTCACGGGTTTCGGAAAATAAAAAGTAGTGTATTAACGATTTAATAACGTTATTAGTAATCATTTTATGTTGGTGGCAAACAAGCACATGGACCGTCCGATAGTAAGCGGTAGCCGTAGCCTACGGAGGCCTGTGACGTCAGTAACAGTGATGTTTTACAATTGTCACACTTGTAATTATGGTGAAATAGGCCACTGATATATAGGAGCGGCCACTCAAAAACATCTGAACAATAGAGAGACGTGATAACACCATACCGTAACAATACGAGTAGAGTTATTCCGATCTATCTGATGGTGGTGAAGGAGTGGCGGCCACGTACCGGAAGGCGCAGCGTGGGTAGGCCCCACACAAGGTGGACTGATGACCTGGTGAAGGTCGCAGGAGTCTGCTGTATGCGGGTGGCGCAGGACCGGTCATTGTGGCAATCTTTGGGGGAGGCCTATGTTCAGCAGACGTCTTTCGGCTGATATGATGAGGATGATGATCTGATGGTGGCTGTAACATGTTCTTCAAAATGTAAAACATTTCAGATGCACATCGGAGACATCTAACGCCTGCTTCGTGCAAGCCAACGACGGTAGTGGTATCATACCACCAGTTGTCAGTGGTCGCATCACCAGCAAGCCAGGGTTCGCGTTCACGTACGGAACCATCACTGTTCGAGCCAAGCTGCCGCAGGGTGACTGGTTGTATCCAGGTCAGTGTTGATTTACTAACAACTGGAGACAAACAGCTGATGATCTCTGTTGAAGTTGAGGAAATGTATATTATGCACTAGTAACAATTTTGTAGAATTGTATGCTTGTAAAGTTTCATCATCGGCCTATCTCAATCCACTTCTGCTATGCGTATCAGAAGCAGATAAATGCCCGTAATCGCCGTGCTGGGCAAGAGGATTGACGATCGCAGTAATGTGTTCACTATAATGACGCTGCTGTACATCATCAATCTTGTATAATTGAATGTTCAGTGACACTTCAATACCTTAGCCGACTTTTATTCTGCCGTTACCACACGGCCAATTTGTGGGATAGGCCACAGAAAAACTGGGATAGCGTTTTTGCGCCACTAGTGTTCGGGTCAATTGCTACAGGGTGAGTGGCTGTATGCAAGTTAGGGCCGACATTGGTTTACTACAACCGATGACAGCAGCATCGTACCGCCAAACCGCTAAAAGAGTGGTCCCGTCATAAACCTGCTCTATGTAGGTTACAAATACAAATAGTTTGCCACGAATAAATTATTCGTAGGTATTTGTATTTGTTTGAACCGTGACTGGCTGTATTCCCTGTCCTACTTATAATCCTCATACTTATAGTCCTACAAGGCTACTGAGAATGCTAGCCTTTAAATTTTGCTGTTAAATTGATTACTGGTATCAGCATGAGGTTTTTCTCACATGAGATGAATCCAGTAGGCACGTCATTAGGGTCTCTAATTGGACCTCAACATAACCACACAATATAATTTATATCCACTACCAAAACCTGTGTCAGCTGTCTGGATAACTTTTACAGCGCTTTGGGCATTTCACTAACTTTTGCTATAAATTGAATTCTTATTTGTAATCGGATTTTACCCACAAATACGAAAACGTGGTTCGTGGTTCGAATTGAACAATATTAATAATTATATCAGCAAAAGTTGTGCCGACTTCGAATATTACTTTTCTGGAATGCTTATTACTGTGCTAGTTGATAGAAAAGTACATAATATTAATGAATCTTTTTATAGATTCAGAATTTATAAACCTAATTTTTAGTCGTCCTAAATCAGCCGTCACTGAAATAGAGCTCGAAATGAAATAAAATTTTATTTATACTTAAATCGCATGTTTAACCTGATAATTTCAGAGATCCTGTTGGAACCATTGATGAAAAAGTTCATCTTCGGAAGTATCAACTCAGGGATTGTGAAGATAGCATGTTCTCGGGGTAATCAGGATCTGACTTCTGGATCCACGCAATATGGAAATAAGGTATTAAGAGTTTATATAATTAAACGCTATTTATGAATTACTTTTTAAATTAAAGTTGATATAGCGAGAAACATCCGAGATTTTAAGGAATTCAGATCGTTGGAGAAACGAGACACTTTGTTTCTGATGCCTCAACTTTTGACTTAAAAGAATCAAAGAAGTAGGTACATGAACTATTTTGATTCTTGAGCTGTTTTGAACTATCCGTCTGTCTTAGAATTATAACTAACGCATTATAAAATATTATCGAATCGGGTTGTTCTATTGCTCGACATGTTTGAACACATATAGAGCAATCAACGGCTTAAATAGTTACGTGAGTAACACGGTTCGATTTTTTAGTATCCGTTTGTCCTTGAAAAAAACAACGAAAAATCAAAAACAAGTTGGATCTCTTAACCGTCATCAATGTTCTTCTTCATAGTCCATCTTTTTAATCACGACTTAAGCCACAGTTCCATATTTAAAAAAAGCCAACCCGCAAAAATAGATCAGGCCTGCTGCTAACGCAAACACTGAAGTCGTAATTTCGGGGATTTGTCCCCGAAAAATCAGAGACAATACAAGTTTCCTTACTTAAAGATATATTTTCAGGTGTTATACAGCGGCCCCGTAATTGATACAACCTGCCACGATGCATTGCTTGTGAAGAAGAACTCTAATACCTTCTGGGGAGACGGTTTCCACGATTATTCTCTCAAATGGACACCAGGTGAGTAAACATAATAAAACGTCATCATCGTTTATATCGTCTGTTGTAATATGAATTAATGTAACCACCAAATGACGATTTTTCAGGAGAGCCCAAAAACTAATTTGACATTTATAAAGTATGTTGTATATTTTTAGTTAATTATCCTATTGAAATTATGTTTATCTTGTTTGTTTTATTTTTGAGAGGTCTGTTTGACACACAGTTACTAATTGCGACCACAGTTGTAGTTCAGGAAATGGCTGGTGCTTACGTTAAATATTTTAAAAAAATTTTGGTGTTACGTTAATAATTTAATGAAAATCATCAAAAGTGGATTTCGTAACTTAGTGTAACTCACAAACTGAAACCGAATTTCTTATAAGCCATACATCACAGATGGCGCTTACAGCATTGACATTAATAAAAATATGGTGAGTACATTAGGAAGGACATATTTTGTACTTACTTATTCGTACTTACGTTAAAATATTGTCTATGATTTTTTGAAACCTTTACATACGTTAATAAAAAACGTGGAAACCTAATAAAATGGCAAAGTTTTTGTTAACGTATTCGACATTTTTTTCTGAATATCAATATTTTAAATACACCGTTCGATAGAGCAGGAAATTTGTAGTCGAACGGTATACTTAACTCAATTTCGTAATTTTGGTGGTTACATTAATTCATATTACAATCGACGATATAAGGTCCTAATTTATTAGATGCAGATATTTTTACAGCTGATAGTACTCGGTCTCTGGAGTATATTAAACCGTGAAACATTATAGCTTTTACAATGTTTTTTTGTAGAAAACGGAAAAACTAATTTGCTACGTAAAGACACCCTGTTTATGTGATTATTAAATGAAAACTCTTTGAACAGATTCTACTACCTCTTTTACGTACCACTTAACTGGAACTGGCCACTTCACGTCGATAAATTAAATATTTGATTTTCATGATGTCTTGTTATTTTCCGTTGGATTGTGTCTTTTGATGACATGACAGACAGTGTTATTGTGACATGTGATAATGCACATGATGATTTTTTTAGACGAAATTATAATAATTTTTTTTGTTAGGAAAATGAAATCAAAAAAGTTACATGAAAAGATTTCTTCATTTATATTTAAAGTAAATTATTTTAATGTAAAGTATCATGTGTTAAAATATCTACAACTAATAAATTAGGACCTTATATAGAGGTCGATCGCTATAGGCGTCAAAATTTGTTTTTTTTGTAATCGAATTGTAGGGCAAGGTAATAGGATGTGTGAATTTTTAATAGCTGCCAAAAGCTGCTGGGTACAGCGAGCGTATTGTGGCAGTTGTACAGTCTCCATCAGATATATCGAAGTGGTCACGGTGCTCAAAATCATCTGAACATGCATCCTAACGCAATCACAATAGACGCGTGCTCAGATGTTTTTGAGAAACCTGGAGATAGGTCAATAATAATTATAATATACTAACTGGTGCCCTCGACTTGGTCTGCACACACACAGGCTATTTTTACGACAAAAACCATCCTATGACCTTTCTCAGGTGTCCAACTATCTCCATACCGGCCAGGCCTTTCTTAGGGCCTGCTATTACACCACCTAAAATATTGACCTCATCTGTGGGGAAAGGCACCTCTTGTTCGGTAAGGCTGCCAAAGCCTTTCAACAAAATGAGATGTACCACTTTTAAACTTTATTACCACGAAATAGAGTCGCAATTGGTAGACCACATTTTTCATTGACTGTGCGTCTGTCCAAAAAAAATCTCAAAAAGTTTTATATCGAAGCTAGCTAAATCAAATTCTTAATTCCAGACAATCTGATCCTGTCAGTGGATGGTTTGGAGTACGGCCGTGTGGAGCCAACGACGAACGGTCTTCGCAGCCGACTACCAACAACTTGTTCCGCCATGCAACAAGCAGGCATGGCACCTTTTGACGATCACGTAAGTTTATACTGAGCTGTCAAATTACGGGTTAATTTTAAGATTTTTAAGTGGTATTTACCATTTGAAAACTTGAAGGGGCATGGCGCTTTTTGACGATCACGTTAGTTTATACCGTCGTTGGCTGCTTTGTCAACGATGTTACGTAAGATGGTAATCCATCTGATAAAGCATGGCACCCTCCGTACATTTTGTAAGCCTGCGTAGCCTAGTTGGTAGTGACCCTGCCTACGAAGTTAGAGGTTCCGGGTTCGAATCCCGGCGAGGGCATTATTTGTGTATTTATTTATCACAAATATTTGTTCCTTGGTCTTGGCTGTCTATATATTTAAGTATGTCATATCGTCGCTTGATAACCACTGCACAAACCTTAATTGAGCTTGTACCGTGGGACTAAGTCGATTTGTGTAAGGTGTCCCGAGATATTTATTTATTTACCTTTTGACGATTACTTAATTTTATACCGTCATTGGCTGCCTTGTCAACTTAAGGGTTAATTTTAAGCTGTAAGTATTACCTACCAACTTAGAAGTCGAATTCGGGTGTGTAAGAACAGCGTTGTACAGTTCACTGGATCTATTGTCAAAATCTTGTTTCTTAGAATATGCACGCTTCCTACCACTGAGCTTCCTACACGTCACCACAAACGACTGAATTTTCCTTTTAATACTTAATCGACTTTTGTAATAACTACAAAATATTGATTTAAAGTTTCACGATTATCACTCATATTTTAAAGACAAACGGGTGTAACGTCATGCCCGAAACGTCAGGACATAATTAAATGTAAGTTTACGCGATTAAAATATACTTAACTACAAAATGCCTTATGATGGTCACGCGTTTGCAATATCCGGCTATTCGTCACTTTCGCAAAATGCATACTTGTTACAATCTAACGGAAACAACGACACGATTAAACACGGGACCATCACAAGCCTAGGTACTCGGGGGCTACCACGATCTACTAATGCGATTCAGTTTAGGACCTAATCTGAATCGCGATGTGTCAGTTTTGGAGAATAACTGTCAAAAACTGACAAGCCGAACCTAAACTAATTCGCATTTAAGAGACAATTTTATGTTCACTAAAGACCGTATTGTTATTTATAAATACAAGCCTGGTCTAACTCTAGAAATATGTATTATTTTGCGTTTCTATGTTCTGAGTGTATGACGTGTAGATATTTTTGGGTGCTATGTGATATATGGCTACTTTCCAAATTATTTATTTTAGGGTCTTTATGATGCTTTCAATATTGCCTATCAAACGTATTTCGGACAAACCTATTCAGCTGAATGTAAGACTATTTCAGCGACTGCATGGTACTATTTTTAGAAACATTAAGGCAAGATACTGCCCGAGTATATTATCCAAACGGTGTCTTCATGATTCCCCAATCAATCATACGCAAATTAAATGTGGTGGATTTAATGTTTTACTTAAAATGGGATTTTTACACAACGATTTAGATGACCTTCACTTTCTTATGCGTATGAGAATAGTAAAACAGCTATAAGAATCAGCTACACTTTCAATCAGCTATTCTTTCGCCGTACAGGCAGCGCGTCTCTGGAACGAACTCCCACTTGAAGTAAAAAATGCCTCACATAAGTTTTCTTTTAA
The DNA here is from genome assembly GCA_025490895.1 of Thaumatotibia leucotreta. Lineage (NCBI taxonomy): Eukaryota > Metazoa > Arthropoda > Insecta > Lepidoptera > Tortricidae > Thaumatotibia > Thaumatotibia leucotreta. Next base: position 86,035 of record JALPQI010030267.1, on the reverse strand, counting down.
AAAATCTGTACGCTCTTTCTTTGCTAGCAGAATTAAAATAGTTTAGAGTCTCTGATTGTTTGTTTCGTCCTCTTCTATATGTATATATTTTATGTATGTATGTATTGGCGTTTCCTCTGTTATTATAATAAGAGTAGGGTTTAGGGTCCAATGAATGAGACAATTACCAACTTCGTATTTGAGCAGTGGTTTATTCTTCACCAATTCGCGATATTAAAACATCAATCTTAAAATAACAAAGCGTATGAGACAACGTCTGCAACTGACCATTTCGATGACAAGAATGCCCCCACCGACCATCAGTCAGGTTACTTATAGGACTTAGAGGGTCCGGGCGGGTGCAGGTGGCGTGACGTCATACTGGCGTGATCGCCTGATCGGTCAGGTCAGGTGCAGCTGTTGTTTTTGTACATTAATTACTATTGGATATTTTTCACATTTTAGATTCTACATGATGACGCCGCCGTCACGGCCATACTGACATACGCACGTCCTCGTGCGTGCAGCTTTACAACAAAGCATATCAGAATCGAAAGAATGACTTTAACTGTTCGATCATCCTGACTGATTAATTATCTTGGCTTGATACCACAAATGATAAATCAGGTTAGCCTGGGCTGAACGTCAGGACTAGCCTCTTAGATCCTTCTGCATGACACTGGAGGAGTCACTTCTTCTTTACCTGCTAGTCCGGGCATTGTTCTTTTTGCCCCTTTAGCGGAGTTATGTCCGGTGTCCTTCAATCAAAACGTACCTTTTCCTTGGCTAGACCGGACATTATTGTTTTTGTCCCTTTAGCGAAATGATTGGTCCGACCCGACATCTTTCAATCAACATATACTCATCTTTATTGGCTAGACCGGACACTAATACTTTGTCCCTTTAGCGTGCTTAAAACTGATTGGTCCGGCCTAGCCCTTCAATCATATTTTTTTAGTTTTATTCTATTTTTTTTTCTTTTGGAAAGCTACTATCTCTCAACAATATGCTGTCATTATCAATAACATTTGGCAAATGGTTATAGTGACAAAACGAATCAAACTATTGTCAATGTGACACACCGCCGTCACGTCATCATGACCAGTTGACTATAATTTTCAATTTTTTTTTTTTTTTTTTATTAAGTATTTTTTTTTAAATATCTAGTACAATGTTGATTCTATGTTGATTCTAGACCGCTTACGTAACTTTTTGTTTTTACTTTTTTTGTTTTGTTGTTTTTTTTTATATTTACTTTTATGTTTCTATTTTTTTTATCATTATTTTTTAAATCCGCATTTCGCCCTCAGCGTGACCAGTTATTCTCCTTATACATGTTTATTGTAATAAGACATAAGTCAATGCTTTTTTTATAGACTATCTAGATTTTTTTTTTGACATAGCAATGTAAACCAAATTCAAATATGACCTCAATTTTAAACCGGCAATTTACATCGAACAGTAACCACTTTTCACGCTTTTGTCATTGCTCAGAAATTTGTTTTGAGTTGACCAAATGAAATATTTTATCGTTTTATTTTCATAATTCCTGCCACCTGTCTTAGCTATGTTGTAGCGGCTGCACTTTTAACACATTTCTTGTAGACACAAAATTCAATTTCAATTTTATTTCATCACCATTGCAAACATATGAAATAAACAACCAAAATATTTTTCTTCCAAATGTTCCACAAACAGGCCATAGATTAAACACAAATTTTGATTTATTCGAATTGCATTTGGAATATTTTTTTGCCAACCCGCGATTCTTCAAATTTTCTCGCGCTCACTTTACGCTTAATATTCCCAGAAAGTCAAGAAAATGTTGTTTTCGTATGGAACATGTACGTTGTATTTGCTGAACATCTGAACGACTCTCTGATATTTAGAGTGTAAGTACCTAAGATTTTTTTTTCTTTACTTTTGGGATGTTTTGAAACCAATAAAGGACTTTCATTTTTTTTTAAGTTTTTTTTTTTTTTAACCCAGGTATTTTACTATGCACTAGATTACTAACAGACCAGATCAAAGAGTGAGGTAAGATAAGCAGCAATTTTGTTGACTTACTTCGATCGATTTCACTGCATAATATTCTTTGATGATATATGGTATGTGATATTTCTGACCATGTGAGCGTAATTTTAAGATAATATTGATTTCAGGGGCACAACGTTGGTCGCCAGTTCTTGTGTTTTTTTTTTTTACTTTTTTTTTGCTGATGTGTTGGTATATTTCCTTTAAAACGATATTTAGTCACGATTGCAAGCTCGCCGTCAAGCGATAGATTCTAGAATATAGAACTTCACTTTTTTTTTTTTTAGGGAAGTTAGAACAAAAGTCGTTGTGTCAATTTTTTTGTATCAACTGATGCAGTTTTCTGTGAATATCAACTATCTATGTCATCAAAGTAACACTAAAGTCGAATTACAGGACTAAAGTTTTAACATTCCTACAAGGCCCTTAAAGGCTGCCACCCAAATTTGTTTCAAATTGTGACATCACGGTTGCCAATCAGTGAAAAGTTTACTATGGGAGAACAAGAAAATTGCTATTTTAACTGGGAACTAATAACTTCAATATGAATGTTGTACAAGTTTTTTTTTTAAACTACAGAGTGAACGGCGAATTTTTTTGTAGATTTAACTACACTATGTCACAAAAATTAACACAAAGAATCAACACTATTGCACAGTAAAACCAGCGTAAATAATAAATTGAAAAAGGTCATGAGCTTATCCTGACCTAGAGGTCGTGTAAAATTATTCACCAATAGACAGCATGTCTCAAACTCTATAATTTTCTCAATTAATTAATTGCAATTCTCATTTACATTTGTGCAACGAAAATGACAACACTTCAACGCTCATTAGCAGTGAAATTCTGACGCCATAACTTAATCACATTTTTATCGTGTTAAATTATTATTACTATTTGTCTATTATCATGTGCTGAAAACATGGAAATCCAAGAAATTGGCAGACGCTTTTTATTATATTCAAAGTCAATTAGTTAATCAAATTAAATATACTTTGATGCCGACCTGTGCCAAGTTATAGGCACACCTCATTTTAAAAATCAAAGTGTCCTCAATAAAGGCTGTTAGTTTTGATTTCTGCCTGTTGTCAACGTTTCTAGGTAAAGGATGTCAACGAATAAGTGCCGTTGATCAAGATTGCCAACAATAATGTGACATTTTTCTATCATGTTTTATGTACAATTTTGAGATGCTATGTGATATGTAGCACTCCAAACGAGGCTTTGAAAAAGAAAAATATCACCCAACTTTACGTACTTTAACTGAAATGGTATTTTTTTATATTTTTGAAATTTAAAAATCGCTTTCATGATTTATTAAAGTTGTTTTTTGCAGTTAAGTTATTGATACCGCCCTTCTAAGGAAGTTAAATCACTATATTATATTGTAATCAGTAAATCTTGTAATTTTCGACCATAACTTAATGACAAAAGTGTTTTACGACTACCACTTACAACTGCTAAAGTTTCAAACTGATACGAGTGACATGTGACAACAGATTTCAGCGTTTGTAATTTTTATAGGTAGGTACCCGGTGCATACATTTTTTATTTTGCTTAATTTTTTGGACATTTAGTCTTAAATACTTCTTCAGAAGACTTTAAATTTAGACTACTTTGTTGTCATTTTCATGATAACGCAGAATTTAAATAAAAATCCTACTTTAGATAGTAATTTATTGATGTCGACGGCACTGAACTCTGACGCCGTCAACGCGTCATATGTGTGAGCAAGTATTTTAGCGTCAAGTCTTAGGGCAGTGTTAAAGGGCTTTCTTTTTTTATTAAGCCAAAAGATATTTAATTGGTATTGGCTTGTGTTTTTTTTTTGTTATCTTTTCTTTGTGTTTTAATTAGTTCAGTCTTTGTGAACTTTAAACCAGAAGCTATATGTTCCTAAGAAAAAATCCGGATCATTTATCAATTTGGCCACTAATCCATGCCATTTATCAATTTGGTAACTATTCAAAGGCAAAGGGCACCTATTGGGTCTGATATTATAATCGCACATACGCATTGCGATTTTAGCGTTTTTTTTTTTATTACTAGCTACATGGGTTTAGATTTAGTTGGAAATAACCAAGAGATAAGTAACCAATCAAATTGATTTAATTTCTCCGATTGTATTTATTCACGTGTTTGGGTGTTTATCGATAAAGTTGCTGAAATTTTTTTTTTTTTTTTTCACGACGTCGACGATTTGTTTCTTATCTCGTTAAGTTTTTGTCAATTGACCAACTATCAAACAAATTATTGTTTATTTAACAATAATTACGCATCAATGTCTCAGAAAAGTTATAGGTACCGGAAATTGGGACACAAATTCCTGCTTATGTTCTCATTATGATGTGACGCATCGTGATCGGTAAAATCGAATGATAAATCATGTACTATATTGTACGTGCAGATTGTTAATTACGGGATTATTAAGATTCTTCTCAAAACTGCTTGTTCAAGAAATGACTCACCATTATTGCAATTCATATGACTGCTTAGTCACAATTATATTCTACACCAGGCTCAAAGAGCCATGCAAAGCAGTTAAAATTATCACTTGTTTGCTGGTATTTGCGGTAGGTATTGTTGCCCGTAGCTGAAGTTCCATCTTCCTTTCGTTTCTTGTACCGCATAGGACAGAAAGTAGCGTCGTGGTTGATGTAGTTGCACACGTAGCAGGGAACAGTAGATTTAGGTTGGTTTGTTTTTGTTCAAACGGCCGTCATAATCTTCACCACGGTGACCAATTTCTTCGCATAATTTGCAATTCTCTCGAAACTACTGTATCGATGTACGTAGTTTTATTGATGAAACTCCTGGGATCACTCTCTTTATAGGTGGCTTCCACATTCCTTAGTTTTAGGTGTGAAACCGCGGAGAAAATTCTCTTGATCGATTCTGGTATGTTCGGATCCGATGGAATCATCTTTGACAGAGAATGGGCGAAAATACTACTCGTAGCTACAGCTTTCTACTGCGTCCAATCCAACCGAATAGGCCAACATTTAAGCGAATGTAGACTTGATTTGATGGCGAATTTGGGTTCGGCACTTCTGATATTGGCGTTTCCTCTGTTATTATAATAAGAGTAGGGTTTAGGGTCCAATGAATGAGACAATTACCAACTTCGTATTTGAGCAGTGGTTTATTCTTCACCAATTCGCGATATTAAAACATCAATCTTAAAATAACAAAGCGTATGAGACAACGTCTGCAACTGACCATTTCGATGACAAGAATGCCCCCACCGACCATCAGTCAGGTTACTTATAGGACTTAGAGGGTCCGGGCGGGTGCAGGTGGCGTGACGTCATACTGGCGTGATCGCCTGATCGGTCAGGTCAGGTGCAGCTGTTGTTTTTGTACATTAATTACTATTGGATATTTTTCACATTTTAGATTCTACATGATGACGCCGCCGTCATATGTATATAGTAATTATATGGAGTGTATATATGTATTGTATCTATTTATATGTGCTTCTTTTTAGTAAGTATTTTATTATTTTAGTTGCACCGCCCACAATCTCTCTGCTTTGCCTAAAGGTTGACTGGTAGAGAATGCCTTATGGCATTAAGTCCGCCTTTTGTACGTCAAGTTTTTTTCTTTTGTGCAATAAAGGTTAAATAAATAAATAAATAAATACACATAAAAGCCTTAATGAAACACCGTGGGCTTGATCCATCGTTGGAACAGGTGGATATAAATGCTCCATGATAGTTATATTGGATGTCAAAGTCAGAATACACGTAGGTAAGCTATATACCATATTCTCTTTAAAGTATTCTTTCACGAATTCAGGACATCGTTTTTGTGAAATATAAGTGCTATGAAAATACCTAAATGTTTGACATTACGAAACACGTGAAAGCGTGTCTCTCATAGTAGTACGGTCAAATCGTATATTAAACTCGCAAAACATGTAGGCATTTTTGGTATGTTATTTAGACACCATAGGGCAATATAAAAACACATTTTGCAAGCAAAAAAAAGTTGTGCTAGCTGCGTTATACGTGAAAAACTGTGAAATTAACTGTCTATTTTTAGTTTCTGATTTTTATAAAAAATGCCTTACGTTTTTTGACAATATGTATCAGGTAACGTTTAAAGATGAATGAATTTGTAACAACATGAGATAATATGCATTACCATAGGTCTTATAGTTTCAGAGATTCGAGACTTCAAATAGTACCCTGTTTTGTAAACTAGATAAAATGTTGAGATTTGCTAACGTTTTTGGTTTAATATCGCCTTACCTAATTATGCTACGAAAAACATGAAATAATTACCTTAAAGCGCAATTAATATTCTTTCATTTAAGGGTAAAATCAGGTCAGTAAACTTTGTAATTGAAACTAAAAACGCGTAATTCAAAAGGCAGTAGGCCCGCTGTAACTATAAGTTTTTCATACAAATCGCAAGTCGTGTTGCAAAGCTGCAATTTTAGTATATCATATAGGCCCTATAAAGACGTACAAAAATGCTTATTACAAGAAAAACAAAACAGGAATTTCGGCATTAGACGAAAAAAACTGAAAAAATATTGGACTTCTTTTACTTTTTGACGTTTAATTAAAAAACTATTATCTTTTTGATACTGATTGCTAGAAAACTTAGAAAGAATATTAAATTTGAAAGGATTTGAGCTACCTTGCATTATCCTAAATTATATAGATTTAGAGATACGACATTTCAAAATGTGCCCTTCATTAAGTTAAGAAAATAAATGCATGTTTGAAGCCTCGTATACCCCCAAACTATAAGACTTACAGTAATTGTTATCGGCTCAATTTGTTCCAAATTTAATGTAGTTATTATCTACAATTACTTTTTTTTGAACATATTGTGAAAACACAAATCAAATTATTTATTAACTAAATATTTTGATTTGTACTTTTTAATTTTCCTCCAGTAGTCACACTACTTAATACTATATAAATTATAAATATTAGATGTCATATACCAAAGAAAAACGACCAAGATCACCTATGTCCGAGGTGGGTGTCCCACCTCGGACATAGGTGATCTTGGTCGTTTTTCTTTGGTATATGACATCTAATATTTATACTTTTTTTTCTTAGCGCGAACGTTTTGCCAATATTTAGTGAATAGCTTTAACGTAACCTAAAATTTTTAATGTTTTGATAAAAGGACACTTTATGAAATGTCGTATCTCAAAATATATATAACTTACGGTGATGCAACGTAGCTCAAATCCTTTCAAATTTAATGTTCTTTCTTAGTTTTATAGCAATCAGTATCAAAAAGATAATAGATTTTTAGTTAAACGTCAAAAACTAAAAAAAGTGTGAATTTTTTTCCGTTTTTTACGTCCTATGCCCAAATTATTTTTTTGTTTTTCTTTTAATATGCATTTTCGTATATATCTATAAGGCCTTTATAATATACCAAAATTGCAGCTTTGCAACTCGACTTGCGATTTGTATGAAAAACTTAGATAGCGGGCCTCCTGCCTTTGGAATTTCGGGTTTATACTTTCAACTGCAAAGTTTACTGACCTAATTTTACCCTTAAATTAAAGAAAATTAAGTGCGCTATAAGGTCATTATTGCATGTTTTTCGTAGCATAATTAGGTGAGGCGATATTAAGTCGAAAACGTTAGCAACACACAAAATTTTATCTAGTTTACAAAAAGGGGTACTTTTTAAAGTCTCGAATCTCTGAAACTATAAGACCTACGGTAATGCATGTTAGCTCAACTTGTTGGAAATTTATTAGTCTTTAAACGTTAAATAACATATGATATCAAAAAACGTAAGGTTTTTTAAATAAAAATCAGAAACTAAAAAATGGCCGTAAATTTCGCAGTTTTTCACGTATTACCCAGCTAGCACAACTTTTTTTTGCCTGCAAAATATGGTTTTATACTGTCCTATGGTGTCTAAACAACATATCAAAAATGCAGCGATACTACTTGATTTGCGAGTTTAGGGTAAAATTATGTACGATTTGACCGTACTATAGTACGATTTGTTTTGTTTGTGATGTCGTCTTTTTCGCAGACCGTAAATTTTTTTGCAGTATTTGTCCGAAATATTTTTTATTACTCGGGAGGATTGGGTTAGTTGTGTCTATATCTAACGATACAGTCCTTAATAATTAGTCTGATGCGATGACGTAATGTGTGATGTGTCACTTGCAGTTCTACATAACCCTCGGCCTGGCAGCGGGCGGTCACTCCGAGTTCCCCGACACCTCCCTGTCGGGCACCCACGACAAGCCGTGGCGGAACCGCGCCTCCAAGGCAGCGCTGCGGTTCTGGAACGATTTAGCAGCGTGGCACGCCACCTGGCGGGATCCGGCGTTACTTGTTGACTATGTCAAAGTGGTTGCTCTGTGATCCTCATTCTCCTTAGGGAAGATACCCATACTACGTGACCCTTTTTTAAGCGTTCTTGGACCCCCCCCTCCCCCTGGTGACTGGTGAGCGTAGTATATGCCAAGACAACACCCCCCCCCCCCCCCCCCTAGTTTTCACGTAGTATTTTTGCGAGAGTGAGTGAGTGCAGGCGTATGTTAAATAGTACATTTTAATTTTAGAATTATACTTTTAGTTTTAAAAATTGTAGTGATGTGCAAAACGGTGGCGTGTGAGTCCTATTTAAATTACATTATTACAAAATAATCTCCAAATATACTAGTCACGTGACAAGATACCTGACGCCCCCCCCCCCTGCCCCTGGTGACCAAGAGTGGTACTCCCCCCCTAAACAGGTCACGTAGTATGGGTATGTTCCCTTATTATTGAATTCGAGTCGATCTCAAATCTCAACCAACTTATCGTCTACGTGCCATGTACTCATATACTTAGGGTGCTTCTTATTTTTGCAATTTTGTAGGATGTTCGAACCAATAAAAGAGCTCTTTGCTCTCCCGATACCAAAATTCTATGGGGCACCCTCTCATTGTGTTATTTGATAAGTAAGTATATTATATTTGATAGTATATTTGTTTTTTTTTTTCAATTATTATAAACTAAAATTAGGGGTCGCTATCGAAGTAATAAAAAAACGACTAATCATTTGCCTCTTGAACTTCGTACTTCGGTAGCGACGGTAAATATGGTTTACTTATCAAATAACAAAATGAGGGTTGCCCCATAGAAAATTGCAATCGGGAGAGCAAAGAGCTCCTTTATTGGTTCGAACATCCTACAAAATTGCAAAAATAAGAAGCACCCTAAATACCTATGTATAATAGGAAATTCAATGTATAATACTGCCGGCGTTGTGTAGTAAGCAGCATTTGCTTTGAAACTAGATAGCAAAAAGCTGCCTTAAGTTTCATAGCAAATACTGTTCTCTACACTAGGACGACAGAATAGTACTTCAAAATGGAGTCAGCCTGGGATCTTAATATAATCAATGCCAAATAAAATAAAAACTTACTTGATTTCGTTTCATTCTAAATTACATGTGGGATCGTCATATCGATGCTACAGTATTTCCCAAGCTATTATACCTGACAAGCTACGGAAGAAGCCTAGAACAGAAGCAGTCTAAAGGTGCATTCAGACCAAGCGAACATTCGCTATTCTAACCTCGCACTCTAATACGAAATTCGATCGTTACACAAAACGTAATTGGTTGATTTCGTAGAGCGGGGGATAGAACAGCGAATGCTCTTTTGGTCTGAATGCACCTTTAGAGAGCCACCGCCTCCATGTTCGTCTTGTTATAACTACATAATCTGGCCTGCTACCGCGAACATCGAAGTTCGCAAATTTCGGGGATTTGTCTCTGTCACTCCAACGAAGGCCCTATTAGAGTGACAGAGAAAAATCCCCGAAATTTGCAAACTTCGATGTTCACGGTAGCAGGGCTGGTATACAGGGTGTAATCGTTAAGTGTTGCCAGGCCATAATTCCGTAAATATAGCAGATACCACAAAACTTCTAACTGATATTGAAAGTACGTTACCCAGCGAGTAAAATTACACTAATATAATAACTTTTTTTGAAATAAAATCAGAAATATCTCAAATATTAACTTCAAACCCTTCCATACATTTAGTACGTAACCATTCATTCAAAGAGTAGTTTAATACGATTATTAATGCAATTTTCTCGTTGGGTAACGCACTTCCGATATCAGTTGGAAGTATTCTGATATCTGTTATATTTACGGAATTATGGCCTGGCCACACTTAACGATTACACCCTGTATATCCACCAATAAAGGCTGTTTAGATGACGTCATATGTGGTGTATCACTTGTCTGCATCAACGTTATAGGTAGTAATAATGCACCGTTTAATTTTTCGCCCCTATTGTAGGTAAGGGTCACCAAAGGTTCCAATGAAAAGCAATTATTCATATTTTTGTTTTATTCATACCAATAATTTGCAACTTTCTACATTACAAGTTTCAGATGCCTCTATACCTTAATATCTACAGAGAGTCAATCCCTAGTTTTTATAATACTTTATAATATTAACATCAAGCAAACGGCAACAAGCTAACAAATTACATAGGTAAATAATAGATATCTTGACTACAATGTGATATTATTTTCCAAGGGGATGGTAGTCTTAGTAACGGATATAGTATCTACTAACCGTGAAATCGATTAGAACAATTATAATTTTAAAAATCTTGGTTATAAATTAAAAGCTCTTTTTATTCAAACGCATTGATCGATACCGATATACTAAACTGAAAATGCAAAGGGGGCTAGAATTCGTATTGAATGGTTTTGCAGGCCTAGGACCGCAATGTAGTTATGAAATTGCATTACAAATAAAGTTCAGTCATCGAACCAGCGACATACTTCGGATGGTACTTCCAGGTCCAATTTGACGTAATTAATGTCAAAGTTTAATTGCAAATTTGACAAAAAGACAATGATTCACACTTTTATCATCATTAGATTTTCTGCATAAAATAGCATAGACACAAATTCTGCGTATAATATGTATCTATGAAAATAGTAACGGTATGCGGTCCTTGATCCCGTTTTCGAGCTGCATTCTACTAAATTGAAAGTATGACTTAAGATTCAAAGCAGTAATGCCAGAGCTTGCAATACAAAAAATACAAGTATTGTAATACACTGTGCTGTCATCAATTAATGAAAGTAAATTTATTTGCAATAATTTGCGCTATTACATTATTGTATAACAATTCACAATTATTATATGTCTAGCAGTTATATGGTGTTTAACAGTTTCAGTGTAGATAAATGTTGAATAACTGGTCAGCAATTTTATTCTCTTGCGAACCCCTTAAATTAATTTAAGCACCTTCAAATCAATTAGAATCAAAAATGTTACTTTCTGACAAAATTCTATAATACGTTTCTAGTGTCATGAGATTTCAAAGACATTATTATGTCAGAACAATCTTCTTTCTGTTGGGATAATGTCCCCAACAGAAAGATTTTTTATTGTGATGTCGATGCGTCCACACTATCGTCTTCAGTCCCACGGTAAACTCAATTAAGGCTTGTATTAGGGTACTAAACCGTGATATAGGTATTATGTCAAGATTGAGCTATATGCCTGATACTATGGCAATTACGTTTGATGTAGAGTTGCGGAAAAATAGCCATAATACAATACAATAGTATAAAGCCCTAAAATCAACCTAGACAGATTGGAGGCAATATAAATCGTAACTCTAAATTTCATACAAACTTAGTATGACAAATTATTGACAAGTAGGTAATGGTAACTTTTAGACCGTCAAATATATAATGATAAATAAAATTGCTGACCAATTCCACTATTACTATTCTTATCTAAGTAGGGTTTACTTGAAGGTCACTTAAGTAGGTTTCTATAGGCCGATAGAAGTGATATAATTTACAATATCGCTATAATAGAACTTTGAAATGGGATTAAATAGCTAGTAAAGATGTAGACGTGAGAAAATCACTGGGAACAAATTTTAGGTAACGATTTTTAGCACACCAGGATCAAAAATGAAGAGAATCAAAATGGCGGCCTTTTTTACAATTTTGATCAATATTCTCAGTTGTCGGTTTTCAGCATCCTACGTTATAAAGCTCCAAAAATACGTATTCGCCTTGCCCTTTTCGTTAAAATAATTTCTAACCTCCGAGTACACGTTTTTGTTCTAAAACTGCATAGTTTAGCTATACCACGTCCGCAGTTTAGGAACACCCATGTATATTTGCAAAAAAAATTGATCTCGACGTGCAAACGCGATGATCAAATTATGTAAAACATATTTTGGCTTCGACAATGTCCGCCATGAGGGCCACTTTAGATTAGGTAGGAATAGGTAAATTTTCTTGATTTCCATTTCTCACGTCTAACATGCGATAGAGCGAAACAATAAATGCAAAATACAATATTATCTAATATGCTTAACCTTACAGAAGATATGACTCATGATATATACCTAGTTATATTGAAAAATGCCTACTTAGAAACAAGTTTAATACAAACAACCTGTGTTTGTCCTTTTAGACGTTTAGACGCCATTTTGTTTTTCTTTCCGCCATCATGTTTACTAATTTTATAGACGAATTTATAAATCGACACGGTATTGGCTTAAGCCGGCAGAAAAAAGGTTTTGTGTCGACGATATAATTAAGAGCATTGGGGAGACCCTAACGATACATCATTGAGATTACCCAATTCCCACATAAAACGTTAACGAAAACGAAATGAAGTTTATTTACTTACACAATTGTTTGTCAGTTCCTGAAACATGACGGATTTGACAATCTCAGCGACACAAAAACAAAATCGACGTTACTGGTATGGAAACAATCCACTTAATCCCTGTAAAGTCCTTGATACTTAGAAATTAAAACTACATTAGATTAAAATTGAAAAATATGGGCGACGTGGTGTTGAAGGGGTTGCAGATCATAAATATGCGATAGATTCGTTTCTGATTTTAAGCAGAGTACTAATAAGCAAAAGCGACAATTGAAACAACTACTTACTTTAAAGTATAAAACTAAAATACACTAGCAAGCACCATACACGTTAGAAAATATATCGCCCGATTAACCATTTATACACTAGCTATTTTAAAAGAAACGAAATAAATTTATGCGAGTAAGAGTAATTTGATCATAATTGATTTATGTCGCGTTGATTAAAGAAACACAATTACAATGCATGCTTTGCTTGATCTTTTTAAGGGTTAAACTTTAGCACAGAAAGTGATGCTTTATGCACGCGTATGTGATTTTTTATCGCATTGTATGATATTCGTTTTGAGACTGGAGGCTTTCTGTAACTCGTATCGGTTTAAAACATTAACTTTGTGTTTTAAGGTCACCGAGACTCGTGCAGAAAAAGCCCACTTTCAACACTTTTATCATAAATATTTGTTAATTTATTGGCGATATATTTACTTTCCTGACACAAGAGTTCACCTGTAAAATTATCCTACGTAAATTAATATCACTATCTCCTGAATATGTCGGTTTTCACAATACATATTCAGTGAATGTATGCTGTGAAAATCGTCAATTCATTCAAGCAAACACAACTGACAATTTTTGATTATAGGTACATACATTTAAAAAGCCATGGCAAATTATTTTTATACTCACGAAATTTTTGTAATATAGTCTACAAAGGGACTTAAATATTTAACCGCTAATTTTTTTGCTAATATCGCCCTAACAAATCGTATATTGTAATATACGACTAAAACCCCCTCATTCATAAACGTACTCTAAAGCAAGCCGATAAGTATCGTCCCTTTCCGTCTCATTGAAATACTCATAAGAGAGAAAGGGACAGACGATACTTATTGGCTTCGTAAGTTACACGTTTATGAGTAAGGGGGTTTTAGTCGTATATTACAATATACGATTAGAATTTAGCGAAAAGCTCACTTTGATATGACTGAATGAATTTTTCCATGCAAATGGGAATACATTCATTCAACTTCATTCTCACTATGTCGATTGTTGTTGGAAGTTTACTATAAAACGTTTAAGAAGTATACAATCGTTTACATTGTAAACATAAATGATTGTATACTTCTAGTTGAGAAATGTAATATTTTGATAAGGGAAGAGCGGCGCCTCCCAACACAGGCAACTTTTTAAAAATTAAAATAAAAAAAATCATTTATTTAGGTCTCGAGATCCATTTTGCTTACCGGGTGGCTTCATCCTCTACATCATAGCCATGTTATGCTTATGTAATAAATAATTTTGATTTTTTTTAACGTTTTCTTTTGGAAAAATACCGTAAAAGGTTATAATTGTGGCTTAATAACAAAATATTAGATTTTTGACCTGAATGTTACGGAAAAAAATGTTATTGTTAAAGACTTGTTCATAGACGTCCCTTAACCTTGCAAATTGACGAAGTATCGTTTGCCCCTTTTTGTCTTATAGAAATATTGATAAGTCAGAAAGGAATAAACCATACTAATCAGCTTGCTAAGTTAGGAGACCTTTATGAATAAGTACGTTATGTTGAAAGTTGTGTAACATGCTATTTTAATGATAGAAATATAATATTAAATAAACTTAAAAGTGCTTACGGAGTGCCTTCTCTCTTTCACTAATGGTGAAAAGTTAACTTCCAACATACAATAATGGTCCACATTCCAAAAAAATATGCAAATATACATGCAGACAATGAGATTTAATTCACGTCCCTTTTCCGCATTACATAGGACGAAAAAGGACAAAACACTTACGATTTAAGGTTTTTAAACTCCCTCTATGAGTGCTAACATGAAATCACATAGTACTTTCAGCACTTCCTAAATAATTACAATTCCTAATTAACATAGACAAGTTAGTACCAAGACGTCAAGAAGTGTAATGTATAACTTTATTCATAAACATTATCAAACCTCCATCAGTTAATTGATAGTTTGTTCTTGTTATTTTGATATTTGCATTTGGTAGAATAGGAATAACACATAAATTAATGTTAGATTTTCTTATATTTTGTCCATCACATAATTTATGGGTTAATTTTGGGTTACTTCTACTCAGTATTACGAGCTATTTCCATCCCTAAAGTATATATTACTATATTTTCCGTACATTTTCCGGATTACCTCTTTTGTTACCGCCATACACTGGAAAATAGTAACAAAAAGGAAAAAAATCCAAGGGACATTTTTTTTCCATTGGGGCCGAAAGACCTCGTGATTTTGAGTAGAAATAACTCAAAATTTACCCATAGATTCAAAATAATGAAAATGGACAAAACAAAAAGAAATGCTCATATGTGTTGTAAGTTATGAATAAAGGGCCAGATTTTAGGTTGGTAGTGATTAATCTTGTCTTCGCTTCGTCACGGAAATATCCGAAGTCATATTGATGTCACAAAGAGACCAAAAGCTGAAAATACGATGATAAAGACCTTTAAAAAAGTGGTATTGTTATTGTGGTAGATGTTATTGAACATCTCAGGTATATTATTATTGGGCGTACCGTGGGACTAGATACATCAGTTTGTGTAAGAAAATCCCACGATTAATTATTATCTGCATAAAATTCATGTATGTAGTTTGTTTTGTTTAAAAATCGAAATGCAAAAGCCGTTCCTTGTAATTATGGTGTTTCATTTCATTGAACGACAATTCTTTTAATATGTGTCAAAGCAGCAATAACCATATGATGTAAGATAGATTTCAGTAGAAGAAAATGTTTAAACATGAATATCTTAACTGATATAATATAAAATTCGGATCTTTTAATGGTAATTATTATCTATATGGTACTTTATTTTCCTATGACAATATTTATTTAATGCTGGTTTGAGGTCCTTTCTTACAATAATGGATGGAATGTAAAATAGAAATTAATAAATTAATGAACTGAATGTAATATTACAACAAAACGAAATCTAATTTTGTTACGAATCTGGTAATTGTAATATTCTTTGAAAATGGTTTATGTTATGAGGTACCCAGAAAAGCAACCGAAAGGAA
Organism: Thaumatotibia leucotreta; assembly: GCA_025490895.1. Lineage (NCBI taxonomy): Eukaryota > Metazoa > Arthropoda > Insecta > Lepidoptera > Tortricidae > Thaumatotibia > Thaumatotibia leucotreta. Next base: position 70,115 of record JALPQI010030267.1, on the reverse strand, counting down.
CTCTTGATTTTGAGTAAAAGCAATAAAAATACAAATTATAAAAAGTATATATAAATTACACAAATGTCTCATTTCGGTTATTTCGCGCAGATATAAAATTTATCGAAGAATGAAGTAAAAAAAACTGCTACAATCTAAAAAATATTTCTATTTATTCTATTTTACATTTGACTCCAATATCGTAATGGTATATTAATATTACTCATATTGATCGTTCAAGATAAGCTGAACTTCAGAAAATACTAACTTCGTGGGTATATTTGCTTGTCTGTCACACCTATTTAACAATAAGCCACCGTCTCGTATACGCTAACGAGATAATGACATATAGGTACATATCTTTATTGTTAGTGTCGAAAAGTCAGTATTTTTCAATTTCCATAATTCAGCTCATCTTTATTTCTACCTAGTTAATGATAGAATAAATAGTAATTTGAATACTTAACATTAAGACCCTATACGGCTAGTGTAAATATTATTTAGGTACTCTAACAGACGCATAGTGTAATACAAAATCAAAATATTGCTGTATTTTGAAGTAATTATCAACGCCATCTATCATCAAAACGACAGCAACATTTTGTGCTAATTCACGCGTCTCGGTATTCATATTTCTATGCTCCACTATTTATTATCAAACCGCGATGATGTAAATTTGAAAGTACTGTTGACACAACATTTACCAAGAAAAGAGTTTTTTATAGATGTAGTGAGTGATTAATTAATCTGTTGTCTGTAAGTCCCTGGACTTAAACTATGAATAGATCCTAAATTTTATTGACGCATACACTGTTGTGTCAACAGTGATTTCAAATTTACTGACTGTGGTTTGATAATACTACTAGTTCTGAGATAGTCATAAAGACAAATTGTTGTGCTAACCCATTATTTTAAAACTATGTATAATGTAAAGAAATAATAATTTCAAATCCCAAAAGGAGGATTACAAGTATGCATATTACATTGCAAGTACAATCTAATTTATATGATGTTTTTATTCTGAGACAAAACTGTCGATGAATTATTATTAAATGTAAGTTTTCTTAACAATTTTATTTGAAAAAAAAAAGACAGGGAACAGCTAGGCCGTTCAATACTATATTTTATTTACAGAAGTATTTTAAGAGAGTAGAAATGCTACAATAGTTCTATAGATTTGGTTCTAATGTTTCTTAAACTAGTACCTCACAAAACATGCCACAGCAAAACATAAGACAAAAATAAACTAAAAATCAGTACAAAATTAAAACTAAAATTCAATTACTTAAACAAATTCATAATCACAACATATTTATTAATATTACACTTATAAGAAATAGTTTAAAAAATTCGACAAAATACTGAGGCATTTACAAAAACCGTACAAAAATAAATTAAATTGAATAGGAAAATATTATCTGCGAAGTTTTCTTTACTTCCGCTAGATGTCACCTCTAGCGACCGTAACTACAAGCAAATAGGTCCTTTTTTTATTTTTTACTCGTACTACCATAAAATATACTAAAAATAAATAACACATTATGATACAAGTGCGAAAAAAATGAAGTTCCTTTTCGCACGTGTATCGTACGACGTTGTTATTGAATTGACGGTATTACTGAAAAGTACAGATGGCCACCGAAGTTTCTATCCGACAAAAAATTACCCACTTCTCGCACTAGTGCGTAAAAAAAGCACCATCTGTACTTAAAACATTGTTATTCGTAATTCCGTCGTTTACTTGTATACCATAGGGTATAATAAGAATGTATGAGACAAATATACTTACATTATTATAGTTTGCAAATTACTGCAAAAACAATACAATTTTATGGTAGTGTGTTATTCACAATAATTGTAACTCTTTTCATCCAAATAATTTACTACACAAACTACAATAAATTCTTAGAAAAATTGAGACATGACACAAAACATAGTAGCTATAACTACTCAATAAAAGATACAATTTTGAAACTAGTATTTAAATAAAAGTGTATACGGCACAGTAAAATTTAAAACATTTTTCAAACACCTGTCTTCGATTTTATAACAACTCTACGAATTTCGGGGTTGCAATACAGGGGTAAATCGCCAATTATGACGTAGATTTTAACATAAAAAGTTAATCAGACTACAGGCCAATAAAAGAAAAATAGTATCGCGTAACTCAGATGAATCCAGTAAAAAAGGGTATTCCTTAAGATTGAAGTTTAAGGTATAGTCATAAAATTGTAAATAGTAACCCCCTTATTCAAAAACGACTTCAAACTTAAAAAACCGCTAAGTATTGTATATCACTTTCACTCTTGTACACATATTGCTAAGACCGAAAGGGTCAAACAATACTTATTGGCTTGTTAACTTTATGAAGGGTATAAATCCTTTACCCGAGTTTTAAGTTATGCGACACAATTCAACTTGTATATTTCCACGTTTTCTCTACCTTAGACCTCAAACTCTTTGTATCTTTATAGGTTAAATACGTGTCCTAAAATATCCACACATCGTTACCTCCATTGAACTTATGATAAAATAACGAAATACAGAAAACTTTAGACACTTCGGAATCGCACGAGATCTAGAATAGTACATTACGACACAAGTGCGAAAAACATGAAATTCGAAACGAGTGGCGATGTTTTAAAACACGAACGATAGGGAGCATTTTAAATCTTACACGAGTTACGAATTTCGTTTTTGCACGTGTCTCGTACGACGTTTTTTAGTGCAGATGGCCCTTCGAAGTTTTGGACCTGACGTAAAATGACCCACTTCTCGCACTAGAGCCTAAAAACGGACTATCTGTACTAAAAAAATATTTAAAAAGACCAAAAAATAATTCCTTCTAAATGCTCAGGCATTAGAAAATCATCCCACATTTCTTCAATCAAGTAGAACCTTACTTTCTGCCATATCCTCACCCAACCAACAGCTAAAATACTCGCCATCAGAGCCATTCGCCGCTCTATATAAATCTTTAGCGTACTCATTGTCACTACGGGAGAGAAACACATCTGAGACTCTGAGAACGCATTTTGAGTCAATCGATTCAGAACTTGCGTCTTTGAGTTCGTTTTCGCATTTTGAGGTTTCAATTGACTCAAAGTCTCGTAAATGAGTTGAGTGGCTTGTGTGTGATGGTTCTCGGAGTAGGTCATTGGTGGATGAAGATGGTTGACACTCGTTTTGTGTGTCTTCGCCGCTGGGATTAAGTGTATTGCGGCTTACTGCTCCTTGCGCTCCTCCTGAAAAATATTGGTAGATATTCAATAATAATAGGCATGATGACTGGCAAGTCAAAACAGCATCTTTTTTCGAACTGTCAAAACGATCACCACTATGGAATTTTATATGAAATACTCAAAAATGACGTCACGTTTGGGTACTGCCAAATGACCTACTCTTTTAAGTTATTTTCAATGTACAGTCAAAGACAAAATAAGGTGTACACAAAAATTTTCAAAAATATGTCCCAGGGCACTCTAATTCTGTGTAATAAGATCGTCGTAACATATAAATTTATGAGCGGATTCTTTCGATACTTATTTTTGCACTTGACTGTTTTATTATTAAATAGAAGTTCTGTACAAAAATTACTGCAATCTACATCTTAGTAATAATTTATTCGTGTATTATGTCGTGCATAATGTTCAATAATTTATTTTAGGTTGCTATTTTTTATCAGTATACAATAGGGATGCCTATTGTATATCTACAGGGTGCTTAGACAAGTTGCCAATCGCTAACGCTTAATCGTTAATCGTAAACGAAAGGCAGCTAACTGTCTTTGTCGCACTAATATGAGAGTTACAGAGAGGGAAAACTACGATACGCTACTAAGCGTTAGCGATTGGCAACTTGGCTAAGCATCCTGACATGCTTCATGTAGCTTTTGCTACATGTCATCATTCTTATTTTACATAAAAATAGCGTGTATCGCAAAAATCAAAGCATGTGAGTTGTTATACACCGTAGGCTCTTATAACCCGAAAGATTTTAACCACGCATTTTTGATGTAAAAACAAACAATAGTACATCTCAGTCTCAGAGGCCAGGAAAATGAGGGTTTCCAGCCAAGTTGGTATACAGGGTGGAAAGGGACGACGTTTCTTCCTGCTACCGATCGAGTCTACCAATCATTACGATGAACTTTCAGTATGAGACCAACATAGAAATATCTTTAGAAAAATGTTACCCCTCATACAAAGTGAGTGATTAGTTAGAGTTCAATAGTATGGAAAAGTCAATTTTCCATGTACGCTTTCGATGTTGAGCCCATACTGAAAATGTATCGTAATGGTTGGTAGACTCGATCAGTAGCGGGAAGGAACGTCGTCCCTTTCCACCCTGTATACGTCCGAGCGAGCGTGCGAGCAAGGCCAGGGCCCTATCCCACAAACGTTACAATTGTAAATTACAATTTACATATTACATATATGTAGATAATACAAGCGAGCGTATCACAAAAATTACATATTACAAATTTGTATCGGAAAATTTCTACAAATATGTAATTGTAGTGATAAATCTACAATTCGGTGTATCACAAAACTTTACATATTACAAGAGGTTTTCCGGGAAAATTTACATATTTGTAGTCTACAATTGTAGGTACGTAAAAGTTTTGTGTTACGATGAATTGTAATAAAATGCGTACAATTTTGTAGAATTGTAGCTACAAATCTACAATTCTATCACCGCGTGTAAAAAGTACAATCTCATTACAAGAGTTCCATTCTACCTTTATGGAGATCGTTCCCTGACGCTATCATTTTAGGAGACAGCGGGTATAAAAATGGTTGCTGACCCCAAACATACCCGTACCGTACAGATACCATGAAATGCAGCATAAGTACGATTTTTACGAACTTTTAAATCGATGAGACAGATGGTTGAAAAATCGCTGGGGATTTTAAAGGAAAAGTTTCTATGTTTGAATAATCTAAGACAAAAATGCAAGCATGGTTATTTTAAGTTGTGTAATATTGCATAATATAGAAAAACGTTTAGGTCACAATACTATTCAGATGATCACAAACTCAGAACAAGATGAAGATAAAAACATCGAACAAAATCATACGGATGACAATCATGGAGACGTGAACGCCATTGAAGTATTAAGTGCTGTAATTGAACACTTCAACTAACACGACTGGAAAGCTGTGTTGTGTTGTGTATTGTGTATACGAGGACATCTTGTGAACATTCATACATTCGCCTAAGAGAGCTTAAGACGAGATAAATAAGGGCGATTGACGAGAACAGTAGGTACTCGTTTCTCCAAACCTTGTTCAATATATTTTCACTTTTTCTAACTGATTTGTAATCTCTTTCCATTTCTGTATTTTTACATCATGGGTTAAAGTATACATCTTCCACTGTGGCTACATCTTCCAAATAAAACCTCTTTATTCTCTAAAATGAGATTCAAAACCGTTATTTTATCTTGAAAACGCATTTTAGAATTTGCACAATAGGAGCCCAGAAAATATCAATCACGTATTAACACAGAAACTTGGAACGTATTTTTACCGCTTTTTAAAAGGTATCAAACTACCCGCAACATAAAAGAAGTTCCTTGTCAAAGAAATTACTGCAAATACAATTCTACATATACAAACATGTAATCTACATATTTGTTAAATTTACAAATTGTAATAAATACAATTTTACATATTACACAAATATGTAAATTGTAAACTACATTGACACACCACCCATGCTTTGTGTTACGGTGATTTGTAATGCATATATTTGTAGAATACAGACTTGTCGCTTCTACATAAGTGTAATATTTGTGGTACGTTTTTATGTAAACAATTCTACAAATTTGTCACATTTTACACATGTAAAGTTTAGTGGGATAGGGCCCAGATAGGCAACGAGGCCGGGAATCCGTTTTCACTCCGAGGCATGTATAGTGCTTTTCTCAAACATACAAAGAAATACAAAAAAAAATACAATGTTGTCGAAATTAAAAAAAGTTACTTTGCAGGCCTAGGCCTGAAAAGTGTTACGGAATTCCATTTGCATCCCAGTGAGTTACTGCGTCCTAAAAGCGATACTTCCGAGTATATTTTAAGGAACGTAAAGACAATATTTCATTGCATGATTGAGAAAAAAATATTACATGACATTTGTCTTATTAGCGAAAATAAAATTTTTCGAAATGCGAAAATGTCGAGTATTTGTCTGACACTCCAACGAAAATGTCATTAGGGTTTAAACATTATTGCAAACCTTTATGACTTCACCGACTGTCACGACACCCACGGGAAGAATTGGGGCGGTGACAAATGTATTCTTACTGCCGTCACCACACGGCCAGTGGCCTATTTCACCATAATTACAAGTGTGACAATTGTAAAAAATCACTGTTACTGACGTCACAGGCCTCCGTAGGCTACGGCTACCGCTTACTATCGGACGGCCCATGTGCTTGTTTGCCACCAACATAAAATTATTACTAATAATGTTATTAAATCGTTAATAAAGAAAGATATGAGGTAATTTCGCTACAATTGTCGTGTTTTTTGTGACAATTGTAATTTTGCTTCGCAAAAAAGTAGTTATTTATTGCTGATTTATTAAAGTTCCTGCACTAAAAATTAACTTTATGTTGGTGGCAAACAAACGCACGGCCCTTACTATGGTAAGCGGTAACTGTAGCCTATAGACGCCCCAGATTGGAGAAACAGTAAATTTGCAATGAGGGTTTTTGATACTTTTTCTGCCGCTATGGGGAGGTGAGATGGCAGCACTGAGCCGACCGTATAACGAACTGTCAAAATAAATACGCGCATTTCATTTTCAACATATTTATAGGTTTATTTATTCTGAAAACCATTACTTTAGTCATATTGTTACCTAAACTAAATAAATAAAATAGTTCCAAGTCAATTCTCATGAAATTAACAAAGTTATAGTAATTATTTTGAATACCAGTGACTTTGAGCGCCTGTTTTAGAGTTCAATCTTCAGTTCGACGACCATGTATTAGTCGTAATCCATTACAAAATCAATTCTCTTCCAAATAAAATAGAATTTCAATATTTTAGGCCCAGGTGCCTATGAATAGTATGAATCTGACAGCTGTCGAGACCAGGTGCGTACGAAGCGCCGCCTGGTGGCAGAAAAATTATCGAAAACCCTCATTGTAGCACTTGTCAATGTGGTGAAATTGACATATTATTGTGGTGAAAATAATAATAGATTTGATTAAAGAATCAATATCACAAAAGTTTAAATCCTGCACCAAACCAAAGCTTTCTGTTTAGCCCAATGGTTTACTGGTAGAGAATGCCTTACTCTCTTATTTGTACTCTTTTACATAGTGTAAATAAATAAATAAATTGGGGCCAGAATAGAAGCTTACATACCTGTCATACGAAGTCTAGTGCATCGTGCGACTTGGTCGCGAACTTGCCAAAAGACCGCTTCTTCAGCGATCGCTCGATCAGTTTCTTTATCTCGCTCACGATGAATACGCTCGATGTCAGGCACACTAGGAAGATGATATCTGAAACAAACAGTTCGAATTTAACCTTTTGAACACCACATTTACAACATCATCAGCCTATGTCAGTCCACTGCTGGACGTAGGCCTCTCCTATGAACTATGCGTCTAGACGCATTAGGAGGTAAATGTTCATACTCGCCATTCTGGGCATGCAGTACGCACTGTTAAATTTATTCGATTTATTAGTGTAGCACCGTGTATTTTCTAATTAATTACTAGTTCTATGGAAACCCACGCTCCTAAAACACCGAAACAAGATTTTATCCGATATTTTTTAAATAGTTTGGTTTAAAAAGATATATTTCCGGTAAAAAACACAAACCTATATATTCTGAATCAGCGATTTTTTCTGCGCCGATTGGTCTGGGTTTGGACAAATTGCAGCTTATACCAATGTTGGTTTCAACCCTCGATATCTTAATTATTTAAAGACTCACCATGTCTCTTATTAATTCACTGAACGAAGCTTCCATATTTTGTAGGATTTTGTCACTTTTTTATTAAGCTGTATGCTATAAATTCAACTTACCATGTCCAGTAGGAGACCTTTTTTAGCTCTTAAAAGTAGTTTAACCTTTTAACCGCCGTGCAGTGGCGTAACTATACCATCTGGGGCCTGTGGCTAATTATTTTGATGGGGCCCTATCAGCAGATATCGTCACATTGTACTCAGTTTAATTTGAAATTTAAATTCACTGCCTCTTGGGTCGGGGGCCCGTGGCATTTTGCCACCCTATTATTACGCCCCTGCCGCCGTGAATTTTCCATCGTGCTTGCCCGTGTAGCCACCAATACAAAATTACACCACGCAGATTATACAGGGTGTTTGGGATAACGATGTAGGAATTTCCTCGGTGAGGAACACCCGCAGCGGCGCAGTACACCACCAGCATCTACCCCACCAGGCACAAGGACAACAGCCTCACTGTGACGATGCGTGAATCGGAACGCACATTGCCCCTTCCACGTTAGGTTCTGGCCGTTTTAGATCCTTTATTCCAAATTTTAAATTACAAATTCCCATTATTCATTCATTTCCTTGATCATTCATCCTCAGTCCATCAGAAGACCCAGATCGATTTATTACTAAATACTTGTCAATTTAATCAAGAATCTAAAGTGAAGCACGAGTCAGTGTTTTATGTAATTTTAATATCCAGTGAATGTGTTTTATACTTATATATCTGTCACCCAGTGGACAACAGTGGGATTGTTTGCTAGAAGAAAGTATACTGCAAGCTCCACTATCATGATCAGTGTGTGACCAACCTTGGAAGGGCCCCATAACTATCAAAAAAATCAAAGTTTCGTCAATTTTAATGCTAATAAACTGTGAGTTTAAGAGTGACCCAGGAGAACGTAACCATGGCAACGAGTGACATAAAAAAGTGATTGACCCATCTGTTACCTGTGTACGTCGTTCTTTCCCAAAGGCACAATATTGTAAGTTTCATACTTTATAGTTTTACATTTATACATATTCCAACTCAATATCAATTTAGCTGTACTTGTATCTATTACAGGTGCCTTTATTTTCGAATAAATAAATATCCTACTTCGCCTTACTATCCTGCTCGTTTTTTTCCTGAATTTTTCGAAAAAAAACAATGAAATTTTCCACTTTAATTTTCCACTCTAAACCAATGAAAATTAGGTCTGATTTTCACTTATACCAGGAGAACGCGATGTCACAGAGGAAAAGACAATTGAAACAGATGGCAAGGAGTGACAGTGACAGTGACATTGATTGTTTCTGAAAAAATCCGTTTTTTTTTTATACCACGTCGGTGGCAAACAAGCATACGGCCCGCCTGATGGAAAGCAGTCACCGTAGCCTATGGGCGCTTGCAACCCCAGGGGTGTCACATGCGCGTTGCCGACCCAATAAGAACTTGAAAAACGGAAAAAAACGAAGTTTTCATACATTGCCGAAAAAAACATTTTGTTTTTTTTCCGACATTTTCAACGCTACACCCTCACACTCACCATGTCCAGTAAGGGCCTCAGTGAGGAACACCCTCTGAAGCGGGGCGCAGTACACCACCAGCATCTACCCCACCAGACTCAAGGTCACAGCTGCCAGAAACATCTTATTGGACAACTTGCTATACCCCCTAACAAGACGCAAACGTATGCTAAGTCTTTCACTGTACACGCTGTGAAATTGGAACGCTTTGCCTCTATCCCTGCGGCAGTGCCAGTCTGTGGCATCATTCAGGGCTAATATTAAAAAGATGTGGTTGTCCACCAACGGTGATTAGGTTAATTACTGACATTTTAGCAGTTCTATTATTTTTATATATTTCATTTTTATAATATTTATGTATCGTCGGCTGACAAGCAAAACTCACTATAAAAACTGTCACTACTCTTAGCAGCCTCTTATGTCATTATTGAATCAGAACTGAGATAAGAGCTTTATTTCAAGTAGGTATTTGTTACTTAGTGAGTTTTGCTTGTCACCCGACGGTATATTGATATGTAGACTATGTATTTTATGATAAAAGTTATATGTGTATTCTATTCATTTAGAGATAATGTATTTTATTTATTTATTGTGCATCATGTGACTTTGTCTATCTAAACTTTCGAATCTCCACTCATTTTCCAAGCTGGAAGAGATCCCTTATAGGGATAAGTTCGCCTTTGTACTTACATTTCTTTATAACTGTGTTGTAACATATCCTGTGTACAATAAAGTGATTTACTACTACTACTACAACTCTCACCATGTCCAGTAAGGGCCTCGGTGAGGAAGACCCTCTGAAGCGGAGCGCAGTAGACTACCAGCATTTGCCCCACCAGACTCAAGGTCACAGCTGCCAGAAACATCTTATTGGAGAACAGTCCCACTTGGAAGACAGACTTGGTTTGTGAACGACAGGAGAGAGCGTTGAACATGTCGAAGAGGACGAAGCAGGTAAACGTCATTGTTGTGTCGCGGGGGGTGATTTTGTTGTCGGACATCTGTTGGCGAAATGTGAAATTAATTAATGGGACAGCTCTATATACATTACTATATTTACTTTAGAGGCCAGAACGAAAGAGGTTGCCGGCCGAAGACATAACGTATGTTAACATGATGTAGGGTAAATCCACAAGACTGTAACCAGAGTTACCAATTATTTTGTATGTTCTCATATTAATTAAGTACATTTAAGAGTCCATATCTACCTACAGTGCTAGGCTAGAGGTACGGAAACTCAACTTTGATTAATTAATTTTAAAACATACGAAAGAATTGGTAACTCTCGTTACAGTCTTGTGGATTTACCCTGTAGGCTTTTATTGAAACAGAGGTTTCATATGCAGATTTTTAGCCAAACCGTGAGCATTGTTTGATAAAAAAACTCTAATTTCAAACGTAATTAATTTTCTAAGAAAAGTTCAGTGAGAAGGAATGTACTTCAAAATGAATCGTTAATTAGGGCCATTGTCAATGTGCTTTCATTGGGGCGTTCAAGTATTACGTAACGCAATTTCCGGGGGAGGGGGGTCTCGTAAAACGTTACGATGCGTTACAGGGGCGGGAGGGGGGTCTTCCTTACAACACGTTACGTAACATTGTTTTTTTTTTAGTAAAAAACTAGGGGATCAAAACTCCCAAATTGGCAACCCTTTTCGAAACCTACCGTAAACGTAGTTACGTTTCACGGGGAATTCGATTACCGCAAAGGCATTTAAAGCTATACCAAGGATAAAAACTATAACATAACTTTTTGCGACTTTATTGTAAAAATGGTCATTTGAGTGTTACGTAACGCTTAGACAGAAGGGTACAGAAGAACGTTACGGTGCGTTACAAGGGAGGGAGGGGGGAGTCTAAAACTTCAAAAATTGCGTTACGTAATACTTGAACGCTTCCTTACAGTCCGCAGCCATTCGGTGTCCCAGCAATAATAATAGCAGCTGATAGCAGAACGATAGCGAGTAAAGATCTCGAAATGATCCTTCTAGAAGTGTCTCTGGGACGTCTTCGGACGACTTTGTGGGTATTCGACTCCCAAGAGACATAATAATAGGTAATATTAGTACTAACCTCTCTGTTAAACACCCAAAGCGTCCCAGCAATAATAATAGCGGCTGATAGCAGAACGTTAGCGAGTAGAGATCTCGTAATGATCCTTCTAGAAGTGTCTCTCGGACGCCTCTGGACGACTTCGTGGGTATTCAACCCCCAAGAGACATAATAATAGGTAATATTAGTACTCACCTCTCTGTTAAACACCCAAAGTGTCCCAGCAATAATAATAGCGGCTGATAGCAGAACGTTAGCGAGTAAAGATCTCGAAATGATCCTTCTAGAAGTATCTCTCACGCCTTCGGACGACTTTGTGGATATTCGACTCCCAAGAGACATAATAATAGGAAACATTAGTACTCACCTCTCTGTTAAACACCCAAAGTGTCCCAGCAATAATAATAGCGGCAGATAGCAGAACGTTAGCGAGTAAAGATCTCGAAATGATCCTTCTAGAAGTATCTCTCACGCCTTCGGACGACTTTGTGGGTATTCAACCCCCAAGAGACATAATAATAGGTAATATTAGTACTAACCTCTCTGTTAAACACCCAAAGCGTCCCAGCAATAATAATAGCAGCTGATAGCAGAACGTTAGCGAGTAAAGATCTCGAAATGATCCTTCTAGAAGTGTCACTCGGACGCCTCTGGACGACTTCGTGGGTATTCGACCCCCAAGCGACATAATAATAGGTAATATTATTAGTAACATTTCTGTTAACCACCCAAAGTGTCGCAGCAATAATAATAGCTGCAGATAGCTGCAGAACATTTGCGAGTAAAGCTCTCGAAATTATTCTACTAGAAGTATCTCTTACGTATTCGGACGACTTCGTGGGTATTTGACCCCCAAGAGACATAATAATAGTACTAACCTCTCTGTTGAACACCCAAAGTGTCCCAGCAATAATAATAGCAGCTGATAGCAGAACGATAGCGAGTAAAGATCTCGAAATGATCCTTCTAGAAGTGTCTTTCGGACGCCTTCGGACGACTTCGTTGTTATTCGACCCCCAAGAGACATAATAACAGGTAATATTAGTACTCACCTCTCTGTTAAACACCCAAAGTGTCCCAGCAATAATAATAGCGGCTGATAGCAGAACGATAGCGAGTAAAGATCTCGAAATGATCCTTCTAGAAGTGTCTTTCGGACGCCTTCGGACGACTTCGTTGTTATTCGACCCCCAAGAGACATAATAACAGGTAATATTAGTACTCACCTCTCTGTTAAACATCCAAAGTGTCCCAGCAATAATAATAGCAGCTGATAGCAGAACGTTGGCGAGTAAAGATCTCGAAATGATCCTTCTAGAAGTGTCACTCGGACGCCTCTGGACGACTTCGTGGGTATTCAACCCCCAAGAGACATAATAATAGGTAATATTAGTACTAACCTCTCTGTTAAACACCCAAAGTGTCCCAGCAATAATAATAGCAGCTGATAACAGAACGTTAGTGAGTAAAGATCTCGAAATGATCCTTCTTAGTAGCAGCTAATAGCAGAACATTAGTGAGTAAAGATCTCGAAATTATCCTTCTAGAAGTGGCTCACGTATTCGGACGACTTCGTGGGTATTCGACTCCCAAGAGACTTAATAATCGGTACTAACCTCTCTGTTAAACACCCAAAGTGTCCCAGCAATAATAATAGCGGCTGATAGCAGAACGTTAGCGAGTAAAGATCTCGAAATGATCCTTCTAGAAGTGTCTCTCGGACGCCTTCGGACGACTTCGTGGTCGACTGGTTCGACGCCGAGCGATTGAGCGGGGGGACCTGTGGAGAGGGGTTTATTAGCGTTGCGATTGAAAAGTCGTGCGTTATCTGTTGTGCGATTTTTGGGTAATGCTATTTAAAAATCGGGTGTTATAATTAGGTAATAGATTTAGTTTCATATAAGACTTCTAATGGGGTGCAAATTTACTTCATTATATTTTTAAATACCGCCTCATTTTTTGGCGGAATTAACTTGTCAAATGCTCATCCTAATATTTTGAGTGTATTTAAGTAAAATCTAGAGATGATCGCGTATTTTTTGATGTTTCTAATCGACTTATTTTCATTTTGAAAAATTATTAAAGAATTAAAAAATAAAGCATACTTTTTTGTAGATTATATAAGTATTCATAGAAAGCAAGGTGTGGTTCTAAAAAAATGTTTGTGCTTTTTATAAATCTTGGAAAATTGAAAAACAAAACGCACAAATTATTCATACCTCATTCTGTAGTCCACAGGCGAAGTATTTTTTTAAGAATGGGTTTTTTGTATCGAAAGAGAGATCTTGGTGTGTTCGGGCCGTAAATAATAAAGCTAAGATATGTCTGATAAACCAGTTTATAAGTTAGTAGGAAGCAGAAAAGGTACATCCATCTTTCTTTTTCGAGCGGCAATATTAGCATAAGGAAAAGCCAATATGATTCTCTCACTATGCACGAAACTGATAGATCCTGGATAAAAGTGCATTACGACACAAGTGCGAAAAAGAGGAAATCCGAAACGAGTGGCGATGTTTAAATCGCCACGAGTTACGAATTTCCTTTTGCACGTGTCTCGTACGATGTTTTTTAGTACAGATGGCCCTCCGAAGTTTTGGACCTGACGTAAAATGAGCCATTTCTCGCACTAGAGCCTAAAAAAGGCACGATCTGTACTAAAATAGTACATTACGACACAAGTGAGAAAAACGTGAAATTCGAAATGAGTGGTGATGTTTTAAAACACGACCGAAGGGAGTGTTTTAAATCGCCACGAGTTACGAATTTCCTTTTTGGACGTGTCTCGTACGATGTTTTTTTAGTACAGATGGCCGAAGTTTTGTACCTGACGTAAAATGAGCCACTTCTCGCACTAGAGCCTAAAAAAGGCACCATCTGTACTAAAAAAAGTATATCCATACCTCTTTTTCGAACGGCAATTATTAGCATAAGGAAAAGATACTGGCTTTTATTAATTAGCATAAGGAGAAGATACTGGATTCTATCTGACTATGCACGAAACAGATAGATCCTGGATAACTTATATTTTAAAGTCTCTTACCATCCATGATAATGTTGATCCAGAGAATCTGCATAGCGTTAAGCGGATTGGGTATGCCCATGAGAGTAGCGAGCGCGATGAGCGACAACGCGGCGATGGAGGTCGACAGCTGGAAGCGGACGAAGTTGCGGATATTGTAGAAGATGCATTTGCCTTCTTCTATCGCGGCGCTGGAAATACGAATAAGAATAAGAATAAAAAAGTTTTATTGCCCAAATTACAAAATACAAAACAAGAAAAAAAAAAACAAAAAATATAAACAAGGAATATAGCAAAAAACAAGAATTCTTATCTTATACCCAATAGAAAAAAACGAAATAAAAATAAAAACTAAATAAAACAAAAAATTATAATAATAAATAAAAATTGCTTTGTATAGGTATGGGCAATAGGTACCAGTCTCAGCATAAGCTAGATATGTGAAGTATATTCACTTACCCAGCGCTGATTTTCAGACAGGTCCTTCTTAAACTAAGTTAAACTAAGTTAGGTAGGTCGGTCTTGCTCGCAGTTGTGTTTGTACGTGTGTGTGTGTGTCTGTGTGTGTGTGTGTTTCAGCATGCCATAAATTATTACAAAATTATAATTGATTGTAGTTTTAAAAATATCAGAAAAGAAAAGAATGTGTAAAATATATGTGGTGTTCAAAAAATAAGTCCGCTTTACGGTTTTGGGAAGTAGAAGCCATTCAGGAAGATTTTTTCAGAAATAAGTTACAGTAATAAAATTTGGTAAAAATACATAGTAAAAAAAAATCCTTCATACAAAATGTTACTTTTTTCGATGTAGGTACTGGTAAATTCACCAAAGGTGGCACGAATGCATTGAGTAACCGACAGAAAGTTCTATGTGTGGATGTCAAAAAGACAGTAGATATACAGGGTGGCCCATTCAAATCGGTCAGTATGGGAAAGTCTGAAACTATAAGACATACGAAGATTTGTTCTTAGGAACCATGTCATCTATTTTAATAATAAGGAAAACTGCATTGATAAATATGAAAAAAAAGTTTTTTCTTAAGGTTTACGCAATAAGCACTTAGTGAAATAAATTTAAGTACGTGAAATCATTGATTTCCATTCATTTTAGGCATTATATTTCTTAGAAACATTTACTGCTTACGAACTACACAAATATATCTGAAATGAATATCTGAATAGAAATAGTTTTTTTTTTTTTTTTTCAATACAACCGGGTTCGATTCCCTAGCTAGGTACAGTTTTTTTTTCAAATGTATGAATGCAGTTTTTCTTTTCATCAAAATCGATGACATGGTTCCTAAGAACAAATCTTCGTATGTCTTATAGTTTCAGACTTTCCCATACTGACCGATTTGAATGGGCCACCCTGTAGATTGATATATATCAAGACCGCGTACAGACAATGATATATGTCATTCACTTCATTGATTCCAGCTTTGGTTAATTCACCAGTAAACGCATGGAATCAATGGAAAGGCCTTTTAAGACATGTTTCTTTAACCGTTTTCTTTTTGAGAACTTGCTTATTTCTCACTGTACACGTATTAAATATGAACCATTTACGGAGAATGGTAACAAATAGTAGACTGGGCCTTTTAAGGTCAAACAACAAGCCAATGCGATAGTAAAGTGAACTCACATGATGGTCGCGAAGTCATCATCGACCAGTATCATGTCGGCTGCCTCTTTACACACGTCAGTGCCGTTGCCCATCGCGATGCCGATGTCCGCTCGTTTCAGGGCCACACCGTCGTTTACGCCATCACCTGTAGCCGAACAATTGGGATTCTTGAGTTTTTCTTTAAAATGAGACATCGGAATCCTCGGATACTCGTTGACTCGTAGGGAGTTCTTGCATAAGGGCATTTTCACTTCTAGGGACACCCAATTAGCTTAACTCTTACAAAAAAGTTAACTTCAATGTCAGCTTTGTAACGAGAATTAAGCATGAAATATTTACGTAAATCCACTTTATTCGTGTTGTTATATTGCATATACGCGTGTTCTTTCTGGATTAAATCATTGAAAAATTTTTTTAGAAAATATTTAACGCTTAGTTGTTACAAAGCTGACAGCGAAGTTAACTTTTTTGTGAGAGTTAAGCTAATTGGGTGTCCCTAGAAGTGAAAATGCCCATAGATAAAGTCAACTATTGCAACAACTATTATATAACCTAAAACCCATAGGTTTTATTGTAGTTGTTGTTGTATTCTGGCATTTTTTTCTGCAACTCAACATCAAACGTGCCTATTTTGCGTGGTCCCAACACTGGTCAAGTACTTGTTGGGGACTTCACATACACCCTTGAATTCCTTCGCAGGTGTATGCAGATTTCTTGACGACGTTTTCATGACGGTAGTAATAAATTTGTCACCACCCCAACTCCTAAGGGTGTCGTAAGAGCTGACTAAGGGATTAAAGTGTCACTGACGAGTCTTTGATAAAAGATTGATGATGTATAGTTGAATTATCGAGAAGATGAAATTGCATATGTAGTGGTATCGCGTATTTACAATGTATTGTGTGCTATCGTGTGTGTTTTATCGACTCATGTATTGGCATTATTCGACTAATAGTAAACCTAATTGTAAAGACACAAGGTTCACTTTAAAAGTGTTGCTTTAGTAACACCACTACAAATGCAATTCCATCTTCTCGATAATTCAACTATACAGCAGCGTCATCATAGTGGACACATTATTACCGCCAATCCGCTTGCCCAGCGTGACGATTATGGGCATTTACCTCCTAATGCGCATAGTTATTAAGAGAGGCCTACGTCCAGCAGTGGACTCACCAGTCATGCCGACGATGTTGCCCAGCCGCTGCAGCGACTTGACGATGGCCAGCTTGTGTTTCGGCGTCACGCGGTAGAACACACTGACGGAGTCGATGACGCGGTCCAACTCTTCGTCCGACATGGCGTCCAGTTGCTCCTATTGGAACACTTACTAGTCGCCGTGGTCGTGTGGTGACGGTAGTAATACGTTTGTCACCACCCCAATTCCTGCGGGTGTCGTAAGAGCCGACTAGGAGCATTCCATGAAAACATGTCGTAAGCGACACTGTCTTTTCAATACTTTTGAAAAATTAAATTAGTAAGCTGAGTTACGATATAATAATAACATATCTAGGCTTTAAGATTGACAGTGTTTCCTAGCATCTAGCATATTTTATTAGGGTAGCTACCAGAGAGACACGTAAGCGACAAAAAGTAGACTGTCATGGAATGCTCCACTAAGGGATTAAAGTGTCACTGACGAGTCTTTGATAAAAGATTGATGACGGGTAGCAGGGTCATCATAGTGGACACATTACTGCCATCACAAATCCGCGTGCCCAGCGTGACGATTTACCTCCTAATGCGCTTAGTTACTAAGAGAGGCCTACGTCCAGCAGTGGACTAACCAGTCATGCCGACGATGTTGCCCAGCCGCTGCAGCGACTTGACGATGGCCAGCTTGTGTTTCGGCGTCACGCGGTAGAACACACTGACGGAGTCGATGACGCGGTCCAACTCTTCGTCCGACATGGCGTCCAGTTGCTCCTATTGGTCACTTACCAGTCGCCGTGGTCGTGTGGTGACGGTAGTAATACATTTGTCACCACATCAAGTCCTGCGGGTGTCGTAAAAGCCGACTAAGAGATTAAAGTGTCACTGACACTTTAATCTCTTAGTAGTGACGGTAGTAATACATTTGTCACCACCCCAACTCCTGCGTGTGTCGTAAAGGCCGACTAAGAGGTTAAAGTGTCACTGACACTTTAATCTCTTAATAGTGACGGTAGTAATACATTTGTCACCACCCCAACTCCTGCGTGTGTCGTAAGAACCGACTAAGAGATTAAAGTGTCACTGACACTTTAATCTCTTAGTGACGGTAGTAATACATTTGTCACCACCCCAACTCCTACGTGTGTCGTAAGAGCTGACTAAGGGATTAAAGTGTCACTGACGAGTCTTTGATAAAAGATTGATGATGGGCAGCAGCGTCTTCATAGTGGACACATTATTACCGCCAAACCGCTTTCCCAGCGGGACGATTTACCTCCTAAATCCACTTGCCCAGCGTGGCGATTATGGGCATTTACCTCCTAGTGCGTCCATACGCATTGTTAAAAGGAGAGGCCTCCGTCCATCAGTGGACTAACCAGTCATGCCGACGATGTTGCCCAGCCGCTGCAGCGACTTGACGATGGCCAGCTTGTGTTTCGGCGTCACGCGGTAGAACACACTGACGGAGTCGATGACGCGGTCCAACTCTTCGTCCGACATGGCGTCCAGTTGCTCCTATTGGTCACTTACCAGTCGCCGTGGTCGTGTGGTGACGGTAGTAGTACATCTGTCACCACATTAAGTCCTGCGTGTGTCGTAAAAGCCGACTAAGAGATTAAAGTGTCACTGACACTTTAATATCTTAGTGGTGACGGTAGTAATACATTTGTCACCACCCCAACTCCTGCGGGTGTCGTAAGAGCTGACTAAGGGATTAAAGTGTCACTGACCATTCTTTGATTAAAAAAATGATGGGCAGCAGCGTCATTATAGTGAACACATTACTACCGCCAATCCGCTTGCCCAGCGTGACGATTATGGGCATTTACTTCTTAATGCGCATAGTAATTAAATATATATAATAGATAGATACGTATAGATACTTAGATACATACACAGCCACGACCAAGGAACAAACATTTGTGATGAATAAATACACAAAGAATGCCCTCGCCGGGATTCGAACCCGGAACCTCCAGCTTCGTAGGCAGGGTCACTACCAACTAGGCTACAGAGGCTGACATTATAGTAGACACATTATTACCGCCAATTCGCTTGCCCAGCGTGACGAGCATTTACCTCGTAACGCGCATAGTTATTAAGAGAGGCCTACGTCCAGCAGTGGACTAACCAGTCATGCCGACGATGTTGCCCAGCCGCTGCAGCGACTTGACGATGGCCAGCTTGTGTTTCGGCGTCACGCGGTAGAACACACTGACGGAGTCGATGACGCGGTCCAACTCTTCGTCCGACATGGCGTCCAGTTGCTCCTATTGGAACACTTACTAGTCGCCGTGGTCGTGTGGTGACGGTAGTAATACGTTTGTCACCACCCCAATTCCTGCGGGTGTCGTAAGAGCCGACTAGGAGCATTCCATGAAAACATGTCGTAAGCGACACTGTCTTTTCAATACTTTTGAAAAATTAAATTAGTAAGCTGAGTTACGATATAATAATAACATATCTAGGCTTTAAGATTGACAGTGTTTCCTAGCATCTAGCATATTTTATTAGGGTAGCTACCAGAGAGACACGTAAGCGACAAAAAGTAGACTGTCATGGAATGCTCCACTAAGGGATTAAAGTGTCACTGACGAGTCTTTGATAAAAGATTGATGACGGGTAGCAGGGTCATCATAGTGGACACATTACTGCCATCACAAATCCGCGTGCCCAGCGTGACGATTTACCTCCTAATGCGCTTAGTTACTAAGAGAGGCCTACGTCCAGCAGTGGACTAACCAGTCATGCCGACGATGTTGCCCAGCCGCTGCAGCGACTTGACGATGGCCAGCTTGTGTTTCGGCGTCACGCGGTAGAACACACTGACGGAGTCGATGACGCGGTCCAACTCTTCGTCCGACATGGCGTCCAGTTGCTCCTATTGGTCACTTACCAGTCGCCGTGGTCGTGTGGTGACGGTAGTAATACATTTGTCACCACATCAAGTCCTGCGGGTGTCGTAAAAGCCGACTAAGAGATTAAAGTGTCACTGACACTTTAATCTCTTAGTAGTGACGGTAGTAATACATTTGTCACCACCCCAACTCCTGCGTGTGTCGTAAAGGCCGACTAAGAGGTTAAAGTGTCACTGACACTTTAATCTCTTAATAGTGACGGTAGTAATACATTTGTCACCACCCCAACTCCTGCGTGTGTCGTAAGAACCGACTAAGAGATTAAAGTGTCACTGACACTTTAATCTCTTAGTGACGGTAGTAATACATTTGTCACCACCCCAACTCCTACGTGTGTCGTAAGAGCTGACTAAGGGATTAAAGTGTCACTGACGAGTCTTTGATAAAAGATTGATGATGGGCAGCAGCGTCTTCATAGTGGACACATTATTACCGCCAAACCGCTTTCCCAGCGGGACGATTTACCTCCTAAATCCACTTGCCCAGCGTGGCGATTATGGGCATTTACCTCCTAGTGCGTCCATACGCATTGTTAAAAGGAGAGGCCTCCGTCCATCAGTGGACTAACCAGTCATGCCGACGATGTTGCCCAGCCGCTGCAGCGACTTGACGATGGCCAGCTTGTGTTTCGGCGTCACGCGGTAGAACACACTGACGGAGTCGATGACGCGGTCCAACTCTTCGTCCGACATGGCGTCCAGTTGCTCCTATTGGTCACTTACCAGTCGCCGTGGTCGTGTGGTGACAGCAGTAATTTTTTTATTTTATTTTATTTATTAGGAGAACAAGCAGAGTAAAATGTACACAATATTTTCTTATGCTAAATTATTATCAGATAAACATGCGTTTTCCTCCTTAACCGTCCTCACTGGATACATATTATTATGTTGAGTTTACAAACTAAACCATAACAATATATAACTAATACTAAAAGGTATTTGTTACAAGTTTCTCTATAGAACTAATCTTAAACTATTTTTTTTTTATCATTCAAATTGATAGCGTGGTTTGAGATTGCAGAACTAGACTATTAGGTAATACTTAATAATACATTTGTCACCACCCCAACTTCTGCGGGTATCGTAAGAGTTGATTAAGGGATTAAAGTGTCACTGACCATTATTTGATAAAAGATTGATGATGGGTAGCAGCGTCATCATAGTGGACACATTACTACCGCCGATCCGCTTGCCCAGCGTGGTGATTTACCTCCTAACGCGCATAGTTATTAGGAGAGACCTACGTCCAGCAGTGGACTAACCAGTCATGCCGACGATGTTGCCCAGCCGCTGCAGCGACTTGACGATGGCCAGCTTGTGTTTCGGCGTCACGCGGTAGAACACACTGACGGAGTCGATGACGCGGTCCAACTCTTCGTCCGACATGGCGTCCAGTTGGTCCTATTGGTCACTTACCAGTCGCCATGGTCGTGTGGTGACGGTAGTAATACATTTGTCACCATCCCAACTCCTGCATCGTAAGAGCCGACTAAGAGATTAAACTGTCACTGACAATTCTTTGATAAAAGAGCATACGAAAGCTGGCACGACTGGATCGAGTAAGTGACAGAAAGTATCTATGTGTGGATGTCTTAATGACAGTAGATACAGGTTGGTATAGGAAGACCGCATACAGACAATGATAGATGTCATTCATTTCATTCGTGCCAGCTTTAGTGAATTTACCTGTATACAACACATACCAGTCGCCGTGGTCGTGTGGTGACGGTAGTAATACATTTGTCACTCAACTCCTGCGGGTGTCGTAAGAGCCGACTAAGGGATTAAAGTGTCACTGACCATTCTTTGATGAAAAAAATGATGGGAACCAGCGTCATTATAATAAATAAATAAATATCTTGGGACATCTTACACAAATCAACCTAGTCCCACGGTAAGCTCAATTAAGGCTTGTGATGTGGGTACCAGGCGACGATATATATAATAGATAGATACGTATAGTTACTTAGTTACATACACAGCCACGACCAAGGACATTTGTGATAAATAAATACACAAAGAATGCCCTCGCCGGGATTCGAACCCGGAACCTCCAGCTTCGTAGGCAGGGTTACTACTAACTAGGCTACAGAGGCTGACATTATAGTAGATACATTAGTACCGCAAATCCGCTTGCCCAGCGTGACGAGCATTTACCTCCTAAAGCGCTTAGTTACTAAGAGAGGCCTACGTCCAGCAGTGGACTAACCAGTCATGCCGACGATGTTGCCCAGCCGCTGCAGCGACTTGACGATGGCCAGCTTGTGTTTCGGCGTCACGCGGTAGAACACACTGACGGAGTCGATGACGCGGTCCAACTCTTCGTCCGACATGGCGTCCAGTTGGTCACCGGAGAGGGATTGCGAGTGTAGCACGTCTAGACCCACCATTTGAGCTAGAAACAAAATATGTCAGATAGTAAACACTTTCGAATTGAACACGTGACACACAATCTGTAGAAAAAAAAATCTTACGCCTGACATTCATCAAAATAACCATATTCTTACGCCAATAGCATAATCCAAGTTCTTATTTTTTAGTTCGTTTTTTTAGCATTAGAGAGAACATAAAAGTAGGTCTTTTATTTACAACATTTTATATTTCTACTGTCAAACGAAGTTATCAGTGTCATTGTCAGTCCGAAAAACAAAAGTTATCCACGTGTAAATCTATGTTACGATTTGATTGCATAGGGCTATAGACCGGGGAACCTAGTTGTACCGTCTATTGTTTTATCCCAAAATTTGTACAGGAATTCCTTAACTTTAGGTATGTCCACCGAAAAGACGATCTAACCTAAATCTGACAATGACCCATCCCTTAATTTGACAATGTCCAAAATAATGGACATGATCTTTGACTCACTTTTTCTATTTTATTTCGATACAGAGTTAATGACACTATTGAGTGCTAAGGAGGCTTGAACAGACGACCATCACTTACTTTTGTCGAATTAAGGGTTAAACGAAGTCAGGGGTTGAGGTAAGTTAGTGCGTCGATCGAACGTCAAAGAACGTAGCAGCAAAAGGCAAGGCACGGTAGCTCTTTTCAACATTTTTGAATAATGTTTTTTCTGCTACGTCAACGCGTCGAGTTACGTTACTATGCGTCAGGACATGGAGCTAAAATAGTGCGTCAAGAAAACGTCAGTGCGTCAATCAAACGTACCAACAGCAAGCGCAGTAGGTCTAGCGTCACCCGTCAACATCTTCACATCCACGGCGGCGCGACGCAACGTCGCGATAGCGTCACAAACTGTGGGACGCGGCGGGTCGCATACACCGCATACTCCGGTGTAGGTTAGTGCGTCAATAGTTCGTCACGTATCAGCATAATACATTTTATACACACCCTGACATCAAGGTGAAAGGTGAAGGTGGTATGACATCAAAGTATCGAGCAACGTTTGTTCCTCAAGAAAACGTTGATGAGTCAAATATCGACAGTGATTTTGTACATCTCCCGCGTATACCTATGAAGTCAGTTAGGAGTCGAGCTACATTAGTGCGTCGATCAAAATAAAATCACGTACCAGCAGCTAGCGGTAGCTATTTTCATCAATTTATCGTCAACTTACATAACTACGTCATTAGTGCGTCAATAAAACGTCAAGTCACGTACCAACAGCAAGCGCAGTAGGTCTCGCGTCACCCGTCAACATCTTCACATCAACGGCGGCGCGACGCAACGTCGCGATAGCGTCACAGACTGTGGGTCGCGGCGGGTCGCATACACCGCATACTCCGGTGAACGTTAGTGCGTCGAATAAACGTTAGTGCGTAGATAGTGCATCACGTATCGACAGTCAGCATAATTAATTTTATACACATCCTAACATCCCTGACATCAAGGTGAGAGGCGAAGGTGGTATGACATCAAAGTGTCGAGCAACGTTTGTTCGTCAAGAAAACGTTGACGAGTAAAATATAGACAGCGATTTTGTACATCTCTCGCGTATACCTATGAAGTCCGTTAGGGGTCGAGATAAGTTAGTACGTAGATCGAACGTCTAAGAATTGTACCAACAGCAGTCAAGGTAGTTGTGAATAGAACGTCAAAAAACGTACCAAAAACAAGCACGGTAGCTGTTTTAAATAATGCTTTTCTGCTACGTCAACGCGACCTTGTGTTAGCTAAAATAGTGCGTAAATAAAACGATAGTGCGTCAATAAAACGTCAAGTCACGTACCAACAGCAAGCGCAGTAGGTCTAGCGTCACCCGTCAACATCTTCACATCAACGGCGGCGCGACGCAACGTCGCGATAGCGTCACAAACTGTGGGACGCGGCGGGTCGCATACACCGCATACTCCGGTGTACGTTAGTGCGTCGAATAAACGTTAGTGCGTGGAGAGTTCGTCACGTACCAACAGTCAGCATAGTTAATTTTATACACATCCTGACATCCCTGACATCAAGGTGAGAGGTGAAGGTGGTATGACATCAAGGTGTCGAGCTACGTTTGTGCGTCAAGAAAACGTTAGTGCGTTATGTGGTAGAGGTATGCAACCAGCTGCTTGCATTCCGTAACAGATCATATGTAAAGATGAACAAAAGAAATACCTAACATTCCAGAGGCTAGTACCAAGGGTTAACAAGAACAAAGGAATCATATGGTTTACTACGCATTCGATTCACATGTATTACGGTCCAACGGTCAACATATGTCCATTTGTAACACATGTACAATCTAGTATAAATACCAGCTTTTACCTGAATAAAGGGCTCATTACTTAACTGACTTTGGTGTTGTCATTATACCCTAACGTCCTTCAGTTAAATATCGACAGCGATTTTGTACATCTCCCGCGTATACCTATGAAGTCAGTTAAGAGTCGAGCTACATTAGTGCGTCGATCAAAAGTCAAATCACGCTGGTGGCGCTAGCTGGCGGTAGCTATTTTCATTAATTTATTGTCAACTTACATAACTACGTCATTAGTGCGTCAATAAAACGTCAAGTCACGTACCAACAGCAAGCGCAGTAGGTCTCGCGTCACCCGTCAACATCTTCACATCAACGGCGGCGCGACGCAACGTCGCGATAGCGTCACAAACTGTGGGACGCGGCGGGTCGCATACACCGCATACTCCGGTGTACGTTAGTGCGTCGAATAAACGTTAGTGCGTCGATAGTGCGTCACGTATAGACAGCCAGCATAATTATTTTATACGTATTCCCATGACATCAAGGTGTCGAGCTACGTTTGTGCGTCAAGAAAACGTTAGTGCGTCAAATATCGACAGTGTTTTGTACATCCCCCGCGTATACCTATGAAGTCAGTTAGGGGTCGAGATAAGTTAGTGCGTAGATCGAACGTCTAAGAATTGTACCAACAACAGTCAAGGTAGTTGTGAATAGAACGTCAAAAAACGTACCAAAAACAAGCACGGTAGCTGTTTTGAACAATGCTTTTCTGCTACGTCAACGCGTCCTTATGTTAGCTAAAATAGTGCGTAAATAAAACGTTAATGCGTCGAATAAACGTCAAGTCACGTACCAACAGCAAGCGCAGTAGGTCTAGCGTCACCCGTCAACATCTTCACATCAACGGCGGCGCGACGCAACGTCGCGATAGCGTCACAAACTGTGGGACGCGGCGGGTCGCATACACCGCATACTCCGGTGTACGTTAGTGCGTCGAGTGACGCGCCACGGGCTAGGGCTATGATGCGAAGACCTGGAATAGAGATTTAAATATAAACATAGGTACAGTGACGTCTAATAATAAGTATACATCTTGGAACGTATGTCAAAGGCATAAGGATCAAAATCGTATACATATTATTATAGCAGACCGTACCAAGTCGGCATACTGTCTAGAGAAATTGAGGTTTTGTAATCTGTGATACGCTCTGAGATAAGAGAGGACCTTTTCACCAAAATAATTGAATCAAACCTAAAAACTTGCATTTACTTTCAATAATCACGCAGTTTCAAAATACAATTTTGGTCTTATCACCAACTTAAAGACTGAGTTCACATACGGTGACAGTGAAAGTTATTGATATTTATTAATGAATATCAACGTAAAAATGTGTTCGACTAATGTGTTTTACGATATATGTATAGTTGTATACCTAATTTGATTACATTTTTTTCGTTTTCCACTAGTGCATAGAATTTATGGGAAATGGGGAGACATTTGAAACCAATATATTGTCCACCGATTTCATAAGAAATATAATATATTATATTAACATTTTTTTTATTAAAACAATTATTTTACTATATGGAACCTTATCCTGATTTCTAAACTTACCCATTCGTCCAATATTATACGCCTCAGTCATAAAGTCATTCTGCTTCTCCTTGGTAACGGGTGCATAGTTGCCGGCACTGTCGATGTACTGCGTGCAAAGTGGTAATATCTTCTCTATGGCTCCCTTTATGAAAACCTCCTCTTTTAGGTTCCCATTACTGAATATTGTTACTAATAGTGTCCAACATATTCTATTTGTCAATTTAAAGTGTCTAGACTAGCATTGACATGCGCGAGAACCTTTTTACGTCCTTTATATTGAGTGGCCAATTACTATGAGAACCCAATAGCAGATACCCTACTCGTATTGTATATTTTAAATATTGACTAACTAGGAAATGTAAACTTATTTAGTCTCCCGATATTATAGCCCTCAGTCATAAAGTCATTTTGCTTCCTAAATTTTTTTCTTCCTTTATAGAGTGGCTAATTGAAAAATGAAATGAAAAATGAATGAAAATGAAAATGAAAAATACTTTATTTCGCTTAAACAATTACTTAAACTAAAGAAAGGTAGGGATCTCCTAGTAAGTATAGGAATACTTGTGACAGGAGATCCGGCTAATTAGTATGAGGATGCCAATAACTACAATAGCCACCCTTCAATAGTACATTTCAAAGGTGAAAGTAGGATACCGAGTGAAACGAGGGCGACAATCACCCGAGTTGTGCCTTAAGAAGAGAAATTTACGCAGTTTACTTTTTCGCACTAGTTAGGAAAATAATAAATCAACTTAGAAGCCTAAACTTACCCATTCGTCCAATATTATACGCCTCAGTCATAAAGTCATTCTGCTTCTCCTTGGTAACGGGTGCATAGTTGCCGGCACTGTCGATGTACTGCGTGCAAAGTGGTAATATCTTCTCTATGGCCCCCTTTACGAAGACCTCCTGTTTTATGTTCCAATATTGTTGCCAATAAGGTCCAACATATTTAATTTGCGGCAAAGTTTATTCAACTCTCGTGCCTTGAGACCTTCGCAATGCTCAAGATTCCAGTTTTTGAACCACGAGCGTAGCGAGTGGCTTAAATTTTGGAATCTTTCGCTATCTCACGTCTCAATATTGACACGACAGTTAAACAACAACTGTGCCCCCTTGTATAATAAATAACTATTTTCTTCTTGAACCTTTTTCCTTCCTTTACATGGAGTGGCCAATAACTACAATAGTCACACTTTCTTTATTTATTTAATAAACCAGACACGAAAACTTACCCATTCGTCCAATGTTATACGCCTCAGTCATAAAGTCATTCTGCTTCTCCTTGGTAACGGGTGCATAGTTGCCGGCACTATCAATGTACTGCGTGCAAAGTGGTAATATCTTCTCTATGGCCCCCTTTACGAAAACCTCCTCCTTAAGCTGCCCATCGTTGAATTTTGGGGCGCATTTAACTACCATCATCTTGGTTTCAGAACTGGAAAAGAGAATTTTATATTAGGATTTTTAGAGCAAGAACTGAACTTTTTTATGTGCATTTTATCCATCTATCCGTTTCTAAATATTTCCTGAAGCAGTGTACACCGCTCGACGGCATAGTCTTCTTAATTTAGGAAGAAATAACAAATTAATTAATGAACATTACATATCTGTACATAAATAGTATCATACGTAGTCTGGCGAATCCGTTCTTAATTTAAATAATAACGGAATGAATGTATGAATTAATGATTGAACTGAACGGTATCGTATGCAGCCTGGTGTGCCGTTCGCAAACATCGTCCATCTTATTTTAACTGATTGCGGCGAGTAAAGACCGCATGAAAGAATGAATGAACGAATGATTCATCTGACCTGAACGATACAGGTAATTTTACCAGAGTTGAGGTGTATGATTACACACACCTCCAAATGAAGTACTAATTGCAAAAAATGTAGTGAATGAATGAATGACTTGCGTCAAAATATAGCAATCCCTTGAACAAACTTTTTGGTCAATCTTACAGTTGCAATTGGGTTTGCTGTCAGTACGAAAAAGAACACTAATTTCAAATTCCCCGTGTGTTTACATGACATGTTGATGTGTGCGTGATCTCAACTCTCGAGGAACTATCTATATCTCATGAAGCCTTTTGTAATGCTCTGGAATCGGGAACAACGAACATCGTCCATCTCGTTATTAATGGCAGTGGCGAGCAATAAACTAAAGACCGAGTGAATGAATGAATAAATTAACCTGAACGGTATATTATGCAGCGTGGTGTATACATACCACTTACGAACATCGTCTATCCCATTCTTCACAAATTAATGAGTGATTCAATACATGAGAATGAATGAATGAGTGAGTGTATGGATCAATTAATTAATGAACTGATCTGAATGGTGTCTCATGCAGTATTGTGTGCCACTCGCAAAACATCATTTATATAGACGACTATTTATATATTTTTCGACTTAAAACGTGAGTAACCCGCGTGAAATATCATTTTAGAATCATTTATATAGTTCTTCACGAATTATTTGGTGATCAGAAGAATGAGTGAATGAACTGACCTGAATGGTATCTCATGCAGCCTAGTGTAACGTTCGCGAACATCGTCCATTCCGTTCTTCATGGCTGCCGCGAGTAGAGCGCCCTCTGTCGGCTGCCCGTACAGAGTTTCATCGCGAATCACTGCGTTGTTGCATAATACGCCAACCTGTAATAGACAATGCAAAATATTATTATTATTTCCTTTATTTAATCTTTATCTTAGGTTAGGATTTACAATAGGTTTATAAAAAAAATACAATAAAACATACAAAAATAATACAAAACAAGTAAACATATTATAAAAAACCTAACCCAGGGTGCCGCCGGCAACGGGGCGGGCCCAAGCTGCCGGTGGTAGGGCTACAGGGAGAGGAACCGCCGGACTATGCGCGCCGTGTCCAGGATTACCACCTTCTGCATCTGACCCTTGACCCAACCACCTAGCGAGAGCCTCTTGAGGTGTTGATCGAGACTCTTCGCTATGAGACCGTTCGCAGAAACAACTATCGGTACAATGATCGCCGAATCAACCTCCCACATGTCGGTTACCTCGTGAGCCAAGTCCAGGTACTTACTGGCCTTGTCCTTTTCGGCCTTCACGAGGTTCTCGTTATTATTATTATTATTATTTCTTGTTATTCAGGCGGACAGTTGAGACAACTGGTGCCTGTATCCAATGCCTCTTGGTCCGATATTGTTTCAAGATATATTTTTGGATGTGCTTATCCAATCTGTTTTTGAATTGGTTGACGCTGAGAGCTGAAACTACATCCTCTAACATCAAACTACATACTAAATATGTATGTAGTTTGATCGGAAACTGATGGCACGGGAGATATGTGGGCGTGTGTTGTTGCCAGGTGCCCTAACTTTGCAGACTCTAATACAATTTTCCCTAAAAAGTCCGTGGCTCCAAGAAAGACAGCCTCCAGGACAGTCAATTTTAAATAATTATAAATATTTTAACAATACGCTTTGATGGCTACCTCAAATCGATAAATTACTTGTACGAAAAACAGTATGGTTTCCGATCCCAATCCAATACGCTCACAGCAACCGTAGACTTAGTTACAAAAATTAAGGTCGCAATTGATCAGAGAAAGGTAGCGCTGGGAATTTTTATCGATCTAAAGAAAGCCTTTGACACCGTTAGTCACAGAATACTTCTTCAAAAATTAAACGATATTGGTGTCAAAGGAAACGCGCATAAAATGTTCGAGTCCTATCTTTCAAACCGAAAACAAGTTGTGAAAATCGGAAAATTCGAAAGCGAACCTTTACCTGTAACATGTGGCGTACCCCAAGGGTCAATTTTAGGACCATTACTTTTTCTTGTTTACATCAACAATATACACGAAATTGGCCTGATGGGAGATGTAACTTTGTATGCTGATGATACAAGCCTCTTCTATTTCGGCAACTCCGTTCAGGACTTAATGAACAAAGCACAAGCTGATTTAAATATGCTAAACGACTGGTTTCAAACAAATTTATTAACAATTAATGTGAACAAAACAAATTATATAATTTTCGCCCCAAAAAATAAAAAACTCAAAATCTGTGGATCTCTAAAAATAAATAACGAAATAATAAATAGAGTTGATCATGAAAAATATCTTGGTCTTATACTTGACAAACAACTAAATTGGAAGAACCACGTGGATAAAATTCGGTCTAAAATTACTTCACTCACTGGGGCTTTACGCGGTATCGCTCGAAGTATTCCTAAACAAATTTGCTACACAATCTATAATTCGCTAGTAAAGCCCCATATAGACTACCTGATCGAAATATGGGGTACAGGCGCGGCAAATGGCATGAACAGTTTACAAAGGGCACAAAATAAACTAGTAAAAGTTCTGTTTAAGTATAAGTATCTAACGCCTACGTCGAAAATCTACAAAGATACTAATATTATGAATATCAACCAGTCGTACATATATCAAACCTGCCTACTAATACGAAAAGTTTTGCTTAAAGAACTCCATATCCAGATATCGTTTACTAAGAAACACAACTTTCAAAAAATGAAATTGAGAAATGCCAATAATTTAGTGCTCCGCACCCCACGTACTAATTACGGGAAAAGAAGTCTACTTTACGAGGGCGCCAATCTATATAATAAATTGCCAAATACAATAAAAGATGCAAAATCGAATTCATCCTTTAAAAGATTACTAAAATCTCATATTCTTAATAACTTTCCTGCGACTTAGACGCTTTAATACACGTACGTACCTGATCTAGTTAAAAGCCATATACGTATTTAATACAATGAATCAATAAAAATATATACATGAAGCTAGAATTATGTTCATAACGTCTAGTATCATTCATACTTATTGCAACATTATTATATCAGTATTATAAAACAAATACCTATCGATAATATTAGATAACTACATTCAATAATTTTTAATTGTATAAATATGATATAATTATTAAATTTTATATTTTACTTAAATTGATATAATTTATATTTTATCTACCGAATAAAGTTAATTATTTCAATTAAGTTCGTTAAGTGAGCGCTCGCCACTAAAACTGATTATTAAATATTGTCTCATATAAGTGAATATTTATATTAGATAAAAAAATAACTGCAAATTAACATATATTAAAAATACAATTGAGAGTATAAGCAATATTTCTAAATTTAAAAAAATATATACTATTTCACTATTACCTAAAATAGCAATGAAAATATTAATTAAATAACCGAAATGTATTCTCCCAGAGACTATTTTATTTGTTGAATGTCATTAATTTTATACTGTGAAATGTCAATAATCTTCGATAGAGTCAAATGTACTACCTCTGTTTTGTAAGCTATGTTATTGCAACCTGTTATCTTTACGTGTCGTTCGAATCGCCTACCTAGCGCGGGTCGGCCACCCGGTTGCCCGGGCGTGCCGGCGTAAACGCGCTCTCCGAACGCGCATTGGCGCTACGGATACCTGGGTCACTGTGTGCTGGTTGTCTTGAAAACTCGGGCCTGTGCTCGCGCAGCCGATGAGAACCCGGCTAACGCATAGAAACTGTGCTCGACTACATGTTTAAATTGTTAACGTATCTTGAGCATTGCGCGTTTTCTTCACTTACCCGCCTAGCACCAAAAATAATAAAAACAATGTTGTAATTTTTTTTTAATAAACAATAATTTTATTTTATTACACATCAAAGATAAAACATAAATTTGCATATGTAATTAATTTTCTATATTTTTCATGTATGCTATGTACTCGTCATTAGAAATAGTTTAAGATATTATGTTTTACTCATGTAAGTGAATTGTTAATATTCTTTTGAGTAATAATAAAGATTCTTTAAACCTAAACCTAATAATATCGGTAATCCGTTTAAGGAAGTTTAGGTATTTTGTATCTTATTGTGATACGGAGAAAGTAAGTAACTAACGATTAAAATTAACCTTATTCACTTAATCCTGACGATTGAATATGCTGATTGATAATTTTTCTCTCGATAAATAAGTTTTCAGATGCGAATATAAAGTCTTAGAATCCTCATTTATTTGAAAGCGACAGTGTTCATCGGATAAAAGCACCTCCAGCATGGTGTTCATCGTCTGCCTAGCCTTGTCCACGTCGCGGCCTTTATACGCTCTCAGCTGCACGTCCCCGCGATGTGTAGATCTTACCTCCAGCATGGTGTTCAGTGACTCCCTAGCCTTGTCCACGTCGCGGCCTTTATACGCTCTCAGCTGCACGTCCCCGCGATGTGTAGATCTTACCTCCAGCATGGTGTTCAGCGACTCCCTAGCCTTGTCCACGTCGCGGCCTTTATACGCTCTCAGCTGCACGTCCCCGCGATGTGTAGATCTTACCTCCAGCATGGTGTTCAGTGACTCCCTAGCCTTGTCCACGTCGCGGCCTTTATACGCTCTCAGCTGCACGTCCCCGCGATGTGTAGATCTTACCTCCAGCATGGTGTTCAGTGACTCCCTAGCCTTGTCCACGTCGCGGCTTTTATACGCTCTCAGTTGAATGTGTAGATCTTACCTCCAGCATGGTGTTCAGTGACTCCCTAGCCTTGTCCACGTCGCGGCTTTTATACGCTCTCAGTTGAATGTGTAGATCTTACCTCCAGCATGGTGTTCAGTGACTCCCTAGCCTTGTCCACGTCGCGGCCTTTATACGCTCTCAGCTGCACGTCCCCGCGATGTGTAGATCTTACCTCCAGCATGGTGTTCAGTGACTCCCTAGCCTTGTCCACGTCGCGGCCTTTATACGCTCTCAGCTGCACGTCCCCGCGATGTGTAGATCTTACCTCCAGCATGGTGTTCAGTGACTCCCTAGCCTTGTCCACGTCGCGGCCTTTATACGCTCTCAGCTGCACGTCCCCGCGATGTGTAGATCTTACCTCCAGCATGGTGTTCAGTGACTCCCTAGCCTTGTCCACGTCGCGGCCTTTATACGCTCTCAGCTGCACGTCCCCGCGATGTGTAGATCTTACCTCCAGCATGGTGTTCAGCGACTCCCTAGCCTTGTCCACGTCGCGGCCTTTATACGCTCTCAGCTGCACGTCCCCGCGATGTGTAGATCTTACCTCCAGCATGGTGTTCAGCGACTCCCTAGCCTTGTCCACGTCGCGGCTTTTATACGCTCTCAGTTGAATGTGTAGATCTTACCTCCAGCATGGTGTTCAGTGACTCCCTAGCCTTGTCCACGTCGCGGCCTTTATACGCTCTCAGCTGCACGTCCCCGCGCGCGCTGTACCCCGCACCTCGCACCTCCGCGATGTGTCCCCCGGATGTGGACATGCATGTTACTGTCATCTCGTTCTTTGTTAGCGTTCCTGGTAGAGACAACGATATACTTGAAGTCTATTAGACTATCACCCTTATTAATAAACGTCTGCTATAGATAAATTAACGAGAGCATGGAATTGCATATGTAGTGGTATCGCGTATTTACAATGTATTATGTGCTATTGTGTGTTTTATCGACTCATGTATTGGCAATATCCGACTAATAGTAAACCTAATTGTAAAGACATAAGGTTCACCTTACAAGTGTTGCTTTAGTAACACCACTACAAATGCAATTCCAAGCTCCAGGTAATTTATCTATAACTTAGCAAGCCGCTAACTATTGTTTGTTCCTTCCGGTCTTATCAATATATCTGTATACGCGAAAGGGACAAACAATAGTTAGCGGCTTGTTAAGTTAGAAAACGTTTATGAATAAGGGGGTATGTCATGAAGAGACAGTTTTTCGTGATTGTGAGATAATACGGAATCGGCACGCCGGACTACAAGAGTGACAAGTACCGATATATTGAACAATCTTTCCTAATCACATTTTCACAGAATCGTGCGAATTTATCTGTCTATTTCAATTAGCTGCAATGGACAATGAACTATGATTCAGAATTCAGACATACCAGCATTAGCTTAGCTACTTGTCTAAACGAAATAATAAAAAAATCGTTTCCGTGACAATCGAAGGGTATACATTAGACACCACATCTATACAAAAAATTTACTATTTAATTTAATTACTTAATACAAAAGACACATTACTGACATTACATAAATCCTGATTAAATCTTCGCCAAAATGCATAGCAGTTTGTAGACGAAAAAGCTACACTCTCTCTTTTACATATTTTTAGTATATAACCAGTGTTGTTAGGAACATTTTACTCATACTATGGATCGGTAACTGGGAAATGAACCATATTCAACTTTAAGACAGATAATCAATCAAACAATGGAGCAAATGAAAATTAGATAAAAGCTTGTAACAAAAATACAAATTACAGCTAACACTAACCAGTCTTGTCACTGCAGATGACGTTAACACACCCTAAAGTCTCGACGGTGGGTAGTTTCTTCACGATAGCGTTCCGTTTCGCCATTCGCATCACGCCCAGCGCTAAAGTCACTGTCACAACGATGGGCAAACCTGCAAACAAAACGTATATTAAATATCATTAGAGTTTAACTTTTTGCGTTACTTTGTAACTGTGTTCATGAAAAATATTTATCAACAAAGTGGATAAAGAGTCAACAACACCAATGTAAAAATGGATTTGCAGATGTTTATATAAATTTCGAGCATTATAGTTTCAAGCCGCGCCTTTATGTTTTTCCTCCCTTTATCCCCCTTTTTCCTTGTGGGTATCCATGGATTTAAAGGGAAGATTTTCAAGGATTTCTAGACCTTTAAAGTATGTTTTAGTTATCGAGCGATATTCAGAACCTACTTACTCCTTCTGAATATCCGCTGTGGTCCAAGGGTTTCCATGGGCTTCTCAGTTCTTTAAAACTTCAAGGCGCATTGTAATTTCTAGACACATCCATGGGGTCTTGGGTGTTTATCAAGATAATTCACTGTCTTTTGACGCTTTCAACTTCTTCAAAGACAGCAAGCAGGCTTAGAATCATAAAGGCGTATAAGGAAACTTCAAAAAGCCTGATTAGATTTTTCGATCTGATTTGAAAATATTTCAAGTAGTATTCTACGAGCCCCGATGCAGTGGAGTTCGTCTAGTTCGAAAATTTTTTTACAAATTTTTGAATATTTTAAAAATGATCACATTATGCTAATGATAAATTGTATGAACGTTAGTCATGGTCTCATGGTTAATGTACTACATTTCAAGAGACACAACAATCTGAAGTACGCTTTTGTTGTTTAATAAATCGATTTTAACAAACCAGTGTCTAAATTATATTTTCGTTCACCACCGTAATTCCGCGCTTATAAGCTTGACGCAAAATTCGCAGTGCATCAGGTGTAGTGTACCATGTCGTCTTTAATATTAATGGCGTTCTTTACATTCATTGATTATTTACAAAATTAAAAATTGTGGAAAAAGTTTAAAAAAATACCTCACGTAAAATAGTATTTTTTTAATTCTGATTTATTAAGTCCAAATATTTTATACTCAAAGAAACTACCTTAGTACTACTATTGAATAGTGAAGGTTTTGTCTATAAACCTTTTGCCCCGGATGAACGGGATAATCTCGAAAAACTGTCTAACTGGACGAGAACATATGCATCGGGGCTCGTAGTTAAAGAAATATCTTTTAGGATTGGTCAAGGTTGTGCATGTAAAAGATGACTTAAAATCAGAAACTGAAGCAGATCTCTTCAGATCCTAGGTGATCCAATTGGCATTATGACAGGGATGCTTACTGATGTTAAGGGATTCAAAGGTTTGGTTGGGAATTTAGTATCACGTGGTGTTAATAGGTTTCTCGGGGTTTAAAGGGTTCCATCATCAGAACTCACCCTCAGGAATAGCAGCGACGGCAAGACTGACGCTGATGGTAAACATTTCCTGCAGCGCTTTGCCCTGCAGCCAGCCAGCCACCATGATAAACCCGATGATGCAGAATGAGTATAAAGACAGTTGGGCCCCGAGGGTATCCATGGACTTCTGGAGAGGGGTCTTCGGGGCTTCTTCGGCTTGCATCATGCGGAAGATGTCGCCGAATTCGGAGCGTTCGCCTGTGCTGACGACTATGCCCTGTAATTAGAAGTTTTTTAATAATTATGCCTATTACCGCTTACTACCATCGATAGGGCATTCATTTTCTGAAGGCTCACGTACTGTGCGGTCAAAGAGGAATTTCTTCCTGCGTAGGCTCTGTGACGAATTCCTTGCCGAGGTTTTGTCAAGGGACTACGTGTATGGGGGTTTTTAAAAAGAGGTTATAGGTTTTTAAAGAGTCGGCAACGCGAGTGTTAGTTCTATGGAGTTTCAGGTTCAGCTGCTTACCATCAGGCAGCAATGATGGACGCTTATGTTTGATTAAACCTTAAATCACGTGGTAAACATATTGTTGCTTTAAATTTATTTCTCTAACTTCTCTAATTATAATTGTGTTCATGAAAAATACTTATCAACGAGGTTTTAATTTGTATTTTCATTTGCCCGCTGTAGCGATATGCAGCCGTGTTCTCTTCACTAGCATCTTTTGATCAAGGGAGAGTTGTCTATTGGTAAGTCCATAGTTTTAAAGACAGTAAAGACAACTAACCTTAGCGTTCCCGCATCGAACCAGCGTTCCCATAAACGCAATATTATCCTTATTGACCCTTCCAGCAGCCGCTTTATTGGGTAATATGTTCTTCACAGCCGGTTCCGTCTCTCCCGTGAAAGAAGACTCGTCTATGGCCAGATCTGTGGAGTCGAAGAGTCGCAAGTCTGCCGGGACTCGGTCACCAACGTTGAGGTGGACTATGTCGCCGGGGACGAGGTTTCTGGCGAGGAAATGCTCGATACTGCCCTCGCGGAGGCTAGAAAGAGGATTCATTCAAAGTATTGTAAGTTTTTTACGAGTCGAGAAGTTCTCCAGATTACTTTGATACCAGGGTGCGTAGCCATGAAGCCAATCGCTAACGCTCAATCGTGAACGAACTCGCAACTATCTTTGTCGCACTAATATGAAAGAGTGACAGTGACAGAAAACTACGATACGCTAGCAAATAGCAACTTGGCTCCGCACTCGGTTTGGTAATACAATAGCGTCAGCCGCATAAGTTGAAGCACAATTACTTCATTCATGGTGGCGGATGTTTTATATTATAATGAATACTTAATCAAATGTGGTAAAAATAATGAGAGATTGTCCGTGCGGTGACGGAGTAAGAATACAAAAATCACCGCCCCTCTCTTCCCGTGGGTGTCGTAGGAGTCGACTAAGGGAAATACTGAGTATCCAGCTTCTCAGCCGGTGGTAGGGTATTTTTACTAGTACCCGCCTGGTTGGCTACCACCGTACATTCGGTGTAAACGCCCGTGAAATGACTTACCTTCGTGTTTGCCGTGTTTCGGGGTCAGCCGGTGTATTTACCAGCATCTAGCGGGCCAGCAAGGCGGTGGCAGCTAACAGGTTACTGATTGTCTCCTGTTCGTTGCCGCCGCGATTTGGGCTCTACTTTTCACTTACGATCAGGTGGAGTGGAGCCACTTTGTTGTGCCAACGTTATTTTTATTGGGTCGGCAACGCGCATGTGACACCCTGAGGTTGCAGGCGCCCATAGGCTACGGTGACTGCTTTCCATCAGGCGGGCCGTATGCTTGTTTGCCACCGACGTGGTATAAAAAAAGATGGATCACAATTGCGGCCGCGTGATGACAGCAGTAGGAATATATCTGTCACCACCCCAAGTCTTCCCGTGACTCTTCTTACGACACCCACGGGAAGATTGGAGGAGTGTTTTTTTTTTAACAAAAGGGCTTATATCAACAAGGATTATTTTTTCTGTTTTCATGAGAGCATACCTTCAGAAAACTTTGAGAAATTTGAGGGTGGATTTTGCTTACGTTTAGTGTAATATCTGAAACAGGCTATAACAGTAGAAATAAGCTCATGTCATGTGTGATCAATATTTACCAGTTGCAAGTAGGCGGGACAAGCTTGTTCAGTTCCTCAAGCGACTTCTCAGAGCGGTATTCTTGGACGAAGGCGACGGTGACGACAATCATGATGGCGACTGTGATGGAGATCGCGTCGTCGTATTGACGCATTATGACGCTCACTACCGCGGAACCTGCGAAAGAAGAAGGATTTTTCATCGTGATCATTATCAGGGCTGCTACCGCGAACACCGCAGTTCACAAATTTCGGGGATTCTTCTCTTGTCACTCTAATGACGCCTTCGTTGGAGTGACACACACAAATCTCCGAAATTTACGAACTTTGGTGTTCGCAGTAGCAGGCAAGACGCCCATTGTAGGACATAGGAACGGTATAAATAGTGCTAACATACAGTATGGGCACACCCTGCCTCCCACCTTTGTTCCGCCCCCCCCCCCCCCGCTCCGGTGACCGCACAGTCACTCATTCAAATAGGCATGACGCGCACCTACACATTTTATAGAAGTTGTTGGTCTTGTACCTACTAAATAGATCGAGACCTTCGATAGATGTAAAATTTAACAATCCTAATGAACCACGAAAAATCTTGTTAAGCAGCACACTGCAGCTTAAAACTCGGTGACGCTACGGAATCAAAGTGATGCTTCAAAAACATCATAACTTTACCGCGTACACTTCATACGGGCTTTCACACCGATGCTCAATATACGAAGCCGTAACGTGTGTGACCTATACGTACGATTTCTGATGCGAATCTTTTATGAAACAGTTGCGTTTTGCGACGCGTCACAGCGATTTCGTACCGCCATCGTTTTTTATGCGACGGTGTGGTAGCACCTTTATGGGGACAATATAATTCTCGCTATCTAAGATCGTATTATTATAGTCCTCATTTGCAGTTTAAAAACGCTTCTCCATTAATTGCGAACAATTTGCGCCACCCCTATTTGCCGCCCTCTGTACACATTACTGTAAACAGATGTCGAGCGTTAAGGCCAAACAGCTCGAGAGTCGAGTTGGCTCAGTGTAAACACGGCTTTATAGACGAGTCAGCTGTTCGCTTCCTGTTCCCTTACTATCATTTTGCTGAACATCACTTCCCAACCAACTGGACAATTTCATTTTGCCGCAAGAGCAGTTGGCAACTCGCTGCCCGAATATTAAAGGGTTCCATGTAACATTCTCGGGGTAATCCTGTCTGTCTGAAATGCTAG
The DNA here is from genome assembly GCA_025490895.1 of Thaumatotibia leucotreta. Classification (NCBI taxonomy): domain Eukaryota; kingdom Metazoa; phylum Arthropoda; class Insecta; order Lepidoptera; family Tortricidae; genus Thaumatotibia; species Thaumatotibia leucotreta. The sequence continues at coordinate 30,573 of JALPQI010030267.1, read as the reverse complement.
GTATGAACTTCCTTGAGACCAGGCGAGTCAGATTGCTCAGACTTTATTGCAAGAACTTGCCGCCTCTTCGTTCCCGATAAGTACCTGCGTAATCGCAACCTCCTTGCCGAGGACGATGCTCGTACAGTGTCCCACCAGTTCTCGCCTATATTCCGCGCACGCGCGTTAATTAACAATTTTCTACTCTTCGCACCTGACTGCGACCTGTTCGCTGACAATTTCTCAAAATTGCATGCCCCACTGCTGCAATTTTGCGAAACCTGTTTCTAGTTTATTTTGTGTGTTCTGTTTTTTCGTTCTTTAATCTTAGTTCAGCTCTACAGCGCATTGGCTGACTAGCTGAAATGCTGAATTGTATTTTTATAGTCAAATAAATAAATGTGGTAAGATCCACCACATTTCGCAAAATGTGCGAGTGTTTGTATGAAATATGCCTTTAGTTACCAAAAGTGTATAGGAATCTGGTAACAAAAAAGGAAACTTCCATGCAAAACTTGTAGATCTTTGCACAGCATCATTGACTCGCCCAGCTTACCGATTTTTATCATTATTGAAGACGTGTCACGTGATCTAAATGAACAAATTTTTTGAGAAATGCTCAAAATCAGTCGCTTTTGGTGGGACGAGTTCCATTCCTGCCGTGTGGTGACGGCAGCAAGAATATATTTGTCACCACCCCAACTCCTCCTGCGGGTGTCGTTAGAGTCGACTAAGGGATTGAAGTGTCACAGACCATTATTTGATAAAATATTGATGATGGGCAGCAGCGTCATCATAGTGGCATTACTGCGATCGCCAATCCGCTTGCCCGGCGTAGCGATTATTTATGGGCATTTACCTCCTAATGTGTCTATACGCAATATACGCATAGTTAATAGGAGAGGCCTACGTCCAACAGTGGACTATCATAGGCTGTTGATGATAATGATGAGTGCCATTCCTGTCACTCTAACAAAGGCGTCATTAGAGAAAAAAAAACCTGAAATTTGCGAACATTGGTGTTTGCAGTAGCAGGCCTTTACAATGGACGTGCAAAAGCTCTGTAAACCGATGGTAAGGAAGTTTACTGTTTACTCCGACATGTGTGGGAAACGTAGCGCGAAATTACTTTCGCCTGGAGGCAAGGAAACGCAAATTGATGAACCTTTTTGGAGCATTTATCTTTTTAGAGATAATATGAGAGTCGTTTTAGGGAAAAAATATTCCTTTATCATATTAAGATATATATTTTATCACATTACCTACGTTAAACATGTCCTAGCATATCTATCCATATTATCTTTGAAGAAGTAATACAGTTTTTTTTCACTAGGCATATAGAATGATGATGTTGCCGCGTGGTGACGGCAGTAAGAATACATTTATCACCACCCCAACTCTTCCCGCAGAAGTCGTAAGAGTCGACTAAGGGATTGAAGTGTCACTGACCATTCTTTGATTTTATTGATGACGGGCAGCAGAGTCATCATAGTGGACACATTGCTGCGATCGTCAATCCGCTTGCCCAGCGTGGTGATTATGGGCATTTACCTCCTAATGCGTTTATACGCATAGTTAGTAGGAGATGCCTATGTCCAGGAGTGGACTGAGATAGGCTGATGAAGTATTAGAATGATGTGAGATATACATATTCGCGTACTTCGCTTCCAGACCTTCTTTTTCCACACATACACTATTTGATGTACAGTCTTCATCAGATATAAGCGTCCGCAGCGTTCAAAAATATCTGCAGTGTTATTCACTAAGGAAACCGCCTTGCTGTCAGCGCTGTATCAGCGCTGCGGCAGCGTCGAGCCTAAAAATGGTATTCACTAATGTACTTTAAAAGACACTAGTGCTCGGCAACGAATGCGGCGTGAGCTGGAACTACACTGCGTCGAGAGTTTGACGTTTAATGTACGAACTTCGTATTCTCTAACGAAAAACAGCGACGAACTCGCCCACAACCTCGCTCACAGCCTCGATTCTTAATTTCAAATCAAACAGCTAGGATTTTAGACAAGGCTGTCTCGACGTCGAGCTCGTTGACGAACGCAGCGTCGAATGTGTGAATAAGAGAATAGCATAACTGAACACGCCTTTATTGCCATATCGATAGAGGCGTGTTCAGATATTTTTGAGCACTCCGGACGCTAAGATATATCTGATGGTGACTGTCTATACAGTTACAATTTACATTATATTTTGACATGACTGTGTCATCACTCGCCTGATTGCATTAAATTATTACCGACTCGACGTATTAACTGAGTGCTACGTTATTATTCATGTTGACAGCTTCAAAGAACATACAGGGTGTTCGTTTCGATTTGCGTTAAATTAGACAGGTTACTTGGGACATTAATAGAAGTTGTCTGGTATATCGGCTTTTGGAAAATTCGATAAAAAAGATTTTTTTTTGTTTTCATACATAATAAATGAAATGGTAAGTGTGAGAGAACCTTAAGAATAAAATAAAAGTTAATCTCACGTGACTGACGGCACATGTCAAAATAAGTAACATTAGAATGTAATAAACGTTGCAATACACTTGTTCAGTCATTAAACTTATTAACTCAATAACCACTCAACTTGTTTCATGTAGCTTTTGTTACATGTCATCACTCTTATTTTACATAGACATCTGAGAGTCTATCGCAAAAATCAAAGCAAATGAGTGGATAACAGTAAGAGTTAAAACACTAGTTTCTTAGAGCAATTAATTATATTTTACCTAAATAAGCTTCCCTTAAATTTATAGCATATGAAGTAAAATACCCTGTATATTTATGTGAAATATACAAGATGGGCGTTGTATGCAAAGAGTGTAAACAGCCATCAACTATAAATACAGTGACATCTGGGTCGTGGAGCAAGAGTAAACAGGGTACTAGAGACAGTTAGGCTGGGCAACTTTCACTATGGAGACAAGCTCCTAAACCCTGTCCACTCTGTATACCCTGTCCAGATCCAGACATCACCGACACTCTGTATATATATAGAGTATGACCACCGAAATATTACTTACAGTATTGGCGGGGAATTCATAAGGGCAAAGTTGGCAAGTAATATTTACTTGATACGTGATAGTGATAGTGGTCCATCACGCTCGCTCCGATATATCAGTGTGGTGATACTGTTTTACGTGGGTGCGCCAAAGTATTTATAAAATTGCAACTTAGATTATTGGAACTCCGAAAATTTATCTTATACAATTTAACTTCATAATGATCGATATTTAGAATAATCTTTGTTCATAATCATCATCACATAGAATTATTTATGTTCATAATATTGTTTTTCATACATATTTTTAGTACTAAGTTTTATGTTTATATAATTTTTCACTATACTTATTTTATGCTATATATTCTAATGTTATAGGTATTTATTTTTATCTGTACTGGTTTTATGTATGAATTATTTTTGTTTAATTAAATATAAATCGTACTATTACTGTAAACTAGCTACCTGCACAAATCAGGTTGTGGCAGAGTAGGTATAGGTACTGTACTAAACGGGTTCCCTCTAAACTTTTTTTGTCCGAAACGCTTAAGACATAACAGACTTGGTATGATCTATTTTGGCATCAACCTAATGAGACAGAAACATCACTTGGCTTAAATAACAATATTTAGAATATTATTTTGTCCGAAACTATCTTGGCATATCATTAATTACGCCGAGTGTTATAAGACAGAAATTAGATTTGCATTTTTTTTTTGGGCATGTAGCCACAGTCATGTTCGAAACTTGCCTTTTTCGTCAGGCAGAATTTGCTGCGAGGGTGAAAATTTCTGCAGTGAGCGAGCGAAGCGAGCGAACAAAACCTTCCGGGCAGATCCGACTCGGATAGGTTAGGTTAGAAGACTAAGGCGGGAGCTTTGCTCCCGCCTTAGTCTTCGAGGTTATTTTTTTTTAGCAACCTAGAAAGTACTCAGCTCAGTAACACAGTAAGTAACGTATAGAATATTACTACTACCTCGATTATATTGAGAGGTTGTAATTATTCCTTCTCTGTTATGCTAAAACAAACTATGCCGATACTTTTTATGCACATCCAGATTATGCCTCATCATAAATAGGAGCATCGAAATTATGCTCGAATAATATTCGAACAACTCGAAATCTGCCACACAGAAATATGCTAAAGTTGAGTATGTCACAACAGTTTCTGCACAAAGCCCATTATGACTACATAGTTTATGTTATTCATAAAAGAATTATGCCACAACAGAGTGAACCTAATGGGAAATGTTTATAAATAAACAATTTATTCCAAATAACTTTATGAGTATAGATTAATCTACTTGACGACTTTAGGAGGATAAAATTTCGAAATAAAAATCGTTATGAACATTGTAGGTAGAAGTATAATTTTTAGTAAGAAAAAAAGTATGAGAAAAATTTTTCGGAGTAATGATGATTATGAGTAAAAAACGGTATTTGTAAAAATATTCGAAGAAAAAATTGTATAATTGCCAATATGGACCCGTTTTACGTATTGAATAAATATTATCTGCCAACTCATCCTACGGCAACAGTGCCTCAAACGGGAACGTAACTACGTAAAATTGTATATTTATGTTTAATGCGATCCACCTGCAAAGGTACGTAACCTCGGATAAGCCATATAATCCCAAAAGCCAGGATTGACCCTTCAGGGTTTCAGATGACATAGGGCCTCTCGGTATCTTATATCAAACCTGGATTATAAATTTATAATCCTGATTTCCAGAGAAGGCCGGGATACTTTATTACAGTAGGCTGGAAATGTACTTGTTTATGAATGTATTCAACAATATAGGGCAAGTATTAATAATAACTAGTATTATAGTATCTTTTATATTATTTATCTCGTCGTTTAGTATCTAGTCACTACAACTTTGTTTAAAAGTGTCCCGTGATGTTTTTTTTTTATTTTATACCTATTAGTATTAAATAATAATAAATCTCAATGTATTATGACGATTTTTGTAATCGATTCCCTGCCTATTTTATGAAAACAATTTATCTTTTTTTGTTTGAATTTATGTCGCCAATAAACTGCTGTGCAAGTTGGTTAAATATGATGTAAGAAATGTATGTTATGGTCTTTTGGATAAATACATACATTAAAATGAAATTTAAATGAAAGTAACTACGCTTTGAACGTTCCTCCGAAAACTGTATAATCTGTACATAATAATTGAAAATCTTCGTAGACATTCGTTTATTGACACTTTGACATTTACTTATTCTAAACTTAGCTTTATTAGAATAAACTATTTTAGTTTCGGTAAAATCGATATCGTTGTGCTATTTATACTTAAGTAAAGGTTATAGGTACTGTAAACGTAATATGTCTTAAAGCAAAGGAAAAAAATATAATCATCTGTGTAAGGTTGTGTATCATCATCTCATCATCATCTCAGCTATAAGACGTCCACTGCTGAACATAGGCCTCCCCTCTGGACCTCCACATGTACCAGTTAGATGCGACCTGCATCCAGCGTGTCCCGGCGACCTTCATAAGGTCGTCTGTCCATCTTGTGGGTGGACGTCCTACACTGCGTTTGCTAAGGTTGTGTATGGTGTTGAGAATTGGACATACGCACGGGAGGAGACGTGCGGGGAGCTGGCAGACGACGACGTCACCACGGCGGCCGCCGGCGACCGGCGAGCGACACTCGGCTCAACCTACTCCGTCGGCGACAGACGACACCGAAATTAATTTATTTTATAATTGTTTGGCCGGGATTCTCTCTGTATTTGATACAGTCCTCTTTCATTGAACGTCCCTGTTGGACCCTAACAGTCAACCAGTCAAAACTGGCTTCATAAAGTTTCTCAAGGGTAATTGTGGCCAGGCCATGTAGCCAGGCAGAGTAACTGCATGGGGACTAAAGTCCTAACGAATTAGTAGCCTATTTCGGATGAAAGAGCCCATGGGCGTCTGTTAGGTCTTAGACATTCGCAAGATTGCGGGATACCTCTGGTTTAGATTGGATCAGGACCGGGATGTACTAGAAGTGAGGCCTATATGCTCAGCAGTGGGTGATAAATGGCTGAAATGAGGATGATGATGACGAATTGTTTAATGCCTTTAATTCACTCCAACTTGTCTTTCTAGAACGAGTCAATATACAGGGTGTTTTTTTTTCGACCGTTCAAATTCTACGTAGTGAATGTGTAGGTCATACTCACCAACTTTTACTATGGGGACAAAGTCGAAATCGCGAAAAAAAAATCAGCTGTTTCATACAAATTGGCGGCATTACGCCGGCCGAAATGTATGAAACAGCTGATTTTTTTTTCGCGATTTCGACTTTGTCCCCATAGTAAAAGTTGGTCAGTATGACCTACACATTCACTACGTATAATTTGAACGGTCGAAAAAAAAACACCCTGTATAGTACATTACATCAGAGGCCGGGAAAATGAGGATTTCTGGCCAAGTTGGCATATGGGTGGATAGGTAACGAGGCCGGGAATCCGTTTTCACGCCGAGGCATGTATAGTGCTTTTCTCAAACATACAAAGAAATACAAAAAAATAATGACAATGTTGTCGAAATTTAAATAGAGTTACTTTGCAGGCGTAGGCCTGAAAAGTGTTATGAAATTTCATTTCCATCCCAGTGAGTTACTGCGCCCTAAAAGCGATCCTTCCGAATCTATTTTAAGGAACGTAAAGACAATATTTCATTGAGAAATAACCATTTGTTCACATTAGGATGGGAGAGTAGGTATGTTACTGTCCCATGTACAATCATCAACAAGGATTGGACAATGCCCGTCATTTAGGAAACATAACCCTGTTCCTTACAGTAGACACTTCCTTATCTTATGATGTTAGTATATTTTATTTTATAAGTTATTTTTAAAACTAACACAATGTATTTAGGAGAACACAACTCCTTCTTACTTGTACGCACCATGATTGTGAATGAACGATTTAGAATTTTTGACATTGAATTTTGATCTATTGAGTGTATTTGAATTTACATGTGGATTTGAACCCACATGTCAGCTTTCGTGACCGAAGCCTAAACCCCTCGGCCACTCGGTCTTAGCTGACAGTGACATCTAAAACTAATCATAATTATACTACGCGTCTCGTTCTCGATGATAGGTAACATGTAGTACTGTTAAGTATGCTAAAACTTCACAACGTTTAGAGATTTAAATTTAAAAAACTTCCCGCGCCGGGTCGCTGTCATCACCTCCCGCGCGCCTCTACGTCTACCGGACGCCATATATTGTTTTGTTGTGCAAATAGCTTCAGACGTTTTAGAATTTTATTTTAAGATATTAATTGTTTATATCGTTTAAACTTGATTAAAACTGTATTTAACAATGCCAAAAAAGAGGTCACGTTCCCGATCTAGAGAAAGAGACCGAGAAGATCGAAAAACAAGTAAAAAACTTAAGGCAATGCAAGAGCAAATTGATAATTTATCGAAATGCGTCACAGAGTTTATAAACACCCAAAAAAAGAACTGTAATACTACAGGTAAGCGAAATAAATACGTTTTCCTATATAAAGGTTATGAAATATGAACGTTCTATGCGAACATCATATCTTGAGCAGTTCCACACGAGCTTGCTCAGTTCTATACGAACAAGATCTTGTGATTTCTATTTCCACTCGAAATACAAACATACATACTAGATACAAGAACAAACCTTTATGAATAATTATTGTGATAATCGAGCAATGTTCAATAAGAATAAACTCGTACATGTACAAAAAGTACACATTTCAAAAAGAATTGTTACATATTGCGTCATCCATCAACAATATATGGTATATTTATACCTATATATATATATATATTTTTTTTTTCTTACAGTTGACATGGATACTAACAAAGAAAATATATCACAGAAATCTAATATAGTTTTTGATCAATCTGAAAATAATTCTGAACCTTGCACTGCATCCCATTTGGACATTGCACTCGAAGAAAATGTCGAAGAACAATCTCAAACTTCTCAAAACTGGAATCAGGAATTCCTAGAAATGATGGGTGAAGAATTATCTCCCATTGTTTTAGGAACCAACATTGATAACACATTACAAAAACAGTGGTCACAATGGATGACCAAAGGATTATCAGATGAAACACGGAAGGAAATTTTAAAGAAATATCAGCGAGAGGGAGGCTTCCGTACTGAGGCACCTAAAGTGAATCTAGAAATAATCAGTCATTTAACTGACATAGCTAAGAAGAGAGATCAACATTTCACCAATACACAAAACTGTGTTGGTACTAGCCTCATATCACTTGGTGCAGCAATGACAATGTTAATGGAGGATCCTGAGGATGGAGTAGATCATATGCAACTAATGAAATACCTGTGGGATTCAGGTAAAATGCTGGCAGACATATTTCATCAACATTCAGTTGCTAGAAAATCTTTCATTACACCAAACCTTGATAAAGAAATTAAATCCACCTTAGAAGCAACAGATTCTGATGAATGGCTTTATGGAGTGAAGCTAAATGAGCAAGTCAAAGATGCGAAAAACATAAAGAAGGCTTCTACATCGCTTAAGGCACCAGAAAAACCACCAGTTAAGAAAAACACCTACCAGGTAAACTGGAGAGGCCCACCTTCAAAAGCCAGACAGGTGGGCTATTACCCAAGGAAGCAATTTACCAATGTGAGGTACAAACCGAAACCATTCCAGACAAGATCAACTCAGAATCCAGGTCGCTCTGTACCACAGAAACAAAATCGTCCAGCACCGAAGAAATAAATGAGGTAACTAATACTGCAGGTAGACTGCAACACTATGTAGAAGTGTGGAAAAGTATTACAACTGATGATTTTATTATAAATTGTATTAAAGGATATGATATATCCTTCAAAAATAAACCTGTTCAATTCCGAGAACCAACCCTTCCGAGCTGGCCTCCGAATGAACTAAGAAAAATTGAACTGGAAATTTCCACACTTCTGGCTAAAGGGGCTGTTGAAAAATGTACTGAATGCAGGGGACAATTTGTTTCCTCCTACTTTTTAGTGGAAAAGCCAGATAAATCTTACAGATTTATTATTAATTTACAAAAATTAAATGAGTTTATACAAACTTCTCATTTTAAGATGGAAGATCTTAGAGCAGCTAAAGATTTAATTTCTCCAAATATGTTTATGACTACATTAGACTTAAAGGATGCTTATTTTTTAGTCCCAATGTGTGAAAATAGTAGAAAATATCTAAGATTTCGATTTAATGGTATTCTATATCAATTTACATGCCTCCCGTTCGGGTTATCAACCAGTCCTTATATATTTACCAAGATTATGAAACCAGTTATGAATACTATTCGGTCAAATGGCTGGTTATCATTAATTTACTTAGATGATTTACTGTGTATTAGTGACACATATGAATCATGTAGTAATATTGTTCAAAACATTATTATGTTATTAGAAAAATTAGGATTTATTATTAATTACAAGAAAAGCAATACAATTCCTAGTAAAAGATGTAAATATCTTGGATTCATTTTAGACTCAGAAAAATATTCAGTTGATTTACCAGATAATAAGAAAAATCAGATAACAGATTTCATTAGCCATTTTAAAGTAGGAAAAAAGTGTAAAATTCGTTTTTTCGCACAATTGCTAGGAGTTTTGGTTGCAGCATCACATGCAGTTGAATACAGTAAAATATATTATAAGAGGTTAGAGAGAGCTAAATGGTTAGCACTAACTGTAAATAATGAGGATTTTGAAAGTTACAGGTTCATAACTAATTATGTCATAGAAGATCTTACTTGGTGGAAAACAAATATATTGACTGGCTCTAACCCGATACGGACAAGAAAATACAAAATAATAATTTCATCAGATGCATCTGGATCTGGTTGGGGCGCTGAATCAAATTCAGTAATTACCCATGGCTTTTGGAACCAGAGGGATAAAACATTTCACATAAATTATCTTGAACTACTAGCCGCATTTTTTGGCTTAAAATGCTTTGCATCTGAACTCAGCAACTGCGAAATTCTATTGCGCATAGACAATACTACAGCTATTTCATACATTAATAAAGCCGGAGGCATCAAATTCCCTCACTTAAGTGAATTAGCCCGAAAAATATGGCAGTGGTGCGAAAGCAGAAAGATCTGGATAGTAGCTTCTTACATTGCATCTAAAGAAAACGTTGACGCAGATGCTGCGTCTCGTGATACTAACATAGACACCGAATGGGAGCTGGGTGGAAAATATTTTAAGAAAATAATTAATACATTTGGAACCTGTAGTATTGATCTGTTCGCTACTAGAATAAATACAAAGTGCAAAAAATTTTGTTCACGTTACCCTGATCCAGAAGCATCAGTAGTAGATGCTTTTACAATTCCATGGGAAAAAGAAAACTTCTATGCTTTCCCTCCTTTTTCTATAATTTTGCCAGTATTAAGAAAAATAATTAATGATAAGGCAACCGGGATAGTAGTTGTGCCAAATTGGCCCACTCAAACATGGTTCCCAATGTTTAAGTCACTCTTGTGCGAACCTCCTCTCATACTTGAACCTTCAAATAATCTTCTTTTTTCCCCTTGCAGGAGCAAAATACATCCCCTATCACACAAACTTTCTCTAATGGTAGGGAAATTATCAGGACAGCGTATCTGAAAAAAGGAGTTCCTGAGATGTCTGTTGATTTTATCATAGACTCAATATCACCTTCTACTCTTAAGCAATATGAGGGATATCTCAAAAAATGGGTAAATTTTGCCACAAGAAATAAATATGACATATTTGATCCTTCCAGTTCTAACATTATAGAATTTTTGACCATAAGATTCAATGAAAATGCAAGTTATGGTACTTTAAATTCTTCAAGATCAGCAATATCACTCATAACAAAGGGAGATATATCTAATGATGCTATCATATCTAGATTTTTTAAGGGCATTTACAGGAGACGTCCATCTGCACCTAAATATGCGGAAACCTGGAATACAGAGCAAGTGTTACAATATATCGAATTGCAAGAAAGCTCAGAAAATCAAACCTTAAAAACTATATCCGAGATTACTACAACACTATTAGTTCTGGTTACAGCCCATAGGTTACAAACAATAGCCTTAATTAACATAGATGAAATTGTTGTGACTCCTTCAGGGCTTCAGATTAAAATTCCTGATAGGATAAAGACATCAAAGCTTGGAAAAAATCAACCTTTGCTTATGATTCCTTTTTTCAGAGAACGACCAAAAGTTTGTGTAGCAACTATAGTTCTTGACTATTTAAAAATAACAGCTCCTATTAGGGCAGGAAATAAGAAATTATTTCTATCCTCAGTAAAACCCTACAAACCTGTTAGTCCTCAGACAATCGGTCATTGGATTAAGTCCTTACTTAGTAAAGCTGGTATCGATACTGATAAATTTAGTGCATACAGCACTAAACATGCCTCTGTGTCTACTGCATATAGGAAAGGTATAGACATTGATACAATAAGGAGAACAGCTGGTTGGGCGGAGGGATCAAAAACATTCGCTCGTTTCTATAACAGACCTATTACAGAACCAAATGATAGGTTCGCTATTAGTATTCTAACTAAAGACAAATAATTAAGTGTTGTTGATTATATGTGCCTAATTATTGTTCAATAATCGTTGAAACATATTTGTTATTATTACAAATAGTTAATAAAAACGATCTTTAAATTAATATTTGTATTATTTAAATGTAAAAGAATACAAATACTTTTAACAGGGCTCTATCACAGTCGGACTCTAAACATCTACATGTTACCTATCATCGAGAACGAGACGCGTAGTATAATTGATCGATCAAACGAGCCCGCCGAAGGCGGGCGAAGTTCGATCGAAATTATACGAAGCGTCTCGTTCGAAGATGATCACTTCCCACCCTTAAAAATAAGTTATGTTTTATATGATCAAATTAATTTCACAGGCAGACCCAGCCCTGTAATCATCTTTCTTATGCTGTACTGTGATATAGCAAAATTAACTCTAAAATATATGGCGTCCGGTAGACGTAGAGGCGCGCGGGAGGTGATGACAGCGACCCGGCGCGGGAAGTTTTTTAAATTTAAATCTCTAAACGTTGTGAAGTTTTAGCATACTTAACAGTACTACATGTTACCTATCATCTTCGAACGAGACGCTTCGTATAATTTCGATCGAACTTCGCCCGCCTTCGGCGGGCTCGTTTGATCGATCAATTATGATGTCATCTTTACGAGTAACATGAAATAATGAATAATATTGACAAAAAACAATAGCAAACATGAGTGTCCTGTCTCACTGCTGTAACTGTCAATATTGTGAGAGCGGGATGAAACGTTTCTCATAACAACACCCTTATCATAACTTGGCAGCGACTGCGAATGTTTGGCAATATATCTCTCTCACACAACTATGAGTTAGAATGAGACAGCCCGAGCTGTGGCGATGTTGAGAACATTATCATCGAATGGAGAATATTCTCGAGCATATTTCGTATACAATGACGAGAAGTTCGAGAAGTTTTGCTAAACCTTTAAAAGTATATTTTTTCCTTAGCAAATATATTTTTAATTCATGATTACGATGATGCCTTGACCCGAAGCCTATTGGAGCATAAGAGTGTACATCTGGAGCTAAGCTCTATATGGTTGTGAAACTTGGACCATGACTGCGTGTGGAGAGGATAAGTTGTGCTCAACCGCGTCAAAGAGAGGAGGTGGCTGTTGTCAATCATCGCCAACAGCAGTGTTATTCACTAAGGAAACCGCCTTGCTGTCAGCGCTGTGTCAGTGCTGCGGCAGCGTCGAGCCTAAAAATGGTATTCACTAATGTACTTTAAACGACACTAGTGCTCGGCGACGAATGCGGCGTGAGCTGGAACTACATTGCGTCGAAAGTTTGACGTTTAATGTATGAACTTCGTATTCTCTAACGAAAAACAGCGACGAACTCGCCCACAAGCTCGCTCACAGCCTCGATTCCTAATGTCAAATCAAACAGCTAGGATTTTAGACAAGGCTGTGTCGACATCGAGCTCGTTGACGAACGCAGCGTCGAATGTGTCAATAAGAGAATAGCATAGCATAAGAGGGAAGATGTTGGGACACCTTATCGCTGGCTGTGTAACTCAACCTCGTATAATGGCTTACGAGGGTGTGTCATAAAAATATATTTCTGTACAAATACATTTCATATACGAGGTTTAGTTATACACCCTGGACATATGGGGTTGAGTCACACAACCATCGTTATACCACACGATGAAAGAGCTTATACATCCATAAAATATACATAGGTATCATCATCATCATCATTTATTTAAGAGCTTGGCTCTTGTCGGTGGAGTAATTTCCATTCTATTCTATTCTCTGCCTTTTCCTTCAGCTCTCTATACGTTTCAACTTCTATAGTTTCCTTCAATTGCTCCATGTAGGCTCTCCGTACATAGGTATATACTTCCATAAAATATATCAACACACCCAAACATTGTAAGTTCAAGACTCAAAATAGGCAATAAAATTGGATACCAATTTTTCACCAATATTCGTATTTTTCTTGGCTAAATTCATTCCCATATGTCAATTTTTTTAAGTAAATTGTAAAAGTTTTGCACCCATAGTTCCAATCACTAGATTACACTAAATTACTGATAGTGTTACTCGTGACACTGTCAGTTTTCATGACGATAAACGAAACATAATAGATCGTTCAAGGTCGGAAACATTAAACGCTCATTGTGTTCGTCTATTACATTTATGAGTCAGTATGAAAAATATAGTTTTTTTCACCTAAATAAGCCGTTTGGGTTCCATTTTTACACGAAATACGATCGCATTTAGTGTAGTATGCCGACTATGCCGTGTGGTGACGGCAGTAAGAATACATTTGCCTCCACCCCAACTCTTCCCGCGGGTGTCGTAAGAGCCGACTAAGGGATTGAAGCGTCAGTCACCATTCTTTGATAAAAAATTGATGATGGGCAGCAGCGTCATCATTACTGCGATCGCCAATCCGCTTGCCCAGCGTGGCGATTAGGGACATTTACTTCCTAGTACGTCTATACGCATTGTTAATAGGAGAGGCCTACGTCCAGCAGTGGACTATCATAGGCTGATGATGTGTGATGTGACGAGAAATATAGTTTTTTCACCTGAACAAGTCGTTTTGGTTACATTTTAACATTAAATACCTCGTACACATAACACAGGTCAAATATAATTTTTCATTAAAATGAATTACCTACTGGAAACACTTTGTTTTCAATTAAATTTTAATATTAATAGAAAAATACCATAAATAAATAAATATCTAATGGGACATCTTACACAAATCGACCTAGTCCCACGGTAAGCCAATCAAGGCTTATGATGTGGGTACCAGGCGACAATATTTATATATAATAGATACTTAAATACATAGATAGCCATGACCAAGGAACAAATATTTGTGATAAATAAATACACAAATAATGCCCTCGCCGGGATTCGTAGGCAGAGTCACTACCAACTAGGCTAGTCAGCCTCCGGACTATGTTTACAGAAAAAGTGGTATCCATTGAAATATGAAATTACATTGTAATTTCCTAGATTATTTCATCGAATCCAAAAAAACATAATATAACTTAATGGTTACAAATATGTATAGTATAATAGTTACAAATATGTAACTTTATTGTGAGACAACTTCATGGATATAGAAATAGCAAGCCATGATTAAAAAGCCCGTTTGTTCATACGTTTTTGTGTTTTTACCTTTTTAAATTTTGCCAGCACAAATCAATCTAACGAATGCTTCAATTTGTTGTCAAGTGTTTAACATCTTTTAAAAGAGGATCGTTTTCATAATATTACATATCTAAGAACATAATGATGAGTTTACTATAATCATTTTTATCGTTATTTACGAATGTCTCTGTTCTAGACGCATGCGCCGGTGGGCAACGACCCCACACTTCGTCATTATTATATATTATATCCTCCGTTGGCTTTCATTTCTACTATATCATTATTATTATCATTTTCATCAATACCAGGTTATTTGCACATAGACGGATTCAGTGACTTCTAATTTATACCCCAATATTAGATACAGGGTGTTACATTTCCGGGGTAATTAAATTTAGCCTGCTACCACGAACACCGAAGTTTGCAAATTTCGGGGAGTTGCCTCTGTCACTCGAACGAAAGCGTTATTAGAGTGACAGAGACAATATATTGATTTAAACTTTCACGATTATCACTCATATTTTAAAGACAAACGGGTCTTAATCGCGTAAACTTACGTTTAATTATATCCTGACGTTTCCAGTCTGCCTGCGATCACGGGTGTAACGTCATGCCCGAAACGTCAGGATATAATTAAACGAAAGTTTACGCTATTAAGAGCCGTTTGTCTTTAAAATATGACAGAGACAAATCCCCGAAATTTACGAACTTCAGTGTTCCGGGTCGCAGACCTGGACTAACTGTTAGTGTGACAATGGTGACATTAATTAAGCGTGACAGATAATGTAATTAAAGTTTTACTTTGTTTTCATAGTAAATGTATGAAATCAGTTTTCTTTAATTTTTAGCTGTGTACATTACCAAAAGTTGACGCCTAGGAAATTATTGGTACTGGATAGGAATGGAATCGATTGGCATAAAAACAATTAACTTGAAAATATATTTTTTTAATTATCATAATATTTGAATGGGAATTTTAATTCTTGATTTCTAGCCGAATATTTTTTTTGGTTCCATATAAGCTTTTGATTCTGAACAAAAAAAAACGCATCAAAAAAAAGTTAGTCAAAAATTACCATTTTCTCGCACCCTGTATGTTTTTTTTCCCAAATTCTGTAAACGTCAATCTTCATTAATTTAAAATCGAGGGAAGGTCTTTAATGGATGGATCTGGTAGCTGCCCTCACTGACCCAAAAATAATTTCCACCCTGTATATCCGTCAATACGCAATGCTAGAAACATCACTACAAGTATGACTATGACTGTCCGTTATGTTTGCAGCATTCACAAATGCCTGTCTACATAATATACATGCATACGAAAGTATACCTAAAGTTCATTGCCCTCTCAAATAAACAAAATTTACCGATAGCCGCCAGTTTTTTGCGTCGCACGTACTGGTCTAGTGGGGACTTTCGTGTGCACAAAATAATACGAGTACCTATGTATAGTCAACCAATGAGGGTTTTCGATATTTTTCACCAGACAGCGCTTCGTCGGCGTTAGATCCAATCGGCTGTCAGATTCATAGGAACTAAACATAAAATTTACAAATATGTACCATTGTATATGGAATTTTATTAATATTATTATGGATTACGACTAGAAAACGATCGCCAAACTGAAGATCGAGCTCTAAAACAAGGGCGCAAAGTCAGTGGCACTAAAGAAAATTACTAGAACTTTGTTTAATTCATAGGAATTGAATTGACTCGGAACCTGTTTTTTTATTTATTAGAGACAAAAATATTCCTAAAGTAATTGTTTCAAGAATAAATAAACGAAAAAATATGTAGTAGAACAAATTTCCGTATTTATTTTGACAGCTCGTTGGACCTTCAAACTTTTTATTTGCTTGAACACACGTACATAAATGATCTGAAAGTTACAATGAATGCCCCCTACTCTACGAAATTCGATCGTTACACAAAACGTGATTCGTTAATTTCGTAGAGTGGGGGATAGAATTGCGAATGCTCGTTTGGTCTGAATGCACCTTTACGCGACCCTAAATCATTGAATAATAAAATAGACATTTATTTGAATGGTTCGTTTAGATATTATGTTTCTTAGTAGTTTATTTCAAACTTTAAGATATCCACCCTCGTTTAATTTTAGTAAATAGTTTAGTCTATTGAAAACAAAACATCTAATAAAAGAAAGCAAATACCGAGAATCGAACCGGGCTAATGCCAAGATAATCCACAGTAGTAGCGGCTAGGTTCTAAAAATATATAAAAATGTAACGAGCTTAAAACAAAACACAATAGTGTTTAACATAAATTGTGTATTTGGGTGAATAAACTTTTTTAGTACAGATGGTGCCTTTTTTACGCGCCAGTGCGAGAAGTGGCTCATTTTACGTCAGGTCCAAAACTTCGGAGGGCCATCTGTACTAAAAAAACGTCGTACGAGACACGTGCAAAAAGGAAATTCGTAACTCGTATCAATTTAAAACACTCCCTTCGTTCGTGTTTAAGACATCGCCACTCGTTTAGGATTTCATGTTTTTCGCACTTGTGTAATAATGTACTATTTTCTGTCTGTTATTGCCATGGTTACGGCCACCTGAGTCAAGCTGGTTTTGTGCACTATTATGCTAGTTAAACTATGCAAACATGCGCAGAATGATCAATCCAAATGGGTCAGTGGTGAAAAATGTTAAACTGTCAGAATTGTCAGATATGGATAATTGGTATACTCTTGGGTCGTCTCGTTCGTTTTTCGTCACGTTTCTAAATTTGTCCGATTCTGCTTTCGTCACCCATTCTGGGAACAACATCGAAATATTAAAAAAAAATGTAACCCCTCATACAAAGCGAGTGATTAGTTAGAGTTCAATAGTATGGAAAAGTCAATTTTCCATGTACGCTTTCGATGTTGGTCCCATACTGAAAGTTCATCGTAATGGTTGGTGGACTCGGTCGGTAGCGGGAAGGAACGTCGTCCCTTTCCACCCTGTATATGATATATAACATGGACGTCTAACGCCAGCTCAAAAATGTCCCCAAAACCAATTGTTCAATTGTGCCAAGATGGGCAGGACATAGCGCTTTTCGTGACACCGCGCATATTTCGGCGCAACATCTTTGACAAATGTTTATTGAATATCGCCAATCAAAGCTTTGATGGACCAATCACAACTATTTTTAAATGGCGGTTTAAGTTTTTATAGGTTGATATTCAAATTCATTGTCGTGATGCATTGAACAGGGGGTGACACTTGTCAACTAAAATTCGGGGTCGTTTTTGAAAGGCAATTTAGAATGGCGTGCGGCTTGTTTTATTTGTTCGTAGCTGCTATAGCTTTAGATTTCTCCCTGCTGACTGCCTTATCTGATATCTGATGGAGACTATACAGGCAGTCTAGTACTCCATTAACACAGTCACAGGTACTTAATGGCAGACTTCCAACAGCCGTGGTCACATTTGCGTTTCGAAATGTCGCCATTATTTAGAGAATGCATTCGTTTTATTTTTACAACTAGCCTAGGCATACTCTACCAGCTAGAGAGCGATTAGCGGCACCTTTCCATCTATATCAATTAAAACTATATATATTATTGTTTTCATCACACTTGCTGTCTAAGCGCGCCATTGCTTGCGTGCGTAGCGGGTAATAGAAAAGTGAAATGCCCTAGGGAGTAATAGAAATGTCAGTACGTCATTTAATAATATTATGTCTTAAAATTTTTTTTCGGTAAGTGTGATGAAAAACATTGTATGCATCACGGTCGGTAAGCGGAATACTAACTCGAGTCATAAAAGCCTTCTAGCACTCTCGTTAGTAGCTCCGTACTTACCTCCCTTGATGCACAATGTACTATTTTTATGAAGGACCAGCGCAGTAACAAAATTAGTCTCATAATATAATTTATTTGTTTTTTAGTAAAAAAAATAAAATAAAACTCTCGTGATACTCATTCATACTAAATTGTATTTCACGCGGGTTACTCACGTTTTCTAAGACGAAAAATGCTTGACATACTTCGCTCCGTATACGAGAAGCTCATTTAAGAGTCATCATCCTTATTGTAAACATTTAAGAGTCAATACATTTTTAATTTTGTTTATTGTTCATACCTTTAATAAGGTCTCTGGGTGTTTTACGTACTTAAATGTTAACTTTAAACCACGCAATTGATAAATCAATTAAAACCAAGATTACCAATAGGTACTATTAGCATTTTATTATCGTTAATTCAACTGAAATTATCCTACTCCGAAAGTAAATTGCAACGTCCACATTAATTGTCATAATTGAAGTGGAGGTCACAAATAAGTATTTAAACCTTAAAGGGTCAGCTTAAAGTAATGAGAATTTTTATATTTTATAACATACAGGGTGGAACGGAGCGACGATCCTTCCCGCTAGGTACCGACCGAGTCTACCAACCATTACGATGAAATTTCAGTACCTATACATAGTACCAACATCAAAGTATCTTTAAAAAAATTAATCCCTCATTCAAAATGAGTGATTACTGAATAGTTAGAAATACAACCACGAAAACGGATAAACTCGCGTATATTAATTAACTTACGCGATGAATATACGCCAGTTCATCCGTTTTCATAGTTTTATTTCATGAGTAATCCTCGCGGTACGGTAACCGAAGAAAATATGATTAGTTAGAGTTCAATAGTATGGAAAAGTCAATGGTCCCATACTGAAAGTTCATCGTAATGGTTGGTTGGTAGACTCGGTCGGTAGTAGGAAATATCGTCATTCCGTTCCACCCTGTATAAATGAAGGCAAGAGCTATTACATTATATAAAAACAAAATTCACACAGCATAGAAACTTACCTAGAAGCAGCAATATCAACGGATTCTGGAACTGCTCTATATACTTCTTCCACAGCGGGTCCTCTTCTTTGACCTGGAACTCGTTGGGGCCGACGAAGTTCATGCGATCGTTGGCCTCCCGCCATGATAGGCCTCTGCGGACGTCTACATGGAGACGCTCTGAGACCTGGGGAAAAATGGGTGTGGATTAGTGAGGAATAAAGAAGGTAGGTATCGAATTGCAACAGAGATTTTCCCCCACGGGCTTTGTCTAGTGTCATATATGTATCAGTAAATATATGTACCCGCCTGAAACTAATCTGGAATACTCGAAGATATCACAGGAGCTGGCAGCTACCTCGCTCAACAGCGGCCCTACCGCGAAAAACGAAATTCGTAAATTTCGAGGATTGTCTCGCTCACTCTAATGACGCTTTCGTTTGAGTGACAGAGAAAAATCCTCGAAATTTACGAATTTCGATTTTCGCGGTAGTAGGCCAGATCAGCCTCGCGATCCAGCCGGGTAATGCTGCAAGCATCTTTGGTACCATGCCGCGGGGGCCGTTTTTAGTTGTTTCTATTGTCCATACACTTTGTATGGCGGTAACAAACGAGGAAAGCCGGAAAATGTTTAGATATAGAAATTTAGAGTTTTTTTTTCTTTTGGGATCGAAAGAGCTCGTGATTGTATGTGTCTAGTAGAAATAACCCAAAATGTTCCCATAATTATGAAAATGGACCAAATAAAACGAAATTGCAAGCCGTACATGTAAAGGTGCATTCAGACCAAACGAGCATTCGATGTTCTATCCCCCTACGAAATCAACGAATCACGTTTTGTGTAACGATCGAATTTCGTAGAGTAGGCGGTTAGAATAGCGAATGCTCGTTTGGTCTGAATGCACCTTAAAAGTACACCTACCTACTTTTGTTGAGATAAAGAAATGGTTTGAGAAAAAAAAAACTATCTACAACCTGTATTTCATTGGGTAAAAATAACTCTTATTCCATTCATTGAGGGAAATGCCATTTTTTCTAATCAAGATAAGATATAATTCCACAAATATCACGCGAGTCGAATGTAAGCTACATAATAAAAATCTGTTACGTGATGATAACCTTATCGCAAATTATCTTGGTTCCCATGACACGTAATAAGATTGCACGTCTATTTATATTAGAACACATGGCTGGCCGGTTTATTTTCCTTATTAAATGTTTATATATTTGGTTATTACAGTCACCATCAGCCTATGATAGTCCACTGCTGGACGTAGGCCTCTCCTATTAACTATGCGTATAGACGCATTAGGAGGTAAATGCCCATAATCGCCACGCTGGGCAAGCGGATTGGCGATCGCAGTAATGTGTCCACTATGATGACGCTGCTGCCCATCATCAATCTTTAATCAAATATGGTCAGTGACACTTCAATCCCTTAGTCGACTCTTACGACACCCGCAGGAGGAGTTGGGGTGGTGACAAATGTATTCTTTCTGCCGTCACCATACGGCCACACGGTTATTACAGTGCCTACTATCTATTGTGGTATAATCGACCTGCGATGCGAAGCTGGAGGTTCGGAGTTCCATACCCGTTGAGGTCATATTTGTGTTTTTATGACAAATATTTGTTCATCGATTTAGTGCGACTTACGGCGCCGAAACGTGGTCCTTCGCCATCGGCCTCATCTCTAATCTATGGAGCTATGGAGAGGGCTATGCTCGGAGTTTCTCTGCGTGATCGAATCAGAAATGAGGAGATCCGTAGGTGAACTAAAGTTACTGACATAGCCCTCCGGATTAGCAAGCTGAAGTGGCAATGGGCAGGCCACATTGTACGCTGAGCAGATGGTCGATGGGGTCGAAAAGTGCTCGAGTGGAGACCACAGCTGGGCAAACGCAGCGTAGGACATCCACCCACAACATGGACAGATGACCTTATGAAAGTCGTCGGGACACGCTGGATGTAGGTCGCTCGATGTAGATCTAACCCGTACATGTGGAGGTTTCAGAGGGGAGGCCTATGTTCAGCAGTGGACGTCTTATAGCTGAGATGATGATGATGAGTTTTTTGATGGTCATTAGTATGAACACCGCGTGGGCATGATTGCCTAAAGCTGACACAGTTGCCTCAGTTGCCATATCTGTTCGAAAATAATTGTTATTTATAGGAAAAATTAGTAAAACACAAATTTCGATTTCGACTGGAATGAATCACATATTATTATAGCCCAAAAAATCAATTTCGTATTAAAATCGTGGTATGAACTTACCCCCTTATTCATAAACATTTGTTAACTTAACAAGCCGCTAATAATTGTTTGTCCCTTTTGGTCTTAACAATGTGTCCATAAGAGCAAAAGGTACAAACTATTATTAGCGTCTTGTTAAGTTGACATTTGACAAACGTTTATGAATAAGGGGGTTAAACTTTTGACTGATAGTGTAAATCGTCTAGAAGAGAATTTCGCTCATCGATGCCTTACAAAAAGCCATTCCACGTAATAACAGTTTTCAAAAGCAGCCAGTAACGTTTTGCATAATATTAACATTTTCACGCCATCCTTATCCATGTCGATAACTCCGATACTATTGTGAATGCACTTGCATGCTTCAGTGCATTTTATTATAGCTGGGTGAATCAACTTATTCTGTCTGTTATTGGCAATAAACCTTATTGGGGCTTCCATAAATCACGTGTATAGGGGGAGGGGGGGTCAAGAAAATTCACCATTTATCACCATAGGGTGGGGGGTCATCGAACAAATCACGTGTATCTTCTATATTATTCTTTCAGATCACTCTCTAAATATACCTAACCAGGATGCTTAGCCAAGTTGCCAATCGCTAACGCTTAGTAGCGTATCGTAGTTTTCCCTCTCTGTCACTCTTTCATATTAGGAGGTCCAGAAAATATCACCAAAAATCACCATGGGGGAGGGAGGGGTCTAAAATAGGCCAAAATCGTATGACGTGATTAATGGACAAGCCCTTGCCATGGTTACGGTCTCCTGAGTCACGCTGGATTTATGCAAAATTTTGCTACTTAAACTGTGCAAACATACATTTTCCTGGTGTTAATATGCCTTTTGCCTGGGACCGAGTTCCCTCGCGAAGTGAAAACACGAGTATTCCTACAGAAGTTGTCTTCAAGATCCTCGAAATAAATGATTATTTAATGGGGTTCGAATCCCGGCGAGGGCATTATTGGTGTATTTATTTATCACAAATATTTGTTTCTTGA
Source organism: Thaumatotibia leucotreta (assembly GCA_025490895.1). Lineage (NCBI taxonomy): Eukaryota > Metazoa > Arthropoda > Insecta > Lepidoptera > Tortricidae > Thaumatotibia > Thaumatotibia leucotreta. Next base: position 7,860 of record JALPQI010030267.1, on the reverse strand, counting down.
TCATGGCTGTCTATGTATTTAACTATCTATTATATATATCGTCGCCTGGTACCCACATCACAAGCCTTAATAGAGCTTACCGTGGGACTAGGTCGATTTGTGTAAGATGTTCCGAGATATTTATTTATTATTATTATTTATTTAAGCATTAGTCAAGAACTACTTTTTGACTACCATTCAATTTAAAGAGGTTTGAATTTTCATTAATAAACTGCCTTTTAGCCAGCCAATAGGACCTAAAGTTGATAATTACATTTGATAATAACAACATGTTTGACTAAATAACGTGCCGTTAAAACCCTTTAACTGTACAATTGTAAGTTGCATTTTACAGGTGTCCTATTTATTCAGGGCCCACTTCCAACAGTTCCAACTAACCACTTAACCAGGGGGGTTACCAATAATCCGGTTCAGTTTAGGTCGAGAGAAAGGGACAAGGCTAATATACGAGTCGTATATGATTGCCGTGTGGTGACGGCAGTAAGAATACATTTGTCACCACCCCAACTCCTCCTGCGGGTGTCGTATGAGTCGACTATGGGATTGAAGTGTCACTGACCATTCTACAAGATTTATGATGGGCAGCAGCGTCATCATAGTGGACACATTACTGCGATCGCCAATCCGCTTGCTCAGCGCGGCGATTATGGGCATTTACCTCCTAATGCATCTATACGCATAGTTAATAGAGGAGGCCTACGTCCAGCAGTGGACTAACATAGGCTGATGATGATGATGATGATATCACTGGCCCTTTCCCTGCACCTAAACTGAATGGCATTAGTATGTCATGGTAAACCCCCAGGTCTCACTTTAATCACACTATTGAGCCAGGAAACAATGTTTTGAAATCATCCGCAATATATACTATAGGTATATGTATACCCTTTCCCTGTCTTTGTCTTTAGCAATTAAAGCCCGTACGTCAGTTTGATCCAAAGACTACACCTTCGTAGATAGCGCATTATGAAACAACAAGTATCATACCCACATGATCTTTCCCATATTCTTTTGCTAGATTTACTGTCAAACTTAAGACGGCTGTGGTGTCTGGTGACGGCAGTAAGAATACATTTGTCACCACCCCAACTCTTCCCGCGGGTGTCGTAAGAGTCGACTAAGGGATTGAACTATCACTAACCATTATTTGATAGAAGGTTGACGATGGGCAGCAGCGTCATCATAATCATAGCGAACACCTGAACACATTACTGCCATCGCCAATCCATCACTTGCCCAGCGTGGCGATTATGAATTATGATTACCTCCTAATGCGTCCATAAGCGTTAGTTAAGAGAGGCCTTCGTCCAGCAGTGGACTGATATAGGTTGACGATGTAGATGGGCTACCGCTAAAGGCGATTGACGTGTTGCCTAATACGATGTTGTTAATTACATTAAATATTGAGTACTAAATAAAGAGTGTAAAACATTTTTCTGCCCTCTACATTTTTCTGCTGCGCTAAACTAAGTTGCCGCCTGCCGGCTCCGTTGAGCAGAAAAATAGTATACACACCTCGGCCGTTTTTAAATGGGGAAGCCTCGGATCACATTTAGCTTTCGGTGAAGGAAAACAACGTGAGGAAACCTGCATACATCCGCGAAGAAATTCAAAGGTGTATGTGAAGTTCCCAATCCGCTTAGGGCCAGCGTGGGGACTATAGCCCAATCCCTCTCATATATGAAAGGAGGCCTGTGCCCAGCAGTGGGACATTATATAGGCTAAAATAGTAGTAAACCAGTAAAAAAAATCGGTTCCGATCCCAGGCTGCATCTAGTGAGTGTAGTCACAGGTTTCATTAGAGCGCGCCTCAGGCAATTAATTGACAATTAGAGCCCCTTTGTCTGAAAGGTCAGACTCTTGACCTAGGCGGGAAGCTGGGGCGGAAGTGGCTATATATCGGGGGGGCTAAGGCAAATATAGTTTTACCGGCTTTCCGGATTCAGATTTCAGGGTTAGAAGTTATTTATTTATTTATATTAGCCAATTGTGTCCCACTGCTGCGCAAAGGCCTCCCCCCTCTTCTTCCATTCTTCTCGGTCCTGTGCGACCTCCGGCCAATCTCTTAAAAAGGAGTCGAAGTTATCCCGCCATCGCCGACGGGGTCTGCCTGGTCTCCGATTAGAGTTGTGGGGCACCCACTATGTTAGGACTTAGAAATTAGGACAGTAACATTGTTACCCCCAATATTACAATTGTCCGGAGAGAGTCCGGAGCAAAGCAGAAGTGGAAGAGTTGGTGTCCGAGCCCAACATAATCGGCGAGAGCAAGTCTGCTCGACTTCGCTCGGCCATGTGGAGAGGATGGGAGATCACCGAGCCGCCAAAAAGGTCCATCTGGGTCGTCCTACTACACAGCGTCCGGTGGGGCGCCCTAGATACCGATGGATCGACGAAGTCCAAAAAGACTTGTCAGCTTCGAGAAGCCGATTTCGATTGGCGACAAGCTGCGCAGAATAGGACTGGCGGAGCTTAGTGTCGGAGGCCAAGACCCACTTTAGGTCGCTGAGCCCGCGCAATAAGTAAGTAATATTACAATTGGTTCTATGTTGCACTTTCATCAACCTGAAATTTGGACATTGTCACTCTGACATTTAGTCCAGATTTGATTACCCTGATAATGTTACATAGAACCGTGTAATATTGGGGTAGCGATATGAATAAAGCATGTACCGATAAAAAACTGTATATATCAAATAATAAAATAATTGATTAAAGACCCATAGAAAATTCACATAATATGTGTCATAATTCCTCTCACAGAGTATTAATACGCCCAAGGCAGAGGTATATTAAAGAAAACGTGGAGATTCACCAGAAATATTGCTCACTTCTGCAGAACATGAAATCTTGTGTAGTGTGAAATAAAAAAAAGAGTTTGTCAAAATTTATTTGGAAGGGGTTTGGGAGAGCTTGTATTGTGAATACTGAGATTGCAGTAGCAACAAAATGGAGTTAGCTAATTTAAGACCTCCTAGTTAAATACAAAAGCCAGGAAGTATAGCTTTTTAACTATATTTACCGGATTATTTCATTTCAATTTTCCAGTTTTTTTTTCAGTACACCCCTTATGTAAGTTACGGTAAGTAAAACACGGTTTATACCAATCGGGAGATCGCAGAGCTTTACTTCTGGCCTTAAGGGTCTAACCCACTAATTTCGGGTGAAGCTGAACGTTACCAAATTAAATACAAAATTATGATAAGTGAGCCCAAAGGGTGGGAGACCGAAGGCCGACCTCGTAAACTGCACTCGCGCGTCCAAGGGCGGGACCTTCAAGTAATAGGCATGATGACTGGCAAGTCAAATCAGCATCTTTTACCGAACTTTCAAAACGATCACCACTATGGAATTTTATATGAAATGCTCAAAAGTGACATCACATTTAACCAAATAACCTACTCTTTTAAGTTCTTTTCAATTTATTAAATAGAAGTTCTGTACAAAAATTACTGCAATCTACATCTTAGTAATAATTTCTTCGTGTATTATGTCGTGTATCATCTCGTACGACGTTTTTTAGTGCAGATGGCCCTCCGAAGTTTTGGACCTGACGTAAAATGACACACTTCTCGCACTAGAGCCTTAAAGAGGCACCATCTGTATTAAAATAGTACATTCCGACACAAGTGCGAAAAACACTCACTCCCTATCGGTCGTGTTTTAAAACATCGCCAATCGTTTCGAATTTCGTTTTTGCACGTGTCTCGTACGACGTTTTTTAGTACAGATGGCCCTCCGAAGTTTTGGACCTGACGTAAAATGACCCACTTCTCGCACTAGAGCCTAAAAAGGCACCATCTGTCCTAATATTTTAACTACAGTCATCATCCCTATCATGAGAGAATGGACAAACTTGACATTACCTCCTCCCACGTCAAGATGGAACCCTCGACGGCGCTGATCCACATGTCTCCGGCGCCGACTCCGACGTCGATCACGCGCCGCTCCTCTGGGTTGGAATGCTGAAACAAGACATAAAGATATAATTTACTACCCTTTTGTCTTTTGTGGTGACGGCAGTAAGAATACATTTGTCACCACCACCTTAAGGCACTGATCTCACCGCGAGCTACTAAGCTATGAATTATCGGCTATAAACACGGACAAAAGATACACACTCCCGTGTCTCTTTTGGCATCTTATGGTCTCACCAATGCCTAAGAGTCGATTAAATACAGGCTTTGTCATAGGCCGCAGCCATAGGCGTATGTTAGGCTTAGGGACCAAGATTTTATATTAAAATTTTCAGTAAATCCCACTTACGCCAAGAGTGACGTATAAATAATTACCGACAATGTGTGAATAATTCAAATAACATTGTAGGTACCTAATTCCATCATGATTTCACCTCCATGATATAATTACAACCATCTTAAATACGTAACGTATACAAAACCCCAATCGGTAATCGGGACGTGGATCAAATCTAACTCGCAAATATTTGTTAACCTTTTTAGGGCGAATTACGTCAATGCGACTGATACACCAAACACAGATATACACGTCACGGTCTTCAGAGCAATACAGACCTACACGCACGGACGTACAGTTCAGTTGACGTCTAAGTGACAGTCTTTTTATTCGACGTGGCGTCGAAAAGGCTAACGACAAAAGTCGGGATATGTGAAACTAAATAATGATAGCTTGTAATAATACCAATTTTTAGAACACTATTTCTTTCCTTATAAGAAAAATAAATAACTGGAATCAAGTAAGTTTACTTGCACGAAAAATCAACTTACGCCGGCCATTTCAATACGTCACTCGCGTCGCGTGCGCTCCTCATAGGTTAAATAAACATGTGTCTGTGTATGTTACACACACAATTAAATAGCAAACTTATAAGCGTGAAACGATTTCCATTCACTTATCATCAATTAGTTGCGCCGGTTCATTATCACAATACGAAGTTATTCAAAGAAAATGAAAGGAAATTTGCCATGTTGTGATCAATTAAGCTCATACGTCGATAAATGAAAACGGGTTTAGTTTATGTGTAATTTAAATGCATTCGCTTTTAGATAATCGTGTTACGAACAGGAATAATAAAAGAGCCAAGTGTGATGCGATCTCACGCTCCGAGAGTTCCATACCTACGTGAAAATGAATCCTTATACGAATAATAACAGAATTTTTAATTACATATTTCCAGTGGCATTAATATTCTTTTCATCACACTTGCTGTCTAAGCGTGCCATTGCTTGCGTGCGTAGCGGGAGTAATAGAAAAGTGAAATTCCCTAGGGAGTAATGGAAGTGTCAGTACGTCATTTAATAATATTATGTCTTAAAACTCATTTTTTTGTCGGCAAGTGTGATGAAAAACATTGTATGCATCACGGTTGGTAAGTGGAATACTAACTCGAGTCATAAAAGCCCTCCGCCTGTCGGCGTCGGGCTTCTATTACTCTCGTTAGTAATTCCGTACTTACCTCCCTTGATGCACAATGTACTATTTCATCACACTTGCTGTCTAAGCGCGCCATTGCTTGCGCGCGCAGCGGGAGTAATAGAAAAGTGAAATTCCCTATGGAGTAATAGAAATGTCAGTACGTCATTTAATAATGTTATGTCTTAAAACTTATTTTTTGTCGGCAAGTGTGATGAAAAACATTGTATGCATCACGGTCGGTAAGCGGAATACTAACTCGAGTCATAAAAGCCCTCCGCCTAACGGTGTCGGGCTTCTAACACTCTCGTTAGTAATTCCGTACTTACCTCCCTTGATGCACAATGTACTATTATTTAATTACCTATTCCTTTAAGTTATACAATGTTTTACCTAGTAGCAATTTTTTTAGTTGGCGACTATTGGCGTTTTGATATTCATTTCGGCTTTAGGTAGTTACTTTTGGCCGCTTATTATATAATTTCTGATGCATTATCAGTCTACATTTTACTGGCTTCAAGATCGTTTGGATATCCGGATAATATAAAAAAGAACTATGTAATATTGGGGTAGCGACAAGCCTTAATTGCGCTCTATTGAATATTAATGATGGGCAGCAGCATCATCATAGTGGACACATTACTGCGATCGCCAATCCGCTTGCCCGGCGTGGCGATTATAGGCGTTTACCTCCTAATGCGTCTATACGCATAGTTAATAGGAGAGGCCTACGCAGTGCAGTCCAGCAGTGGACTATCATAAGCTGATGATGTATGTATGTACTGAAATAGGTTGATTATGGTGATGACGTCACGCCTTACAGTTATTTTTCTTGTGTATATGTTATTGATACATGATTAAATAACTCTGTATCACGCCGGTTGTTATTGTTCAATGAGAATATTGATCTCTGTGGGATGTTAATAAAGTTTCATTTTACATAACTGATTGTAATTGGACACTAATTGAAATATTTTCGTAAAGCAACAATGGTGTGCTTGTATCATATTTTTTTAGTTACATTTTCATTCTGAAAGTTAACCTTTATTAAGAGTTTTATAAAATACTTAAGAATAGCAGATTACATGCCAAGGCCGTTTAAGTGGGCAATGTCACGGACGACGTGTAATCGTAGGCCTAGGAGAAGCCGAGGCTGACAAACATGTGAGGCTTTCCCATTTAACGGCCGAGGTGTGTATATTATTTTTCTGCTCAACGGAGCCGGCAGCAGCGGCCGGAAAAGTGCTGTTTGCAGGCCGGAAGGCAGAAAAATTATTTTAAACATCTGTTAAAACTATACTTAGTTCTGTACTTAGTTACTATTCATTTTAGAAACTAGGAAATGCTTAAAAAAGTTCTTATGAACATGTTAGTTTTACTTTTTGTACGCAGTTTGGAAAAGTTTCCGCAATTTGCACACCAGTAGGTCTACCCGAAGCATCGAACCGCAAATAAATACATTTCATTTCATTTCGATAATAGAACATTTCGAGCTATTTTCTCTGTCAGTCTAAAGGTCCATTCAGACCAAAACAGCATTCGCTGTTCTATCCCCCGCTCTACGAAATCAACCAATCATGTTTTGTGTAACGATCGAATTTCGTAGAGGGGGGATAGAATAGCGAATGCTCGTTTGGTCTGAATGCACCTTAAGGACAGCGCCATTGAAGAGACACATGTTGGAAAACGATTTTACAAGTCCGCGGTAGACATCCTGTCAAGTAAATGTGACAACACTGGTGGCTTATGATGGTCACGCGTTTATCGTGCTAATCGTTACTTTTACACTTGCATACCGTTAGAAAGTGACGGCAACGCCGACAAACGATTAGACTCGGTACTATCATAAGCCCGCGATGACACTGGTCCTACCGTTCGTACCATGTACCATACTATATTCCGGTCAGCTTTTCAGTAGAAAAAGGAGACAAATTCAAATTTTCTATGGGCATCTGACTCTTCGGGCCTATTTTTTTTATTTGACGCCTTTTTCGACGTTAGTCTGATTGGATAGAATATAGAATAAAAATAATTTAAAATTTACCCAAAAACGTCTTTTATCCATATTTTCAGCAACAACACATTTCCGTAACACTACACACTTGTATTTTCCTCTATATTTCAGGAATTACTAACAAATAACGAAGTGCGCGCCAACCGACGGTTACTACCCGACTAATCATAGTGACTATAATGATAATGAGGAGGCAGTAATAATGTAATGTATACAGAGTGATTATAATTCAGGGGCTTAAAGGAATTGAAGGGTGCAGGGTTTTCTGTACCTATTTTGTTGAGAACAAGAGTAATAGATGATATTGTACGTTTTTAGCTTACAATAGTTTTTGAAACTGTTTCTCATGGGCCTTATGAAGTATAATGTTGCTGGAATGTGTTACATTATTTAAGCTAACAAAACTAAAAAAAACAATAAAAAAAATTGCACGACCCACAGACAACAAAGCCCAAG